>OZ025275.1:14769882-15232625 GCA_964019165.1 Mastigias papua
GCAAAAATATCCGGATTAGGTCTGACAGTCAGAAACACACCAATGTCTCTGCATTCTGTAGTACAATGACGCAATCACCATGACATCTTGTAAATAAGGACAGAAAACTGACTCAAGTTGGTCTGGAAGGCATATACAAAAAAGATTCCTGAAAATTAATTAAGTTTTGGGTCTAAGAAAGTCACTTGTTTACCTCATTTCGTTCTTCAATTTTCTCATTATAAGTTTGATTCTCGATCTTCAGTTGTTCAAAATCAATAAGATGAAGGCCTTCAGCGAGTTCCTCCTGAATGAAAAACCAAGCAACGGAATATAGAATTCTTATACAACAAAGTAAAAGGATGGAATCTCAAGGCTAGCTACTATGTGCCACTGATACAATGTCATAGTCAGCTAAGTTCAAGATTGTATGCAAAGATTTTGACTTTGACTTTTAGCCGTACTTTTCTCTGAGCTTGATCCAAAGCCAAAGGATACGAGCCGAAGGACACGAGCCAAAGAACACGAGTCAACTGACACGGGTACCAGAACACAAGCCACAAGACAAGAGCCAAAGGAATTTGATCCCAAGTGTCAACAAACCTTAGCTTTTAATAGCAACTCCTTTTTCCTGAGTTTGTTTTTCAGTTTGATATTATCAAGCCGCACCTAGATAAAGAAAACAAATGACCAGTACTATATATGTGCCAATGAAAATTAATAACAAAACTTTATTATCTAAGAAAAGAAATTAATGTGACTTAGTCTGTACAAATTGATGCAAATCATGCCGTTTATAAATACGCAGAAGACTCACTTAAGAAATATATTTACATGATTTTTCCATAAATGATACATTTTAAGTTTAATGATAATACCTGAAAAACAACTTGTCAGAGATCTCAGACATATGCCAAAGTTTAGACAAATAGATTGAGTACAAAGATGTCAGGTCTCCGTTAAATGTTATCCACCTTCAGCAAGGTGCCATCAACTTAAGTAAGGGACCATGGTCTAGCGTATGGAGCTACTGACTGAGAAAGAGCATCACTCTTAAAAAGTATGCTAAAAACTTCAAGAGATTCATGACACACAGCCGTTTCTAATACCTGTCTGACTTCTTCCTCTTTCTTCGATTCAAGCATCTGTAACGTTTCAGTGTCCTGCAATAAAATGACGTCACATAAAAATCATACCCGAATTGAACAATTCAGTGGTATACTGATTGATGCTTCGTAACATACTGCGCAGCGATTCAAACCATTAATTCACTTATGCTACCACTAAAATCAGAAATACCCTAGTACTCTTGTCTCCACAGAATACATTTCACCCAGTTATAAATCTACTCCATCAAACATAAACAAATCCTATCTATTGGGCTCTCTAACTAGGCGAAGAGCAAGTGGACACAATTTCTGTTATATAAGAAAGCATATCTGTGGCATATTTTTGTATTGTTCTATATATAAACATACATATATATATATATATACACACGCACACGCACACGCACACGTACACGCACACACACACACACACACACACACACACACACACACACACACACACACACACACACACACACACACACACACACACACACACACACACACACACACACACACACACACACACACACACACACACACACACACACATATATATATATATATATATATATATATATATATATATATATATATATATATATATATATATATATATATATATATATATATATATATATATATATATATATATATATATATATATATATATATATATATATATATATATATAGTCTATATATTTATATATATTTGTATGCACGTGTACTTTTAGCTCTCGGTTGTTCTTCAATCTTTCATATAGGACTAAATGTCGGGAAAAAGAACTTTCAACATACTTAAGAACGTTAGCCATCCTTCTGTGTTTTCCTTTCCTTACTTTAAATTAGCGTTTTGCAGTAAGAAAACTTGCAGCAATGTGCTATTGCAAATTAACAATTGCTATGCAGTTCAAAACAAAACAAACAATTCTTTCAAACAAAGTGCCTAGTTGGATTTCTTTTATCAAATGCATGTTCTTCAAAAACACAGTTAAGAAAACCCAATGAAATTATAGTCTTCCCTTTGGGTTAGAAAATGTTTCTCGAAAATTCCTCGTACCAGTATTCCTGTCATTATTCAATCGCATTAAAATTTTATTTCAATGTTTACAAAGCATACATCCTAATAAAATTTTAAATATTTCCAACAGGTTTGCACTATCAGCCAATTTATCTGCACAAAACACTGGTAAACTATCCTGATCCGGCTTATGTACAAAAGGCATAGACTCCAATTTGACTTAATCAATCAACAAGTCACAATACACCACCTAAAGAAACAACTGATATTAAAGGAAGAAGTGGGCGTGGTGTGCATAACTGCTGAAACCGCACCCTACTATGATACTAATGATGGTTCTAATTAAACGTTGAGATTAAATTTGCTGAAAGACTTTGTTCGACTCCTTCGTCCTAATTTAGACACACATAAGTTAGTAAGCGCATTGCTTTAAGTAAATAAAAGCCAGGTGTCTTTAATAGCCCCTGGTTCTGCTATACATGATAAAAGTAGTTAAAGCTTACAGTCAGAATTCTAAACAGAAATATGCCAAATGTGAATGGAGGATAATTCTGTTAAAAACGAGCTTTTCAAGCCACAACTTGCAAAACCTATGATTACTACTCATGTTTTTATATTTGCTATATATTTAACTCCAAGAATCAAGTTGCAAATTGCCTATAGAAATTTTACAGAGAGAGAGGTCTATGACATTAGCTAGCCACAGAGCAATATATAGCTCAAAACTGCATGTTTCAAGCTGCCTGTACGCATCAACAATGCTGAAAGTGAATAGCAAAAAGTCTTTCAAGCAAACAGAGGTCAGTCATACGAACCTTAGGAGCAATTGGCTTTCCCGATCTGCTGTTTATGGCTGATTTTGCAACATCGTGCTTGAACTTGACGAATTCATCACTTCGGATAAAATTAGAAAACATACAAATGAGTATAACTGGATCAAATAAGCAAAATATGTAAAGAAAACTAAAATGTACAAAGATTTCTGATCAAAGCAGGTTTGATTAGAAGAATAGGACACTACTGTGAAAGAATAAAATGACCACAAAAAACACCTCGCATATGTAACTTTATCTTGCTTCTCAAGACATCTGTGTTTCATATCTTCCTTCTGTGCCTTTATTTCTTCAAGCTGCCGCCTCTCTTCTTGCTGTAACTCTTGCAAATTCGCTGAGAATTCAATAAGGAAAAAGACAGTCAGGTCGAGCAGTTTGATGCAGAAGGAAATGCCAAGTCGTTTCATAGGAAAGCTCAAAGAACAGTGCATTTAATGTCAAACATTATAACAGCTGAAAACCCTAATGATATCATATAAGCTTCAGGCATAATTTTCTTCAGTTAAATTTAAGACATGGAGTTAGAACTATTCCCTAGTAACATCACATCACTAATCTAATGAGCATAAGAATTGAGATGAAGAACAGGCACATTTTTAGTCTAGTGTTAGAACTGAGCTGGTATACAGCCTGAAACCATGTACAAATTCACAATTTTCTATCACTTGATATAGTGCAGTTTTGATAAGCATCTTCAATTGCGCATTACAACTTCTAGAAGGAATGCTAATTGAAAATTTATTAAAAACAACCGTTCATTTAAAACGAATCAAAAAGAAATGTCTTTAGCTTTTTCTAAATTTTTCCATATCATCATATTCTTTTACGCCATTAGGAAAGCAGACGAAACCTTGACCATCTGCCTTATCCTAAAAGAAGCTGATCAGTTTCAAAGGCGAACTTACAAATATATTTAAGGTATCTCTGTTCTTGGTCAGTGACACTTTTTTCTATCTCCTGAGCTCTCTCATCTGTCTATGATAAAACACAATATATCACTTCAACTGTAAGCAGAAGGAGTTTTCATTTTCTGCATGAAATATAGTCTGTTGGTACACTAGGCCGCTTCTTTGAACCTACTCTCAAGTGAAACTAATAAAGAGTTATCCATTTTTCAAGAAGACTACACTTCTCATAATTAGCTTGCTCTTCGTCATATGAATTCATTCTGCATTGAAAATTGAATACAAGATATATCTTATTTTTCTTTATACCTTCTTCTTCTTAAAATACTCTGCTAGCTTATGCTGCAACTGATTATTCAGATTCTGTAGCAGCAGCCTCTCTTCTCGCACTTCCTGTAAAATAAAAAAGAAACACCCCATGTGAGGAAAAATGCTTCCGCTTCTTACCACAATCCTTAATAGCATCTAAAAATACATGTCAAGTTCTTTTGTTAATCTGATAAAAAGGATACTTTGTTAGTGAAATTCAGTGCATTGCTGTTTAGAACACTATATTTCCAACAAAACAGGGTTCTCTTTTCCTTAGTTCTTGGACTACTGGGAAAGTCATTCTTCTGAGGAAATTCCATCATCTATACAGTTTAGGGAAATTACTACAAAAACTATAAAAATACCTTGCTATTCGTATTTAACCTTTTTTTAGAATATTGGAAGAGAAAAATGGAATTTCAAAGCTTTGAAATGAAAAATTCTTAGTGCAATATTAAAATTCTGCAATACAAAGGGCTATTCTTTGTGAACTTGGAATAAAATGACCAATAAAGTAAGGTGGACAGTTACACAGTATTGAAGCAATTTTCAAATTCCATTTTGTTAAGTTTAAGAGTGATCTGT
This sequence comes from Mastigias papua, assembly GCA_964019165.1. Lineage (NCBI taxonomy): Eukaryota > Metazoa > Cnidaria > Scyphozoa > Rhizostomeae > Mastigiidae > Mastigias > Mastigias papua. Next base: position 14,774,626 of record OZ025275.1, read on the forward strand.
CATGAACCCGACCCTATCAAAAAGACTGGTTTGTTATCACAAATTGTTGGGATTAAGATTTATTCATACTGATCTCATTCAAGGTGGAAGAACATTTGAAAGTTTAGAATAAATTCATTCGAAAAAACAAAAATATTTTAATGAAAACTTCTTAATGAAGCTTTCTTCCAAAAAATCTTAACACACGTTGAACAGTGTTTGAGAAAAAGAAAACATGCAAACCCTATATCGTTCCAAAAGCTGTGCCCTATCAAAAATGGGGTATTCCGGAGTTGACTCTCTGTCACTATCTTCCTTCTGGTCAGCACTATATTCATGAAATCCTATGAGTAAAAGCATATAAGATGACGTTACAGTACTAGGCCATAAAAATAACACTACCAAAAGAAGAATAGACTTGTGATGGCTCTAATGAATTAAACGCAATTGGCAGAAATAGAAACGACAACAAAACCAGCAAATGAACGGGAAAAAATGAAATGAGATAGTGAACGAATGAAAGGGAAAATAAATAAAAATTGATGAAGAATAACTGAAGCAAATAATCAATTTATTAGTCAATGAATTACTGGACAAATGATTGAAAGAGGTGATAACAAAGCTTGAAAATGATAAGGACATTAAATGCAATTTATTATCTCTATGAAAATTCCTTTTGGAATCGTCATAAATTTCAGACTCTCACCATCATCATCATGGAGTCTTTCCGGAGGTGGTGTTGAGTAAGCATCGGGAAATTCTCTGGTTCGGAAAGTGTCTTCATCATCGATAAAATGCGGCTCCTCTGATAGCTCCATCGTGGCTATTGCAATGTCTGGCCTGTCTTCCTCTTCCTCTTCAATTATTGCATCGTACTACAAATAGACAACATCAAAATACAACAACATAGATAGCTAACTGTAGATATATATTAATGGACATAGATTCAGTCAAACAACAAAGTGCCAGATAACCTTGCCCCCCAGGTAACACAACTCCAGGAAGCTTGTCCAAAATCTTTCATCTACTCGGCTCCATTCAGACAACAGGTTGAAAATTCTTCTGCATACAAAAAGAAATATGTGCATGCTAGCACAAGAGAAATTTCTTCACTACAAGAATAATACTATTAACTCCTCTTTCCGAGTATTCTGTAAATCCTGAACAAACAGGGGTCTGAAGAACACTGAACGAAATCACCGTAAGAAAGTATAGCTGTTTCTTTTCAGTGAAGAAGAATTTCACAATTATCGCAAGTATGAGCAGAATAAATGACACGGCTTGAAAGAATCGATTATGTTTCTTACTGTGGTCTAAATGCCATTTTGCTACAGAAAATATGCAGACGCAAGACTGTTTTTGAGAGCCACAAATCAACAATATATAGATGCAACTGTTCTAAAGGCATATTTCACCAATGAAGAATTTTCACAGTCGTGCAAAATCATGCTCAGCAAAGACAAATTTCCATGGTGCATAGACCTGCGTAGCACAAGTGTTTGCAATGGAAAATGTAGAGAACGGTCGCCTATAAAGAGATGATTTGATTGATCTATAGACCCCAGGTTATGTGAGTTCGCTTTTTAATCTGATGCTACTGATTGGTTCTCGGAAGGGAAGTACGATTGGACAATGTTCGCAGCTTATGTAAACTCAAATGATAAAATTCATCAAACTATACAGCCAGTGAAAATAACTATGCATGCTCAGCCCATTGAGAATGACAAAACAGGGGGCGTACTTGTAAAGATGTAGCTTCAAAACCACTTGGCTGCTCCTCGATTGCTTTGTCATCCTGCTCATTAGTCGTATCAGCCTGAAAGAGAATGAAGATAAATGTGAATGACAACGGTGGACATGCAGAAGGTGTTGTTGATCAAACAGACTTACAGTAACTGCAAACTGGAAGAAAACAAATATCATACAGCAGTCTTATATGTTAAAGGGGACAAGACAGAGTTTGGGAAATGTAATCAAAGGTAGAGAGATTGGACTAATGGAGAGGACAATAGAGAAGTTAGAGGTGGAATGGAATATGGAGTAAAGAAATGAGTAATGAAGGAATGTATACCAATTACAACGATACATTTTTATTTAACTGTCTAGTTCAAAATATTATCTCGTTACCTCAGGTGAAATGGTTTCATCTCGGACCTCTTTATTGTCATCCATAACTTCATCTGCTTGAGTAGTGTCATGCTCCTCTACGGTCTGCTCGGTGGGAGGGTCAGTAGGATGGTCTGTGGGGTTGTCACTTGGCTGATCATTGGCTAGGTCAGCTGACTGGTCAGTGGGTGACTCATCAGATGTCTCTATTCCAGACGTTTGTCCATTTTCATCGTCAGTTTTTTCTGAAAAAGTTAAAGCAAAAGCCGAAAAATTAAAATGATCAAGCAACCAGTCAATTAATCTATTTGAACGTAAACCATGGTTCTAGACGTTATGCAAATGGTGTAGCTACAGGCCGTTAAGCATATGCCTAGAGGATATTTCATGGGCACTCATTCATTTTCTGACTTCGAAAGCATAGTGGTGGGTCGGTTTCTTCCAAAGGCAGTATGTCAATCAGTGGACGAGTGGCCAAGTGGTTAGAGCACGTGGCTGTTGAGCAAAACCTTTGATGGTTCGAGCCGAACCCTCGGATCATAGTTGGGATGCTCGCTCACTGCCCACCCAGCAGCAAATGGTACCTGGTGGCAACACTGGGGTAGTTAAAGGCGGTGAGGAAAGGAACTGGCCACTCTACCTCACTATGCCGGCGGCTCAGGATAAGTGTCCCTCTAACGGGCACTCCTCCAACGTACGGAATCGTACATGGGACTCACCTTTACCTTATGTCAATCGGCGAAAGAGTGAGCAGCTTGGGTGAGGTCAGCTATTACTGAGTATGGAAGGAGCACATGGCAGGAAAGCAAGTTGAAAAAATGATTCGTCTATTCCGCTGTTGAAATTTGATCGGCATACTTAAAGATGTTCTCAAGCTTATAAAAAGGGCGACTCATTGGGTATAAGCAAGTCTACTAGTTAAGTACACGATAGCACTTTATCTGGTTACACAGTCAGTTAATACCAATAATCCATTCGTACATCTTTATGATTTTCTCAGGCTGGCCGAGGAATTCGCCCAAGGGTTTCGAGGCTCAGCCCAGGATCTTGTGTGGTAAAAATAACCGGTGATCTAAAAATCAATTCGATCTTAAGCTCCGGCAGTTTATTTGGCAATGGTACGTAAAGGGGCCGAAAGGAAGTCTTGTAAGAGCAACACATGAAGGAACGGCCTAGGCAACTTGAAACGACTGAGGCAATACGTATCCCAGCTGCCCATAAACAAAGGTATTAACCAATCATTGAATGATTCTGTTGCTTATTAGGGAACAAATCTTTCACCTCATTAGCACTCAGAGGCAGCATCTTTGCAACAGCTTCACTAACACTACAAAATATTTACGATCAATGGTAACATTCAACAAATCCAGGAAAGAATGTAAGGGTGAAAGATTTACTAGCAAATATTGGGAGGCAAAATCTAACAGCTTTGACCCTTGACTTCTAACATCTTTGACCCTTGACTTCAAACATCTTTGACACTTGACTTCTAACATCTTTTACCCTTATTTGTAAAATGTATACCTATATGCATATACAAGCATATTTTAGCTCAAAAACATTATGATTCTACTGAAATAGCTTATATAGTATATTGTGCTAGTGTACATTAGCTTCAAATGCAATTGCATATCTGCGAATTGCAAAAATCGACATTGCAGGGTGCCATGTACATAAATTGTTTACAGTCGTTGCGAAAAAGGAAGGGATTTATAATTTAGGCAACCGCTGCGAGAACAAAGCAACTGCATTGCACAGTACAGATATTGTGTGCTATACACGGAGTAATTAAGTCATGGCGCAATAGTGATGCAGCACAAGTTGCAAGAGAAGTTGAATCGCGTAGCACTAATTATGGGTTCCTTCACAGTACCCATAAACTGTCCTTTTCACCAACCTCTTGCAACCAGAACGAGTTCAATAGCTATTGCAAGTCCATTGCAAATACAAAGCACCTCACTATATTGGAAAAGGGGCAATTTTAAGGCCCAATACGCTAACAGACTAATTTATAAAATCGAACAATTGAATATAACTGGAAAGTAGGCCTTAGTCTTAAAGCGAAAGCCTTGAAAAAAAACAAATTACCCACAATTGTGCCAGAAATTTGCAAAAGCTTTAGAGGGGGGGCATCAGAGGTGCACTCATCAACTATTCTAAAATACATTTGCCAACTATCAATATTTCAGGGGGTGAGGGTGGGGCACTGTATCATGTCATATGAGATAAGACAGCTATTTAATACATCACGAAATATAATTCTATCAAACTATTTAGGGGAAGCACTGGTCGCCCCGCCCCACCATTGCCTACGGAACTGACATGCCAAAAATGCTGACTTATCTTCGTCAAGGGGCACTTGGTCTCTTAGCCCCCACCAAAAAGTGCCACTGATCCGCAATAAGATTCCTATGTTTTCCGCACCATATAGTTAACACTAATATTTCAAGACTAGTACAGATGGATTACCGGGATCTCATGCGATCCAATCAACCGATTTCCAAGCAACTATCAATAAGCCTGAAAGGTCTATATTTTAATCTACTTTAGGGCCTAATATGATTTGAGAGCCATGTCCTGGAATTTAGCTTGAATCCACAAGATTTCAGCATAAGACTTCAAAAAACAGAGGATAACCTGGTCTGGCAAATCAACAATGTCTTCAAATTACATTCCCAGCCTCTGTTCATGAAATAATGCCAAATGAAACAATTCTGTTACTTCTATGGTCCTTTCTTCTTCGGCTTAGATCGACTACAAATGCATTTGCGCTTGAATTCATCCCTCCATTGGGAATTCATAAATGTCAAAGATCAAGATTCCTAACAAACTGTGGAATATTTGGCTGTATTCCGTATGTTGCTGATAAACCATGTCATATGAAAAGCTTCTGATTTCAAGCTAAGGAATTCCCATTTACTGCAAGGTTTTCTTTTCAGCTAGCTAAGAATATTTTAAAAAGTTTGACATCCATGCGGGTGGCCATGGCTACAAATCCAATGGGTCATACCAAAGACTAATCGACACATCGGTATTCAGAGCTCTACGCACGGTTCTACGTAATACAGAAAATGAACATGAACATAACATGGGCAATGTATTGCAATTTGAGCAAATGTCCATCAGCTTGCAATAACACGCACTAGCGTCCGAAGGACTCTTGAGTGCAATGGAAAGGGGGTATTGCTAAAAAGTTACCGACAGGTTTGAAAAGGCACCATAATCACCACTACACCTCCAAATGGATAGACATAACTGCTACAGCTCCAAAACCTAAGACACTTGGAGTCTCGTTTTGCAGGATCATTTATATGTTAGAGCTCGTAAAATAGGCAGCGAAACTTCAAAAAGGGTGTGAGTGGGTAGAGTTTCTGGTGGTTTAAACATGCCTCAGTGGATCGAGAATAACATACCCGAGTTCCAGGGAGCAATGTCCGTGAAATATCGATAAAAAGGAAAAGATTAGTAGCCAAATGATGACGAGAAAGAGACTGGAGAAGTTAGATGAGGTTTTGACTGTATTCTTTGTATCCTAAGCGGAGGGGAACTGACTCTACATGCATAGGAATAATATCAACTGATAGCTAGCCCACTCGTAAATACCATACTCACTCGGTTTCAATATCTAGCGTAAGCATTACACTCTTTGGTTTAACTGGGCCTCAGTCTTGAGCCTGAGGCTTCCTGTACACAAATCAAGCACTCTACCACTAGATCAGGGATGAGCAGCCTCCAGCCCATGGGCCAAAACTGTCATGCACACACATTCTAAGTGGCCCAATGACCATACGACTTTGGGTAAAAATGAAACCTGGGATGGGCAGCCTCCAGCCCACGGGCCAAAACTGTCATGCACACACATTCTAAGTGGCCCAATGACCATACAACTTTGGGTAAAATGAAACCTGGCTATACATTGGTATAGTACATCCTGGCCCAGCCTGTCCAGTCACAAAACCAGGCACCATTGGTATGGCCCCAATGGAAAGGGTCAAATGTCCCTGCACTAGATCATAGTTAAAGTTATTTCACACCTCTACAGGGTTTCATATCAACAAGCAAACACTTCTGCAATTTGAAGCAATATGCTGTTGCAAAAAACCTAAGACTTTCTATCCTATCAAGCATCACTTGATTGAGTATATATGCACATGACAGTGGCATGATGCAGCATTGCAATGCTTAAAAGAGTGTGCAGAAAATTTGCATATACAATAAATACTTCCTTTATTATGTGTTTAGCTTTGTAGGTGAATCTGCAACATTCAATATTGACATTTTTGGTGCAATGAATGGAGAATACAGTTTAACACCAGTTCTCAGAACTGGTGATGATTGACAAAATTGTTTTCATTGCTTCCTTTAATGACAACAAACTAAATTGCTCACAACATAAGAAGAACTGAAAGCAATACTGATAACCTAAATAAGCACTATACTGAAAAGTGAAAGTATGAGAAAATAACTGACCCGAGTGGAGTTTGAGCTCACGACCATTGGCATTGTATACCAAGTGGCCTACCACTGAGTTATAGGGTCATACTTTCAAATCCCCGTTCTGTACATTGAAAAATGCCTGGTAGTGAGGAAACCTATCATGGGTCATTGAAAAAGTTAAGAAGGATGGCCAAATCCTTTCCTTGCTGCCTTTATCTCAAAAACACTGCCATTTGACTGTTGCTGGGTGGACAATGGGCAAGCCTCTTAATTAGGGCCTGAAGTGCAACTCAAACCATTGTCTTGCAATGCAGCAGACAAGCACTAGAACACCAGTCACTCACCCTTACTGATCAAGTAGTGAGCACTATGCTGATAGGCACAATAAATCAGACCTATTCATCAATTAATAAATTGGTATGTTCAATACTACCTTTTGTTGGTATAGTTTCTTCAGTTTCAGGAGGGCTGCTTTCCTCTGTAGCATTCTGATCATTTGTATCACCAGAATCACCCTCATTCTTAATGCTGTCTTCCTTCTTTTCTGCAGATTTGTCAGTTTCTATGCCCTCACCAGAATCAGGATTTTCTGTAGATGCTTCCTGTGCCTACAAAGACATGCAAGTTTAACAGAAAATAAACATGATGAAGGTGATGCAGGAATTAAAACACACAGCTTACTTTTGCAAGATCTGCAAGGATTAAAATTTAGCAATACAAGTAAAATTTATGTCTAAACATAAAAGTATAATTATAGCAACTAAGTATTAAACATCGCACCAATTTAGGTAACATATACTTGGGTTGCTAAATGCCAAATGATATGCAACAAATTGACAATCAAAGAAGAAAAATGGACAAGAAGAACGGGGGGGGGTGATGTCTGACAGGTATGCAATCAATTCTGACCTTGATATCAAATGCAACACCAGCAATTAAGCACAACAGGTGCAAAGTAATATTATCTTGCCAGGTTGAACCTGAGTGCATATTTCCAAAAGATCTTTGGTGCATAGCATCAAATCAGAGATATTTTGGCACAATCCTTGGTGCAGGAATTATGATGCAACTCTGTGGCACAATGATCATAAAAGCCACCACAGCAAAGCAGCATTACATACCTCATCCCCTTTATATTCTACTCAAGATGTTTTTAGAATCTGCACAAATCATGCTCATAGCATGCAAAACACCTGAGGAGCTACTGGCATAACTCCGGGGTGAGTTCTACATGGAATGTACACTCATTGTCATTGTATATTTGATCATCATTACGACCATCCATGTCGACTACGACATGAATCTCTTTTCATTCGATGTCATTTGAGGGCTGTGTGCCCAAGGCGAGTTTCCTCGTCCATGGGCTTTGCAAATACAGACATTAAATGTTAAGTGTTAAGTGCTAAGTGTTGTGGACAATAATCTTCTGTGCACACTGAATGTCAGATTCACCATGGGTGTTTAGGACTGGGAGAAGATCCTACATTCGAATGAAACGCCAGTATTCAAAGATGGAGATGAAAAGGAAGATCAGTATACAATGATCTATTCTTGAAGGTAGACAGAACTTATTGATATGAATCTCAAACAGGCCTAATTGATTAAAGAAAAAGGGATTATATAATATATAATGCAATAGGCCTACATTGGATGAAACTGAATGGATCTCTGGAACACAAGTGCAAAATGCTATAGAATACAGAAAATGTACAAAAGATATCGGTCAGCTGTAAAGCAGGTAAAGATGAAGCAGAAACTCCAAAGTCCTGACTAGCTTACGATTGAATCCGTTTTGGTTGATCCATCGGTTTTCTCTTCGTTACCGTCGTCGGCCATGATTTGTTGTTTGTTACCATAGAGCAGCCTCTTTTCTGTTTCTATCCTGCACAGCGTCCAGAAAGCATAGACACTCTAACTGGAAACTGACAGTGGAAACTCACAATTAGTTTGTTTCATACCTATAAAATCGTTTTCAAATGGTAACGGTTGAGGATGAAAAGTCAAGATGGTGTTCCATAGGATCGGTACTGGGCTCCTCACTTTGTCTCGTTTATACGCTACTTTTGGGAGGCTTGAAGGCATCACTTTTGAGACGCTGAGACGCTACTTTTGAGACATCATTCGAGAAAGAGGCTTGAAGTTCCAACTCTATGCTGTTGATACACTACTCTACATGCTTATAACAGCGTCAACTGTTCACCATCAACTGCCGTTAACGTAGCCAGGAATTTGAATAAAGTTATGTAAATAAATTGGTAAAAAGAAAAAGCATACAATAGTCATGTTACTGTGTTATATATTGTCTTTTGTCTTAGCTAATCATCTGATCATTGGTACTCTATTTATCCATCATTGATCATCCAATGATAGATTGTCCATCACTGGTTAGGTAAATGTTTCTCTCATTTCATTCTCAATCAGATATCACTAGCATTCATCTTTCAGCTTGTGTTGGCACAACATATTTCCTACATGAAATATCCAATGTGGAATCAGACAATGCTTGTCCAATACCGAAGCGTGACGCATTTGAATCAACAGAACCATCGCCGGTGAAAAATCATTCATTAAGCACAAACATCTAAAAAGGTTTGATCATTAACGAGTTTAAATTGCCGCAATATTGTCACCAAGACAATACCATACAGACTTTTCTCGGCAAGGAATGTACAAATTGCCAACACAACAAAGTAAATCACATCGAGATTTAGTCTTCGTGCACACGGCAGCGGATGCGTTTGGATCCGTTCTCATTTGGATCAGAACCAAATATCTCCTGTGTGGTCAAAGTTCCAGTGTACTGCATTCTGTGCAAAGTTCACGCCTGAGATTTATTTAGACATTAGTGAAAATAATAGTTAGGGGCCCTACACTAAGCTATATGTGAGTAACATTCTAGGACTTGAGTGCTTGCTGATTGGGTTTTTCGAAAAACCGAGGGAAATAAACTACAGCCTATGGAGCTAAAGTGTATATGTCTCTACTGTATTAATAAATGGAATTTTAAACAAAACATATAACAAGTGAAGATACAAATAAAGAGCAAACTCAAAATACTTTAAAATGAAATACAAAATAATATACAGTGAACAAGAACTGAAGGTTTATAACTTTTATACAAAACCAAATGTATCTTATTTCAGTTGGGGTCAGTCATATATACCTCTGGGTACCGGGGCGGGCTGGAATTGGGGAGGGTATGAAAACTTTTCCAAGGACAGTTAGAGGGCATGAAATTTCGTGGAGAATTTTTGAGGGGCATGAAATGCTTTAGAAAAAACTCTGAAGAAAACCATCTCAACGATATGCAGAAGTCTATTGATCACTGTATTTATATCTATTTAGTAGTTAGAGTTTCTTCAGTAGCAACTTTTCTCTGATATAAGTTCTATGCGGTATACTGTGTTATTGCAATGTTCTTATTAGCATTCATCTCAGCTGTTTGTTCAATTGAAGTTCCAGACACAAATCAACTTTTTCATGAAAACTTTTCTATGACTGATGCAAAGAAATCTGACATGATACACGGGTTTCTCTCGCAATATTTCCCAGCAAGTAATTCTGTAGAGCACATCTCTATCGGTGATCTTTTCAAGTAGATGAAAGTGGCAATTACTGCTTTAAAAAGTAGCAGCGAAGAAAGCTGCCCTGAAACTGAATGGATCGCAACTGGGGTGTGAAACGTTTTACTTATTTCTCAATGGGTACCCAGGTATTAAGAGTCATAAATGACTGACCCCTAAGAGACGTCTGTCACCCAGTTCTGAAACTTCCAAGCTTTTCATGATTTCAGTACTAAGACTTTTCAAGCTTATCATGATTTCAGTACTGAAACTTTCAAAGCTTTTCATGATTTCAGTATTGAGACTTTTCGTAAGACGTTCTTATGAAGAGTATTCCAGTTTGCGCAACACTGCAGTATGATGGATTTGAATCAGAATTGTAATTTGTAGTGTGTATCAATTTGTCAATTTTCTTAGGTTTCAGAAACTTCGTACTGAACTTTCTTAACTTTATGAGCACTGGAGTACGTACTGCTTTCTTAAGCCTACCGCATACGGACGATTTTTGTGGCAGAAATAGTAAAAATCGTTTGCAAACAATTAAAATTGCCCGCGTACGATAAAAAAACAGGTGATTTTTTTGTCGTAGGAAACAGATTTTCCAAATCGAACATGCTTGGCATTGAATTTTTTTCTCCAAAAGACAAAAAACGTACTGTGTGCGGACACACGTGACTGAAATAATAGTGGTATTTGACCGATTATCCAATCAGATACTCCCCAGCAACCGCGCGATTAGCTGTTACTGCAACAAAAAATCGCTCGTCTGGGGCTAGCTAAAACTAAAACATGCAACAAAAATAAATGATTTTCTATATCTGCGACAATAATCGCCCGTGTGCACTAAGTTTTTCAAACCACTTTCCTATACAAAAAACGCGTAAGTGTTCATAAATACTACTAGCCATGATTGCCTGAAGGTCGATCTCTGGCTTTTCAAAATACAAATATATACGCTCGGTCGAGTTTTGTATCGTATTTTGCGGTTTCCGTTTAAGGCAGTGTTGCCAAAGCAATAAGTAGCGGAATATCGTCATGGGGGCCACAAGGGCGCAAGGTTAAGGAATGACAAAAAGGCGAACTCCATTGTGGCTTATTGTTCAGTTACCAGCTGCAAGTATAATGAACCTGAGTCAAATGCAAATTACTGCCGTCCATCAGTTGTTTGGAGGCTTCAAACCACGACCACAACATGTTACGTTATGGTTGGATAAGTGTATGTTCACCATATCATAGTCTACTATGTGTGTAAGTGTGTAAAACGAAACACACACCAAATATTGTATGGGGAGAGCAATTGATTAACAACTCCAAGAACAAAGATGTCCTTATTTATTCAAATCATGGAAATATTTGAGGCTGGATGCTGAAAGTGAGATGGAAATTGCTCGTGTTTTGTTCCGTGCGTGAATATGATAGGGAACTGTCCTTGTTCACGTCGAACGATTATTGCCTTATGTCTAGGTATCCTGGTCGTGGCAATCGCTATGGCCGATACGAACTCTCAAGCGCAGTCTGCCAGAGTTCGATGTTCGGTTTCAATCGACGAGAAAGCAGTGGATTGTGCATACCGACGGCTATTGAAACCACCACGGGACTTGCCTGCGTCTGTCGAATATCTGTAAGTAGAAAAATAACACATACGAATTTATTTGCAATTGGATTATGGGTAGGGTGCTAAGTTTTCTGGAGGATATAAGAATTTCGTCTAAATTATTGTGCAAATCTATGTGCGAATACACAATGCAGATTCTCACGGATTCTCACGTATACTTGTATAGGCATCGATAAATATTTGCCCGCTTATTGGCCTAGCTATTCCATTTGTATTATATCGCAAGGATGATATGCCAACTAACCGTGTCTCAGAACGTTGAAAGTAAGGTTTTGCGTTGCAGATCATAACACAACATTTAGCCAGGCTCCTGACTCTCCACGGGGCATCAAACCGCTAGGGAATCGTGGTTATCAAGAGTAGAGAATGTCGTAATTTAGAGCCAATTCTAGATTGCACGTCGTTGAAAAAGAATGCTGGAATATTCTTCGGCTAAACGTCTTTGATAAGAAGGTTTCTCGCCCAGTATTATAACGTATTCAAGAATTCAATATAGAAAATTTTTTAAGACTCTCCTATTAAGAATATTCGAAAATGTGTAACAATGCAGTGTTCCAAAAGGATAGAAACTACACAGCCATAATTCATGTAAACGTATGTTGTCATAAGAAATCTATACAACATGAGTAAAAGCGACGACATCCTTGCGTGAATGTGTGAATTTTTAAGGTATATGAGGTATCAAGTTTCCTAAGTATCAAAAATTAAATACTGAATTTTTTGAGCAATCGGGTACTACTTTCTTATAAACGACTTTCATGTACAAAAAAACCCTTACGTCACGAATTAGTAGAGTTTTCCGATGCCACAGTAGACATAAAACAAAATACCCAGTTTTGGGCTGTTCGACGTCTTGGGACAGTACGTCACATGCTCCTTTTGCATCAAATAAGAGTTTTGTTGCTTGCAAGATTGCATGCAAAATGTCCGCGATGAAATGGGGTCTTCATAAATACAGGCCAAGTACTGGAGAACAGGAAGTTAGGTGAAACCGTTCAAGGGCAGTAATGCCGTTCTCAAATAGGAAGGAAGAATGCCTGGTTTCTTGTACACCTTGCCAAATACTTAATTTTAGCAGCCAACACGCCTGATTTACCGAAAACTTTGTTCACATACATGAAAAACTACTGCCCTGAAAGACTGAATTCAGAGAATGATGTGGAAACAAACTGTTGAGTACTAATTAGATAATAAAATTAATATATATTCTATTTGTTTGTGCCTAATGTTGATGACTAAAATAGTAGATGCTGTACTGAGGAATCTTTGCTGGGTGATATAAGTAATGATGGAATACTGACAACGGTGGGGTGGGCCTGGGCATCCTCGAATTTATATATGTTTGTATGTATTATGCATGCGTGCATGCGTGCGTGCATGCGTGCGTGCCTGCGTGCGTGCCTGCGTGCGTGCCTGCGTGTGTGTGTGTGTGTGTGTGTGTGTGTGTGTGTGTGTGTGTGTGTGTGTGTGTGTGTGTGTGTGTGTGTGTGTGTGTGTGTGTGTGACATCTTGCGGAGATGATGCAGTGATAAGTATGTCACTTATTGCTGTCTAAAAACATGCGTGAAAGATTGTAATGGACAAGAGAATGCCAAACATAGCAGCAAGAGGATTGATAAGATGGTTCTGAACACAGAATGTTACTATGGCATAGTTGAAGTCAAATTTGGAACATTAAGTGGACATATCAAACGAACAGCATGTTTTAGATTTACCAAAGTTTACGAAGTATAACTATGTTTAAATGTTTGTATTTCTACAAAGTATTTAAAAATGTGTTGGTAAAACAGCCAAGAGAATAGCAAAGATCTATTGGTTGTGTTGTAATTAAAAAAATTACAGAGGATTTTAATGACATTAACAGGAATACGTATTGAAAGGACATTTTGAATAAATATGCGAAAACAATGAATTCTGATGGAAACCATCCCATCTTTCCTTAAACGGCGTAGCGAAAGGAGACCTGATACTAAAGCCATTGTTATCAAATAGGTGATCAACTTTTAGTTGGATAAACATGGATAGCTTATTAGGGCTAGTAAGTATCGCATGACTGAAAGGAACTTACTTGTAGCTATGTGTTCCAGCTATGTGGAAGTTAAACCTCGTAAATGTTAAATATGAGGAGGAATGGTCACAGAGCTCTGAAATGGTCACGAGTTAATGGTAGCTAATATCATCGGAAAACTAAGCTAGGAGTGTCAAGGAGAAGTTGAATAGAAAGCATATGAAGCGCTATGATTTGCATTCTGATGAAAAATTTATTAAGTATATCTTGATTCTCATCATCCAAGTACCTGCTATGTCTTACGCTACGGAGAAGATAAAAATCAAAATCCAACACATGGATTTCTACAGGGAAAAAGCTGGTTGAAAACAATTGTCGTAGTCCAAACATGGGAATAACTTTTGATCAGCAGAAAGTGCAAACGAAAGCAGAATAAGTTTGGTAATAAACGAGACTCTTTTTGCATGTTGCTTCTACACATAGCAGTGTATTGATTCAATTGATTCATATATCTGCAAAATGTTATCTATGTCTCTCCTCCCACCTACATCAAGGTAGTTTGTCCATTTGACTTATTGGCAAAATAGAGAGCTGTTCATTTAAACGATTAAACATGAAAACAGAAGAGTATTTCTTGGCAAAGATGATTATCACCCATACCTCTATTTTGCATGAAGTCGTGCGAGTAGTCGTTGTGTCGAATATCTGGTAAATACTGTAATTCCTCGAGTTGGTCCCCACGACAAGCCCCCCTCAGAATACGCCACTATCCTATGACTACATATAGCTCGTAAGGTCCTGGAATAAGCTCCCATCAGATAAGACGCTGAATAAATTACTAACGACTAACTTCGCATTTAGATTATTTTTTAATATTTTGAATAAAAGAAGCATTGAAAATTAGTGCTATTATGTGATGTGATTCAGAAAACTTTTCAGGTCCTTTCTCAAAGAAGCCCCTTTTGGGTACACTCATGTCTAGAAACAATAATTAAAAAGCACCCAGGGCTTAATTCCAGGATTTACGCCTTATGTCCATTTAGGAAAAAGCAGCAGGGGGGGTTTGCCCTACCCTCACGTTTCCTTTCTGGCGTCTATGGATAAAATTCATTAGTGCAAGAATTATTGCCAAATGGGGGGAGCTCTGATTTGTGATTTGTACCTGTAATAAACAGGCTGCACCGGGACAAGCTCAGTGGAGGATTAAACGGCCACCTAGGGTTCGTGTGCTGCATTATGGGAAGGAAATACATCCGAATCATTGACGATATTGCATTCTGTTGTTAAATGTATCAACTTGTCCACTTATCCTTCATATAATGAATTAAGCTAATGAGATGTGGAGAGAGAAACGCTGGCAACATCTACCTCCATCAAAACTGTTTAATTAACCTTCTATTTTCTACATCAGGTTTTCATCTTTATTATATTTCTTTCAGAGACCTATCGAACAATCAACTGGATGGCAATTCACTTCTTCGTCTGGGGTATCTGAAGAGAGTTCGTTACTTGTAGGTTATACTATAATATCGATATTACTAGCTTCTAGTTCGGTGTTAAACGACTTCATAATGAGGCCCGAAACCCTGAGAAATCTCTAAATTGAGGACAATTTATAATGAAATGATGTAGTGAAAAAGATAATAATGGTTTAATAAAGAATGTAAAATAGTAGAAAACAATCTCTATCAGCTAAGTTTTAGCATCACAGAATTTTTGCAGTCCTATTGCGGCGTATATAAACCCATAATTATAATTACTGCAGTTCGACTGTTGATGTGACTCTCTTCTAGGAGACTTAATGGAAACAGAATCAAGAATGTGCGCTATGACCAATTCCCTCATCTGTCGACGCTGGAAACGCTGTAAGATTACTTCATTTACACTTTGCTCAATATTCATAGCCGTTAAAAAACTTCAAGTATTTACGTGAATTAAGGTGTTAGGCAAATGGCTTAGGTGTAAGATAAACAAGGACATTGTTTGTGTTTCACTTTCTAAAGCCTAAGTTCCACGACCAATTTTCTATGACAATTTTCTATGACAAATCTCTTTGCTCGTGTAGATAGCCAACCAGTTTCTTTGACAATTTTTTTATTGACAAGTAGATTTGCCCGTGTAAATGAGCAACAAGTTTCTTTGACAAGTCTTTACTGTACTACCAGTCAGCGGTATTTGAAGGCTAGCCTTACTCTTTGCGTCTCTCTGACTTTGAATTCCACTGACTTTCACGACTTTGAAGAGCTTCTAAAAGTATTGATGTGACTTGGCTACTCTTAAACATCCTACTGGCAGCCCTCAGGATAAACAACAAATGGCGTGAAGAGCCCGGCCATGCTAGATGTGAGGGTTTTGAGGTCTGGGACGTAGTAAAACTTGTCAAATTTATTTGCCAAGCCGTTTACACGAGCAATTTTACATATGACAAGTTTTTATATGACAAGTACGCTTGTCCAAAAGCTGGCATGCCAGTTTTTGAACAAGTACATTTGTCATATAAAAAATTGTCATATGGCTCCATCTACACGAGCAAATAAAACTTGTCATTGAAAAAATTGTCATAGAAAATTGCTCGTGGAACTTAGGCTTAAGATTTTATATCATATATGTATGTGTGTATGCATTTCTATATATTAACATTCATTAGCTACAACCTGTGCAACATTTATTAAAACCATTACCGGACGTTTCGATATCTTCATGAGCACTGATGAAAATTTTATCAAAACGTATACATTTAAGAAAGTATATTGTTCATTATTATGTTACTTATATTTATATACTACTATATATACTATATAAACAAATAAATATATATAAATATATATATATATATATATATATATATATATATATATATATATATATATATATAAATATAAATACATATATATATAAATATATATATATTTATACAAATATATATATTTAAAGTATGACTCTTTTACTTAAGGTTGCTAGCAGATAACCCGTTGATGTTCATGGAAGAGGCTGTTTTTGAAAAGCTACCGTCATTGAAGTATATGTAGGTATCCACCAACATTTTCATATCTTGATTGGTCAGGAATCTTGATATAATTCATTTAGTGTTATAATTCTACAAGTTGATTGGTCAAATCAGTCAGCAGAAACTGAATATAGACAAATTGTTAGCTAACTAAGATTCGATCTTATGCTCATTGCCGTGCTGCAAATATCCACCAACAAGGACGAAGAATGATATAAGTGCTCGAGAAATAATGAATGATAAAACACCCATGAATGTATGATAATATAAAAAACATTTTACTAAACAAGAAAGACAAGTGGGGGTATCTTTGAAATACTTGCATCCCTGTTCCTTTAGTTCTATTCTTAAAGTGATTATTGGCATCTACCGTATTATATCCAATTAAAGCCCCTCTCTTTCAAACGGCCCCCTCTAATGAACCCTCCGTGCAAATTTCAAAAAGATTCATAAGTGCCCCTTGTTTTATAATATAATATGATATAATAAAGTCCCCATCCCTTCTTTTTATAATATAACACTTTAAGGACAGTTTATTGGGATATTGTCAGAGATGGATTTGCTAATATATTGAACCTCAGAAAAGGCTTGAACATATAGTCAAATGAATGAATGAATGAATGAATGAATGAATGAATGAATGAATGAACGAATGAATAAATGAGATAACGGATGATTGAGTTAATGGATGAATGAATGAATGAATGAGTTAACGAACGAATTAATGAATGAATAAACGAATGAATGAATGAATGAATGAATAAATAAATCAATCAATCAACGAGAAACTAGTCCAGTCGAATAAGTTAATGACAGACGTAATGAGCGAATAGGAAAATTACTTATAAGTAAGAAATGGAAATGGTACCCAATTATTGAAATTTGTGATGTTTTCCAAATCAACTGCCATTTGCGCCTAACTCTTCTATTCAGAAGCAGAAGTTCTGTTTAAATTTTAAACATTACCATATGTCAAAATTCTTATTAACATGACACAACTTGGCAATAAAAGTAAAATGTCTGCCATGCTTCTTTCCCAATATGCTTTTATTCACCTGAAATTTTTATCCATGACACAAAATTCCACTCTTGTTTATTTATCTAGCGCGTCTTTTTTCCAGTCAAATCGACCATCATCATCACACTTCCTGCGATAGCAGAATCATCCATCTCATAAAGTGGCTGTCAAATATGCATAAAAGAGTGTCTCTCTTACCATCAGGAAAAGAAATAAAATGCTACGATAGATTTAACAAGAAATTGGAAATAGTATTTCGCCCCGAGATGTACAGATTGGATAGTAAGTAGGCTCTATAAGGTATCACGACATTGCAGTGAGAAATATCTCATTATTCAACTTCTCTTCAATGAGATTCGATTTAATATTTCAACGGCTGAACGCTTCTTTGTAGGCCATTGGACAGAGCTCGTATATAACAGGAGATCAAAAAGATCAGGTGTGGTATAAGTATACCTTCCTTAGCCTCTGATGAAGACACCCTAGTTTTGCATAGTACACATTTTGCTGTGTATTTCATTCCTTTTTGCTAACTGTATGCACGGGTGGCAAGTCTCACCTGCAGTGGGAACTAAAGACAATTGACTCAGATTACTATATGAACATCATACGCATTTGCAAATTGAACTGCAAAAGTCGGTATAAAAATGTTGCTTTCGGGAAAGGTACATGTGATAATGGAACAATTTCAGTTACAGAACAATCTAAAGTGTCTCTTAGACAAAACAAACTAGAAATGGGGGATGGAGCTGCGTGTATAGAGTAAGGATAAAGATCTGGAGAGGAATATGGATTTTCTTCATTTTCTTTTGTCCCAAGGATATTTGGCGGGTATTTAGCGGGTAACAGACAGACACAAATAAAAGCAACCCCATGCATACGTAAAGACACTATCATATGCAAACTGAGTGAATGATGAAATTAATGAATGAAGTAATTAATTAATTAGTCAATTAATGAATGAATGAATAATTGGCTGACTGGTCGACTAGCTGAGTTCGTGGATGTTGCGCAACATATAACTGTTCATTCTACATTCTCTCTATCTCCCTTTTTCAAGAATATTCAACAATCACCACAAAGCAACAAGACAACCTCGAAATCATTAATATGTAAATACAAAATGCCCTAAAAAGAAACAAAAAAAAACAGCACTATGACAAAACGACTACTCACGTAAGCAAACACAAAAAACCAATCGTACACGAACCCCTACTCAGTTCCTTCTATCTGCAGTAAATAATATCTCTATCTTTTTCATTTCTCATCCAAATTCAATTTACTTCAGTTCATTTCTTCTTCCATCTGTTCTCGGCCTCCTCTCTTCGGCCGTTCTCTCACAATTCCCGTTACTCATTCACACCTCATCACTACTGATCAAACTGCGAAATGTATATACACGATTGATACTGTTTATGATTAATATTCTTTATGATTGATATTGTTTATAATTAATATTGTTCATGATTAATATTGTTTATAATTAATATTGTTTATGATTACTATTGTTTATGATTAATACTGTTTATAATTAATATTGTTCATGATTAATATTGTTTATAATTAATATTGTTTATGATTACTATTGTTTATAATTAATATTGTTCATTGTTCCAGAACATATGACTAGCTAGGCTGGCAGACTAACTAATTCAGTGATTCTCTTTCATTGGCCAGCTAACTCCTTGGATATTAGCCAGTGGTCATGCAACCTTGCAGAAAAGATGATTTTCCTATACAACAGCACACTTTCAACAAATGACGCAGTTTCGTGCAGCGATTACTGCTATGGATTAGGGTTTTCACATGTGCTACTGGATGCGCCAATGTGCCTCTGTGGTCAACAAATGACTTCTAATGCCTATAATATACACGACTGCACATATAAATGCCACAAAACTACTCAAAAGGCTGGCTGTGACTTGACACGAAGGAGCTACCACGAACTATCTCCAGCAGTTGCAAGAGGGGTCCAGCCAGAAACATCGATTGCTAGTTATCTCTCTGATTTACCTGTATCAACAAGCACTATATCAATAGGAATCGAAAGCTCATCTACAGTAAAGGCAGAGAGTTATATGGATACGGCAAGCCATAATGTTTTAACACAACACTTATCAATCGTAAGCTCTAACACAGAGAGGAATTCTTCAATGTCAAGTAGTGGCCAGAACATTCTGACCGCCAGAGCAATGACCACGCCTGACTACAGTTCATTTAGTCACATGTCAACTGCATCTCACACTGATTCTGGTCCTAATTCACAGCATGCAACGCCAGCTTTGCAGAGTAACTCTGACGGAGAACATACTCCTTACGCCAGCCCCAAAACGAGTATCATTCCAGGAACGAGTCACACTGTCTATCATATAGCATTTACAAGCGTTGTCTCAGAAATCCAAAGAGTTGTAAACACAGACCACCTTTCAGAAAGAAGGAAGAGAGATGTCAGTTCATCTGCAAGCACTCCTGCCAAAGAACCTGATATAACCAGCATCTCCCAAAGCGGACTTACTTTCACAAATGAAAGCAGCCTCAAGATCATGTCCATATCAGTGAACGTCAGCTTTACTCAAAATGGTTCAACGCATCTTGTGAGATACGATATTGTACAGAACAATATCAACCTGAAGAATTCTGGTGTCTATACCTTGCAGAGTAGCAGTATCGCGGTTCCTGTACATACAGATGTGACAATTAGTCTTTTGTTTACGATCGAGAAATATGATGGAGTAATAGTTAAAAGGATGTATGACGGTTTGGTCTCAAATATGAGTCTAACGGCCAGCGAAAATAATACGCTAGGAACATCAGATATTATAAACAGCAGCAAAGAGGAGGTGTTCGATTACAATATTAGATTTGTTGATAGTAATAGCAACATGCTGGCTAGTATACAGTTGAATTTTACATCAATAGCACCAATCAGTCAACCTGCTGAATCTCTAGTACAGCTCAATAAGTACGAGAAAACATCTAGGTATGTGCATTTTGCATTTGGTATCAACCACAGCCACGTTGAAGCCACATGGGCTGTGAAACACTCAAAAGCGGTATACAGCAGCAATTCGGCTTGCTTGAACCAATGTCCATCCTCTGTTGGAAATTGTATGTCCTATTCTTGCATTCTCACTCTCAGCTATTATCTGCATAATAATGGGGAATATAACCTTGAAGTTAATATTAGCAATCCTGTTACGACGGTGGCGCAACGCATACGGCATCAGTTCTTTGTCGAAACCGAGATAACGCATTTGTCAATCTCAGCGTGTGACTACACCGCAAACGTGAACCAGAGTAAGGAGTTTAGATTAAAGTATTCTGGCGACATTAATTATATTAGATGGTCAGTTGACGGCTTGTCGATTGCAAATGGTTCTTATATCATTAGCTATACCGCCCCATCGCTAGGCAATTATACCCTGAGTGCTCGAGCCATTAACAATGTCAGTACATCAGTAACGCATGTAGGCGTTAGCGTCTTTAAATGGGGATCGATTCATGGCCTAAACATAAGCAAGCCGGTTCAAGGCCAATATAAGCCGACGCAAAATCCAGTTTTATTTTCCGCGCTGGTATGCGAAGGGTATGATCCATTGTTTCATTGGAGCTTTGGAGATGGTTCAAATGTCACTACGAACCTATCAGACACTGAGCATACGTTTATTTCGCCAGGGGAGTACATGATTATTCTGAGCGCAGAAAATCCCGAGGGTACAACGGAGAATCGATCACTGTCACTTATCTTACAAGATAAGATCGAAAATCTGACTGCATCAGTGAGTTCATTCGTTGCAGTTGATGATCCTGTTTTTGTGACTGCACATATAGATAAAGGTACAAGTGTAACATACAAATTAAAGGTAGATGGGAAAGGAAAAGCATACACATTTACAGGAAATGTATCGCAAAATTTCAGCTTTCCAAACGCTGGTACTTACAGTCTGAAGATCACTGCGTCCAACGAAGTGAGTACTGCGGATGTATCAGTTTCTGTCACAGTACAGGAAATGATAGAACTCATATTACGTGCATCGAAGTATAGAACATTGCAAAACAGCGAGTCGTTCAATGCTCAGCGGACAACAGGCACAGATATGTACATCATGTGGGAGTTTGGTGATGGAACGAAAACAAACTGGAGTTACATCAACACTGCCACACCTTCCGAAACACACACGTATCAAAGTGAAGGTGCGTACACAGTTATATTGCATGCGAGAAACGATGTCCACAGCGGAGTAAATTACTCGTCATTGGTTGTTGTTGAGAGAGCTCTCGCAGATGGTATCAACATGTCATTGCCAACGTATGCCGCGACTAATGTAACGTTCCTGGTAAATATTACTCTTCAAGATCTCTCGATATACGGGTACAATGCTAGCATGGATGGGCACAGCTTTCTGCTTAATAGCAGTTTCCACCAAATAACCAAAGTTTATACCCAAGCTGGAATTTTCAGGCTCACACTAAATGCATCGAATCATGTTAGCAGAGCATCTCGTCACGCTGAGATCACAGTTCAGGATGCTATTATTGGCGATATTACCATTGCACCAATGTATGTTCTACAATCAACAAATGTCTCCCTGCATGTATATGTCAAAGGATCAGATCCAATGTTTGAGTGGAACTTTAGAGATTTCAACTATTCCATTAATGGCAACCACATTTTTCGTACCTTCGCAAAATTAGGATTTATGTATTTTAATGTGACTGCTACCAACAAAATTTCCTCACTTACTTCCCAACTGAAAATTCAAGTTCAGCTCAAAATCACCGATATGTCGTTAAGCTCCAATGCATCATTCACAGCTCCGGAAGCTCCTATTTTGATCACTTCATCCATACCAAAGCGATCAGAGCATGTCTATACCTGGACAATTGATGGGCTGGCTGTTAACCAGAGCGGGGATAAAATTATACACGCGTTTTCAACTCTTGGAAGGCACTGGGTGCACTTAAATTTGAGCAATGATGTAAGCTCTCAAACAGCAGCGATTAGTCTTTATGTTCAAGAACCTATAAGTGGAATCTCCATACAATTGCCAAAGAATGCTACATTTGTTCAATTCAATGAAACTGTCAAACTATATGCAGTGTCAGCTTCTGGGAGCAATATGAGCTTTATTTGGTGTATCCAGTTAAAGTGCAATACAGCCTCAAATCAGACGTATAGTACTACAGTGTCAAGCCTGGATGTGCTTTACCTAAATGCTACTATTATTGCGGAGAATGAAATTTCAAAAGACAGTCAAACAAAATTGATCCCTGTGGTACAACCTATACAGGATCTACAGGTCTTACCCACAGGTCCGGTCATCATAATTGTTAATACATCAGTGAAGTTTGACATCATGTATACTTCTGGGAGTCATTTCTCTGTGGAATGGAGAATAAGTGGGAATTCAACAGGATCCAATGCAACAACATTGACATATAATTTCACACAGCCAGGCAATTTCAAGGTAGATGTATTACTACGTAACGAGATTAACTCAGCAACAAGTAGTAGAAATGTTACTGTGCAAAGTTGGTTCGATATCACGAACATCAACCCAACACTAGTCGAAACAAATCAGACAGTAGTCTTCTCAACTGTAGGCCTAGCAAACACCGACGTGAAACTGCAATGGATAACCCCTGATGTCATTGGATCCAAAGTCCATACAAGCCCAAATATCAGCTTGAGTTTCCCTGTTGCCGGAATCTATCCGCTATTTGTAAAGGGCTCCAATCTCGTTCTACGTGTCAACAAGACATTTTACATTACAGTGCAAGATCGTGCCGCCAACCTGAAGGTTATTCCCAACGCATTGTTCTACAAAACTTCATCCGTAGTAACTTTCAATGCCACAGTAACTGCTGGCACAAATGTAACCTTTGCATGGAAATTGATTTCAACAGCTGGCAATATCTCGTGCAAATACGTTAACCGGCCAACAATTAATTGTCCCCTAGTTGCATCGGGACAGTACATCTTAAATGTTGTTGCTTCAAACTTAATTAGCTCCATTACCTATTCATCAAACATCTATGTGCAGGATGCTACCCAGATCATCAGTCTGATATCTACTTACGGGACTGTATTACCAACAAATGAAGATTTGGTATTTGATTTAAAAATCAACGGGACGAATCCATCAGCCTCGTATTCGCTACAAGGTACAGATAATGAAAGCAGCCAACCTGTCGCAAACACAAGAATTAAACTTGTGATCAGCAACCCTGGCAAAGTGGCAATAAATGTTAAAGCTTGGAACAAGATAAGCCGTGACAGTAGAGTGTTCCATTTCATCGCCCAGGAACGTTTGAAAAATGTCTCCGTGTGGACAGCCGCCGAGCTTGTGCCAGTTGGAGAGACAGTCATGTTTCAGGCGGTACCGGAACATGGAACCAATTTATCATATGCCTGGTATATTAATGGTACTGTGCTATCCAATCAAACGGATAGAATATTGAATTTTGGCTTTAAGCATGAAGGCACTTATGAAGTAAAAGTCACAGCTAAGAATGGCATAGTCAACAGTCTAAAGTCCAGCCATGCATACGTTCGTGTTGAGATGCCAGGCTGTCTCCCTCCCAAAATCGCAATCCACGGAGGAGAAGAACGCACACTGTTCAAATCTCAATGGCTGTACTTTGAAGCCTCTATCAAATACAATTGTTCAACATCGTCAGTAAATTCTTCTTGGTCATTGAGAATTGCCAAAGATACGACCAGATGTATGGTGGAGGGTGAATCGCTGACCAAATACAACCTTGGGCAGGGTGTTGACCTCACTTCGACAATGCTTGCAATTCAGCCAGGGAAACTCCAAGTCGGCACGTATTGCTTGTATTATATGGCGAAGTATGGAAAGCAAGGAAGATTCCTCGTCTTCAATGCATCAATGCTTAAGGTGTGTAGCACGCTTTAGTTTTTAATTATGTTAGTAAGTCTTTCGGTATATACAGCTTGTATGGTTGTCGAATACTTGATTGATGCGCAGATATGAAACCACTTCTTGTAGCAACCCTGTCCGACAAGGTTTTTGTCAACGAGCATTTCTTGGCTTGACAGTTGGCTCAGATGCCGGATTATCCAAACATTCTATATATTTTTGCGGGCCAGTTGCTTGGCGAGCCTCTGCAAACGACTAATCTCAGTTGTACCTGCACAGCCCCATACAGTACAGCAGTATCGGAAGGATCAGGTCTGGGCTGTATCTTTAAAGGTTTTCAGAGGGCTAGTCCTCCCAGAACATGCTATAACAATTGTTACCATTCTCAGCATTAACAGGCCTCTATACTAGCATTGCTAAGCCCCATTTCCGATACTGCTGTTCTGTATGGGGCTGTGCAAGTACAATTGAGATAAATCGTTTGCAATTCCAGCAATCAGTTGATCAAGATACTTTGGTGGAAAACTATTAACGAACTAATCGACTCTGAGCCCAAAACAACGGTCTTTAAGAGCCTAAATGAACTTTCTCCTCCATATTCACGTAGTCTGCTTAGGAAAAACCCACAAAGTCCTTCATATTGACTGCGCAACACATCACCAGATCTCAGGTTGCCGAAGAAAAGCACATCAAACGGCCAGAAAGCTTTCTTTCAGAAGTGCAAAAACTTGAAACAGTCTCTCAGCCAACTGGAAGCAAGTAGCCTCCTTGTGTTCTTTTAACATAGTGTACAATATGTACTTAAAATATATACTGTGGTAAAGTTTCATATTCAATATCTTGTTTCGCTTTATTTAAATTTGTAGTTTTGCTTTTAAAAGTAATATTTGTATATAGGATTTTGACTATTTTCCCAAAGTATTATTGTAATTTAAAAGGAGGGTCCCTTGAAACCCGCTCCCTTGCTGAAGGGCTCCCCTCCCTAAAGAATTTGAAAATGAAATGAAAACTGTTAAATATGCTAGCCAATCAAGTCTGTTTGTTCGGTAGCCAGAGAGTTGCCAGCCAGATGTTGCAATAGGTTCTCCTGTATACTAGCCCACCTCTTATCATCATTTGACCCCTTCCAGGTAGTTCCTACGCCTCCAATTCCAGTTCTTCTAGGAGGTACAACAAAACTTGTTGGGCAGAATCAATCATTTACCCTGGATGCATCTAACAGCATTGACCCGGATAGCCGCCAGCCAACAGGTCTCCTTTTTCAATGGCGCTGCTCCTTCCAAAGGCAAAATCCAAATGCTACAGATGCAGCTCACACAGGTTGTGTGAATACTTCTTGGATGTCGTGGGAAGATGGAAAACAGCTGTTTATCAATGGAGGTAGCCTCATATTGGGTTACTCCTACACTATCGTCCTATTAGTAAAGAAGCCAGGAGGCAGTTCTTACAGCACTTCACAAAAGGTACTATCGTTGTTGTATTTTCAATATTATATATTTTCAACATTGTATATTCAATATTGTTCTACGTGTCAAATCCAGAACACTCTCTCCCAGGGGTTCAGATAAGGTAAATATACAAAACGACATTAAGGATTTATTGGCGGTACTCGAAGAGGATTTCCCAACGAGGCCTTAACTTTATGATATCCCTGTAAAACTACTTTGGAGTCTAGCAACTTGTTCCATGTAATCAGTGACAAAAGCCATTGTAAGACGATTGGAAAATTAGCTATGAAAACTTTCAAGGTCATTGCAAAACCTCCACTAAATTTTCAATTGTTTGAGTCTCTCAATACCAATATTTACTGTTGGTATTTTCAACAGCTTAGAAGAGAATACTATGTCAAACCAACTAATTATAAATTTAACATCTACAAACTATATGAAAAATGAATATATAAATGAATTAGTAGCATATTTCACAAGCACACCTATCTCCAGTCCAGTTACTTATTCTCTTTTTAAAGCATGCAAGTGTTGCTTCTGGTTTCATCAAGATTGTTTCACATGAAACTACCTCTGAAAGCACATTGTCCTAATTGGTCGTAGCATGCATAGGTTTTGCATTCTTGGATTATACGCTACATGTTTCTTTTCATGAAATTCCCATGCAAGTGGAATCAAATATATAGTCTTTACGATTACTACCCAGATTACTGTGTTTCCAATGACATTACCAGACGTGTACATCACTTGTGTAACATGCAGTGCTTACAAGACTTCCAAGTACATCTCAAACAGAAGCCTCAAACTCCTGGGCACATGCAGCAACTGTAACACTGACTTTGGAAAGTTAGGACTGCTGCGCACCAGCTGGGTGGTCATGTCTTCCAGTGGTAATGTGACTCTGAACATTACAAAAAGCCAGACAGAGCACACGGACCTGTTGATCATCCAGCCAGGAAAACTTGATGGACTTAGTACATACAGCATAAGATTCTTTGTTGAAGTATCAAGTGAGTGTCTTCTTCAATCAAATCGCTCTTAAAATACGTCCATCTCTTATTTAAATATGTAAAGCATAAAGTGAAATTCCTCTTGGCTCACTCTGTTGGATAAATCACTATTGAGTCGTCACTGGGTACCCGAAGGAGTCCAACGTAATGAGACTGGTTTCCTATATACGTTAGTCATATTTGATAAGGGTATACAGTAATCAACAAAATACCTTTTACTATCGCTCTGTCATGCAGTTCAAATTACATAACTCGACTGCCCGATAACCTACCTAAACATTCGCCATCTAGATTGAATTTTGAACTCGAACTTTTCATAAATCCAACAAATCTCGAATTCCTGTGATGTATCGAAAGTCAACTTTATTTACAGGGTGTAAAGATTTTTAATAACCTACCCAATAGCTTGCAAACCGAAAAATCATTTTTGAGATTTAAAGCAGCCAGGAAGGACACAAACTTAGATTTTTAGCGATTTTTGTATTGTAATTTTTCACCCTGTAAATTTTTTTCAGCTTTAACTTCGATCTCTTTTAAATTTTGAGCCTTTTACTTTACAAACTTTAATTTTAACAGGGCCCTTAGTGATAGCAGTAACATCTTTACTGACAAGGGTATCCTGTATAAATATGGCAGATTATTATTATGTGACATCTATCCGACATTTCCTTTGGTACGCAGTGCTAATAATGGGACTATTATAAACTTTTCTTGCTACTGGGTAATTCGTAAAAACTATCATCAAGTCACTTTAAGGTTTAAACACCAGTGTCAAAACCCGCAGAATGATAACATATTTAGCTCCGCACATTCCGTTTTCATTTAGGCAACATCATATCACGTGGGTATTCGCAGATTTTCTTAACTCCTAACCAAGCACCAGAAAATGGGACATGTGACATCGAACCTCGCACTGGCGTTACTCTCGAAACTAAATTCACTTTCAACTGTATTGACTGGGTGGATTCTGACAATAGGAATAGCCCTCTGATTTATTGGCTGAAATTCCAAACTACTACAGAGACCTGGAACATTCTCTACAGAGGAATACGGCCGGCAGTCAGCGCTGATCTACCTGTCGGTGACGTCAATAAACAAAGAAAACTGCTTCTCCAGGTTTTGATAGAGGACATATATGGTGCTCAGAGAGTTGGCTTAGAAAGGTATGCGATTATTTACGTCCTACAGATCGAATGACGGTAGATAGATGTATAGAGTGTGGTCATATTGTGTAATAAAAGGTAATGCCATATTACTGAATAATAAGATTATAATTTAAGACAATTTAAGGTAATGTAACATAACATAGTGAAGCATAGCATAAACATAGCATAAAATAACATAATACAACATAATATAACATAGTACATCATAACATAGCATAACATAACATAGCATAATATAACATAGCATAACATGAGATAACATAACATAACATAACACAGCATAACATAACATAACATAGCATAACATAACATAGCATAACATAACATAACATAGCATAACATGAGATAACATAACATATCATAGCATAACATAACATAGCATAACATAACATAGCATAACATAACATAGCATAATATGAGATAACATAACATAACATAGCATAACATACCATAACATAGCATAACATAACATAACATAACATAGCATAACATAACATAGCATAACATAACATAGCATAACATAACATAACATAGCATAACATAACATAGCATAACATAACATAGCATAATATGAGATAACATAACATAACATAGCATAAAATAACATAACATAGCATAGCATAACATAACATAACATAACATAGCATAACATGAGATAGCATAACATAACACAGCATAACATAACACAGCATAACATAACACAGCATAACATAACATAACATAACATAACATAACATAACATAACATAACATAACATAGCATAACAAAGCATAGCATAACATAACCTAGGGGAAGACATGACACAGCTCAACATACCATAAAGTAGCGTAGCATGGTAAATCAAAGTAAGAAATAACAACATCAACAAACAATCAAGTTGTATCAAAAGGAAAGTTCGATTTCAACAAAACTGCATTCGCCTATTTTACATTTTTTCACCTACAGAAATGTTACAGTATATCCTCCAAACGAAGATCCGACAATATTCCTCCAGAAAACAGTAATATCAAGTATAAATTTATTAACGAGTGAAAACGACATGAACAAAGTCGTTTCCATCACCCAAGCATCAGTCAAACTATTAAGCGGTTCGGGACCAATAGGGACACAGCAAACAAGTATTCTGTCAAACATTACAGAAAGCGCATCGCAGATGTCGGCAGCGTCGTTGGAGGCAGTTGACCAGCTATCGAATGCGATACGTTCCTCAGCTGGAATGGTTGCAGAGAATGCGCTGAAATCGGAGACACGTCGAACGTTGACTGCATCATTAGATAGGATGATAAATAAGGTAGACAGTTTCGCATCAGATGGGCAACTGGCAGGACAGGCCAGTTTGGAATCACTACTCTTCCTAGTCCAGAACAACATAGCTAGTGATACAATACGCGGTGCAAGTAATAGACTGGAAATCTCACATATACCGCTAGAAGTAAAGAGGAACTTGAATTTAGCAATGAAGTTGTATACGGCAATCCTACGGGCCAGCATTCGTGGTGAAGATCCCAGTCTATTTTCAAACAAGTATGGAAAGGTGTTCTTGCGAAGAGACAAGTCGGAACTTCTCAACAGAACTCTGAATGCTGAAAATTGTGGCTTTGTTTTGAAAAAGGAGCTGGGGACGCAAAGCGATGTCTTCCAAATATTCAACGTCTCATACAAGGATCCTTACATTTCATCTTCATCTTTGATAGAATCAAAAATTGCGGGACTTAGCTACTCAATGAGCAATGGCACAGAAATGAATGTGAAAGACTTACCAGACAACGAGACCATATTGATAAAATTAGACGGAAGCCCGTCAAGAAAGAGCGCATGGAGCACTTTGGAAAATAAAATTATACAACCTAAAACTACTGTTGCTGGTGAAATGGCATTCAACGATACAAGCACAATAGCAGCAATGCTGGTTGTTGAAATCATTCCAAATTCAGGATCCATAGGGAATATCAATGCATCCTTAAAACAACAAACTGTCCTAGCCAATACCAGTGGGAAGTTTCAGCTAAATGTTTCAAGACAGGGTACCCTTATCAAACATTTTAAAGCTGGGTAAGTTCTGTTCCTTCCTATTAATGCATAAATTTGCTAAATCTAATTTTTTATTTATTTGAAAAAATACATTGCCAATGTTCATGCTTAACTTACTTCAAGTAAGGAAGATTCACTTAAAGTGAACGAACCTGTTTCCTAAATTCCACATGAAAAGATAAACACTTAGTATTGCTGCTATTACAAGAGGAGAGTCATTAGTTTCTGGTAATCCATATGGTCACCAATTCAACACTAATGCAAATAAAAATGAAACTCTGAAATTGCTGGAAAGGAGGGATAGGTTCTTGCCTACGCCTTCGTAGAAAGTCAAGTAAGTTAAGTCAGGGAAGTTAAGTCAGGGAAGTTAAGTCAGGGAAGTTAAGTCAGGTAAGTTAGGTCAGGCAAGTTTGGTCAGGTAAACAAAGCTAAGTCAGGTAAGTTAAGTCCTCTCAGCTATTGCTGGACATATGAAAGCAAACAACAATTTCTCCAAATTCACTGACTACTTTTTCCGACTAAATATTGCTTGAGCTAACCATCACACTCTGTGACAGTTGGCGCGTTCAGTCTTTAGCCGAGAATGGCCAGAACTGAACATAAGAAATGCTCACAGCTCCACACTTTATAGAAAATGTGTGTGTTCTTCATTTGGAAATATGAAAAGGGCGTGGCAGAAAAAAGTTAGCAGGATATCCTAAAAGCAAAATGATAAGCATACATGGCATCTAAAACTTGATAAATCTTAACGTATGTCATGAAACACTTCCCAATTTCAAATTTACAACAGGAAACTTCTCTTATTCTGCTTGCCAGTAACACAACATGATTATATTCCATAGGGAGTTCAACGCATCTCATGGGTACATGATCGAGATAGTGAACAACGATGACAAGCATGATGCAAATCTATCCGTCCTTGTGTTTTCGTCCTCCTGTGTCTTCTGGGACAGAAATAATGAATCGTGGAGCTCTGCGGGCGTGACCCCAACGGAGGAGACGAATAGTGACTTCACCGTCTGTCGAACCACTCACCTGACGTCATTTGCATCTACATTTAAGATTGCTCCTAACCCAATCAGATGGTCAACACTGTCGGTATGAATGACATAGTCAATTGAAATCCATTCAGCTAGAAAATCTGATACTTTCGCTGTCCGTTAGCATGATTATGGCTTATGAGACCATGAGTTGTTTCTCAGTTACTCATTCATGTTACATATTACAAAGCATTCAGCAGTGGCTGAGTTCTGTAAATCCTTGGGGGAAATCGGTAGTAACTTTGCCAATTGTTGCTAAACAAGTGATACAAAAATTATCCCACATACATTGTCAAGCAGTGGCTTCAGTTGGAGGCACTGCTTTCCTTGAACGAATCAGGCTTTTGGAAAACCACGATGTTTGATTTCACTTCATATTTCTTGCTTCTACAACCTTCCGCACTTCTGTGCAAGTGCAGATTAATCTACCTCAGGGGAGGGACAGACGCATGCTGGCCCCCTTAAAAATCGTCACTGGCACTCAGCACTATAATTAGAGAAGCACGTGAAATTTTGTGCTTGGTACTGATAACTATAGGCCTACAGTCTCCAGAAGCAACAGCACCACATTATCCTAACATGCCACGTAAAATCCTAGCATACCAGTATATTCCAACATAAATTCAACTTTTAGTAATATCAAATAATAAAACTATTATTTGCCATTAATACTTCGATTTCATTCTAATTCCAGGATTGTATTCTAACTCTAATTCTAATTCATATTCTAATTTTAGGAGCTCGATGTTGAACGAAACCCGATTGCTCTATCGCTCTGTATGACACTTATCGTCCTCTATGTTATTGGCATGTTCTTTTTGGCACGTAAAGATGAGAAAGACAAACAAGAGTCTCATTACATACCCATGATGGGTAGTGATGAATTCTTTAAGTATGAAGTCAGAATCAAAACTGGGGCATTTCCCGGTTCAGGTGAGGTCCTGGCTTCGCTTCTGTGACCAACGAAAAATTTGCCTTTATTGACTAGTGGCTAGCCCCACATACAACTTTATACCTGCTAGATAAAATTCCTATCCTTGGCCTAGGGATTATGAAGTGGGGTGGCCAGTTCTTTTCCATACCCCCTTAGTCTCCAAAGTGTTGCCCCTAGGCACCCATCTGTTGAAGGCGAGACACTGGTATCACTAGGCGCGTCCACTTCCACTTGGCAGATGAGTGTTCCAAACATTTAGTTACATAGAAGGAATATTAAAAGGTCAGACATGAAAAACTTCAAATACTGAAATAGAATGGGCTATGTCAATGATCTCTTCACCACATCATATGAACAATTGGTCCTAAGGAATGCATCTCAAATACTCTTGATACTTTTTGAATTCATGTCTTTGAATGTATATATAGTCTGCTGATACAAGATATCATATCTTGGCATAAATATAATAAATATTCGAACAACACCCCACCTCCCAGGGATGGCTTATCTATTTTCTACACTTTTTGAATGAGGGCTTATTCGAGGGAGGCTTTATTATGGTTTGTTATATATATATATATATATATATATATATATATATATATATATATATATATATATATATATATATATATATATATATATATATATATATATATATATATATATATGCCACATAAAACACTTTAGTTCATAGGGCACTTATGATTTGCTCTAAAACTAAGTTAGATTCTGAGCTGGACACAATAAAACAACTTTTAATTGACAATGGATATCCAGAAGATGTCCTTGTTTCGTGCATTAAGGAAAAACTAGCCAACCTTTCATCAGATAAACGGTTTGGTCCTGAAAAGTGCCCAGTTTACCTAAAATTGCCCTGGATTGGAAATGTTTCATCAAAATTTGAAAACCAAATTAATAAAGCCATTACATCTTGTTTCTATGCTGTGAAGCCACGTGCGGTTTATAATACTAGGGTCATGCTACCATCTGCTAAAAAAGATAGCGTTCCTACCACCCAAAAAAGTTGTGTAGTTTACGAATTTTCGTGCCGATGTGAAGCTCGGTACGTAGGGCGCACCACGCAGAGACTAGCAGACAGAATAAAACAACATGTACCCACGAGCATCAGGACGAAAAACACTACAACAAGAGAACAGCCACCTCGTACGTGTAAAAACTCTAATTCTAAAATGAAAAGTGATTCGGCCATAGGACAACATCTTATTACAAATCCAGAATGCGCCAAAACATATACAGACGATAATTTTCGGATCATTGGGCAAGCAAGATCGTCCTGTCATTTAGGTGTTTTGGAATCAGTTTACATTAAGACTCAAAACCCAGTCTTGTGTAAACAAAAAGAGTTCGTTTTTCACTTGGACTCTTCAAGTAAACAATGGTGAATAGGTGCTAATTGGCCAATCATAGGGCCAAATAGACGCATTATTCATCATATCACGTGCACCCGCATCTGGCTATATACTTCGGTTCACCTTTCGGTCGTTATCCGACGTTTCATACTCTGATGAGTGTCGGACGAAAAAAGCTTTCAGTATGCTTAAAGAATGTTCCCGCTTTTTCGTGCTATAGTGAAAAAGCTTATCATGAAAACTCTCTTTCTTCTATTATGTAAAAAGAACAAACTAAATAGAAGTATTAGTATAAAAGATAGTACTTAGTATCTCTTGTGATCGGGCCTTATTCGAGAGGGGTTTTGTCGATGGGGGACCAATTCAAAACTTATGGTGTGTACATCAATTTGATTCTCTCTTTCATTGTAGGGACGACAGCGCATGTTGGTATCCAAGTATATGCGACCAAAGGCGCTACTAAGCCAATAGTCGTTGCAAAGAGAAATAGCTTTCAGCGAAATTCAGTGGACATTTTCAGATTTGCAACTCCAACAAGGTATACAATTTCTTATAAAAATTTACATGATTTGGGAAATACATGTATAGGTATACAATATAAATATGAATATAAATATAAATATATATATACAATATATATATATATATATATATATATATATATATATATATATATATATATAATATATATATATATATATATATATATATATATATATATATATATATATATATATATATATATATATATATATATATATATATATATATATAGGAATTAAATACCATTAAATAACACAAAATACCATTTCCATACAACACATAGCTCGATTCCTTTGTTACGTTCCCTTAAGTCATATTCCATCGTCTAGAAGACATAACTGAACCTCTAACATAGCAATCAAACATGTTTCACTTGTATTGTCATATTCTCATTTTATTCTTAATTTCAGACTTGGAAAAATATCAAGGATCCGCATATGGCATGACAACTCGGGTTCAAGTCCTTCCTGGTATTTGACGAGAGTCGTCATTAAGAATCTTCTCAACGGGCAGAAATATTTCATGTTTTGCAACAGGTAAACTGCACATCAGTTATTTAAGTACCAGATGACTGACAAATGATGTTACTGTCACTTGTTGCTAGCTAGAAGGAAGAGCTCATGAAATATCTGTTGATGCTATATAACCCGGAGGCCCAAGTCCTCATTAACCAGAAGCACGAGGTCATGGACTTCTTAAGTAACCCTGACCTTCTCCTATCATGCAGTTTCAGCTCCAATGAGAGCTACTGCAACGTTAAGCAAACGTTGCTGCAAAGTGAAATGAGGGTTGATGCAATGCGAAGTATAAGTTGTTGCAATGTGAAGTAAACATTGCTGCAACGTGAAGTAATAGTTGTTACAACGTGAATTGACAGTTGCAATGTAAAGTGAGAATGTTGCAACGTGAAATGAGAGTCGTTGCAAGTTAAAGCTGCTGCAACTTGAAGTAAAAGTTGTTGCAACATCAAGTAAAGTTGCTTGCAACGTCAAGTGAGAGTTATTGCAATATCAAATGAAAGTTACTACAAAGTAGAGTGAGAGTGTGAGAAAATGAGTCACCCGAGTGGAACGTGAACTCGTGATCCTCGATTTTGTACATCGAGTGCTCTTAGACTGAGTTATGGGGTCAACAAGAAAATAAACTGTACTGAACAGTCAAGTTGAAACCATTTTGATATACAATGCCTGCCAAAAGTCTTGGAACACTTGCTATGATTTACGCTATAGATTAGCTATAGCATCCCCTACTCCGTTAAACAATGTTGTATGAAGCAAATATGGGCAACTCGAAGGCTAAAAGTGATGCGTGTTTTTAAAGCTACCGGTGTAGCTAGTTATACGTAAGTTAATCCATTTCTAATATTTCAGGTGGCTTGCAGTTGATCGAGACGATGGCGAAATCGAAAGAGTGTTCCACGTGGCAGACAGTAAACTTATGTCTAGGTTTCAAACAATTTTCAATGATACAATCGGCAGAACATTTACTGATTACCATCTGTGGATGTCCGTGTTCGAAAAACCGAAGCTAAGCCGGTATGTTATTGTCACAAAGTCAATGCAGGATTTAGATTTTATTCTCAGAGCTACTATGTAATACGTACTCACTAGTTATCAGCTCAAATCTCCTCTTCCAAAAACACGTCATATCCAATGACGCTTTTTACTACAACAAAATCAGACCCACTGCACTGAAAATGTATCAGGGATGAAGCCTTACCCCGTAAACCATTGCTCTAAAACTGCATTCCCATTTTCACGTTTATCGTTCATACAACCTTTGAATTTCGATGCAATAGTCTAAAAAACAAAGACAAGCAAATAACTCGGTTCGGGGGTTGATTGTGTAATCGTCCGTCGTCATTGTCGAAGTTTCATGCAGTTGACTTCTACTGTTAAGGGGAAAGGAGAAATGAATTACTAGAGATAATCAAGTAGGAATTATCGCTAAGCTCCAAACGGAAACTCGCTTGATATTTAAGGGAAAGGGAGACTCAGACCCCCGTTCTACCTCCTTGTTTATGATAAAGATCTCTCTCAATTTCAATGGATCTATCAGATTTCCTTCTACGGCTACACTTCCCTACGTTACAGGTAATTGGTTCTCCTGGAGCTGTGCCTATGTTGTTTAAATCATTTGTTTTCGCATCTCTCTTAGGTTCACAAGAGTCCAGCGGCTTACATGTTGCATGACATTTCTCCTATCTTGGATGTGTATCGATGCAATGTGGTATGGGACAGTAAGGCAAAATGTCGATTTGTATATCGGGTTCAAGAGCTTTTCATATGAAGAGATAATTGTTGGTGTGATTTCATCACTGATGGTCTTTCCTGTTAACTTTATCATCATCATGATATTTAGAAATTGCAGACAACCAAATCCAAGGGTATGTTTGAGTTATTATAAAAAAACAAGGACTGCAAAGAGAAGCTAGTCCGCTTTGTGAGATACGATTGCAATCAAACTCTATTTCATAAATGCTTGATATGATATGATATGATATGATATGATATGATATGATATGATATGATATGATATGATATGATATGATATGATATGATATGATATGATATGATATGATATGATATGATATGATATGATATGATATGATGATATGATATGATATGATATGATATGATGTGATTTGATTAGATTTGATACTCTCTGGTACGACTGATGATGTATATATAAAAAATTGTCTATGTACAACGTGATATGATATGTGATGAAGTCAAGTTATATGATATATGATAGGATATAATATGATATGATATATGATATATGATATATGATATATGATATGATATATGATATATGATATATGATATATGATATATGATATATGATATATGATATATGGTATATGATATATGATATGATATATGATATGCTATATGATATGATGTGATATGATATGATATATGATATGATATATGATATGATATGTGATATGATATGTGATATGATATGTGATATGATATATGATATGATATATGATATGATATATGATATGATATATGATATGATATATGATATGATATGTGATATGATATATGATACGATATATGATATGATATTTGATATGATATTATATGATATGATATGATATGATATGATATGATATGATATGATATGATATGATGATATGATATGATATGATATGATATGATATGATATGATGTGATTTGATTAGATTTGATACTCTCTGGTACGACTGATGATGTATATATAAAAAATTGTCTATGTACAACGTGATATGATATGTGATGAAGTCAAGTTATATGATATATGATAGGATATAATATGATATGATATATGATATATGATATATGATATATGATATGATATATGATATATGATATATGATATATGATATATGATATATGATATATGGTATATGATATATGATATGATATATGATATGCTATATGATATGATGTGATATGATATGATATATGATATGATATATGATATGATATATGATATGATATGTGATATGATATGTGATATGATATATGATATGATATATGATATGATATATGATATGATATATGATATGATATATGATATGATATGTGATATGATATATGATACGATATATGATATGATATTGATATGATATGATATGATATGATATGATATGATATGATATGATATGATATGATATGATATGATATGATATGATATGATATGATATGATATGATTGATATGAAATGATATGATATGATATGATATGATATGATATGATATGATATGATATGGTATGATATGATATGGTATGATATGATTGATATGAGATGATATGCTATGCTATGATATGATATGATATGACATGATATGATGCGATTTGATATGGTGCAATATTATACAGCCTAGTATTTTCCAATGTCTGATAATTATGATAGTTATATGATACGATCCCATATATGACGGTTGCTTACTTAAATTAATGAATGAAAGCATACAAATAACCCACGTCTTTTATGATCCCCCAGCAAATCATTGATGGTGATGATGAGATCGCAATACATGTTCTATCAAAAAGCCATCGTACAAGGAGGCTATCCGAAGACTCAGTTGAAATCGAGGACATAACAGAATCCCATGCATTGATCAAATCGTCACTTCCTAGATGCGGCGGATATTTCAAATTGATGTCATTCAACAGATTCCCTTCATTTGGCGGTCAGTAGAACTTGCAACACCTTTGCCCCCATTTTCACAATTAATCCATTGATGGACACGAGACTAAACAAGTGGGCTAGACGAATGTGGTCCATGGGGCAGAGGGCAGGGGAGCTATCGTTCCCCAATAATATACCAAAAGCAGTGAACTGCTTAGAGCATGGTTGATTTAAGCTGTCCTCGAAGCTTCGCTTCAAGGCTCCGGTAGACTCATTGCGTCCCCTCCAATAAATAGTAACGTTTCTACCAGTGGAATTACCATAGAAGCAATTACAATCTCCGTTACTTAATCAAAGGACAAAAAATGGTGATAAATAGTCATGGGCGTAGGGGGGCTTCAAATTTAGGGGGCTGCAAACTGTCTGCCCAGAACGCCTATATTTTGCCCGAATGAGTTATCATCCAGCCCTATTAAGTTGCAGCTAGATTAGGGGGAAACCATTTTCTGAAGAAACCCCAATGGATTATATTTCTGTCCAACGGGGGGGGGGACTGTAGCCCTCCCAGCCCCCCCGCGTCCTATGCTTATGTTATATAGTTTTATTTTGCCAAATACAGCTATCCAGCAAAACTTCTAGCACTCCGTAGACTCCTTTCATTTTGTTTCGTATGTTAAATGGTATGATATTTTCTCAGTTCCTCCAATTCACTTTCAATTTTTTTATGCTTTAGTTATTTCTCCAGCAGAAATGATTTAAGTTTGAGATTATGAATATTGCCTTTGCAGACTGGCCGAGCAACTTGGACAGTATATCGAACCATGATTCTGGAGATGCGGAGGAGCTCTCAGAGGTTAGTGGGATTCATTGCATGTACTTTAACTCCTTTTTTTTGTGGAGAAAATCTTCACAGCAAGAATGGAAATATAGGCTTGCCTCGTTTACCAGATCACGTTGTATTTGAACCATACTCCATGCTAGCGTTAACTGCACTAAGGAAACATGGCCGTGCACTGTAACTCATAGTATGTATGTATGTATGTATCATATCTTTAATGTACATAACAGGTCTAAGTAAAATACTTGTTTTCAGCCTGGTGTACAAAAAAAGGGTAAAAGGCTAAATTAGTAAAAAAAAATAAATAAAAATATATATATTTACAATTACAATTACAAGATCCATTCATAGTTAAAACTGTATATTTTAATCTTGTCCATTAAAATGTTTTTACATAGTCAGGAAGAACTAGATAGTATATTGAGCATAGTAGGCTGTATATATTGCACGTTCATGGCAAAAAGTAGATGGCACAAGGTAGCCATAAGAACACTAACCATATACAGCTATAAGAAAGTGAACATTGTTCTATTCAAAGATTATAACTACGCAAATCTCTCCACTTGCCTAACATGTTCTTAATTCAATCATTCCATCTTGTAGGCATCATCGGTCAATAAGGACAGTAGAGCCACATTTGTGAACATGCAGGTCCCAAATTTTTTGCAAACTGGGTAAGAGT
Organism: Mastigias papua; assembly: GCA_964019165.1. Taxonomy (NCBI): domain Eukaryota; kingdom Metazoa; phylum Cnidaria; class Scyphozoa; order Rhizostomeae; family Mastigiidae; genus Mastigias; species Mastigias papua. Next base: position 14,814,433 of record OZ025275.1, read on the forward strand.
GTCTGCCGTTATTGTCTGTTGTATCAAAGGTATTGCGTAGGAGGAGTAAAGCTAACTCCATTTGATAGTAGCATGTCATGACCAGAATCATTAATTAACAGAAAGCTGGTTGTAAGCTGGATTTTATGTGCAAAAAGTTATAGTTGCAAGTTCCCAGGACATAATCTGCCTCTCGATTAACTACAACTTGCTAAGAAGATGCCCCCTACCAAACACTCTACACATAGGGACTTATGGACAACTTTTTAGTATATTATATATATACATATGTATTTATATATTTATACATACATTGGTTGCCATTGATATACATTTATATATATTGGTAATATACCAAGAAAGATGTAGTTAGCATATTTGTTGGTGGACTTCTCTGCAACTAAAGATATATATGCAATGCTAGAATTGTTAACATAAAGATTCAACAAGCATGGAGCAAATCGTCAAATTACAAAGTCTCTAATTCGCCGTAATTTTTGTGCAACTGCCTATACAACAGCCTACAAAATCTTGATGCACTCAACTTTTCAAGTGGCTATTAGTAGGGTGTGTGATAAATGCCTTTTATCTTCTGTGTCCCTTCACCTCCCGAATGCTTCTAGATCTCCATCCTGACGCCAATCTCCTCACACCAAGACACTTCATTTTTACAGACATAACTATTCAAGATTACCAGTTTCATATGGTACTAGCTCCGATATAGCGGAGGATAGCGAAAGATATGAACCAAGACAGGGAAGGTAAGTGTCAGTAAGACCCAACAATACAGGTTCTCCTTAGAGCTTTATTTCTTTACAGTTGCCATTGAGAATCGATATGCAGTCACTTGCATTTCAAAGTAGCTGTGCAACATATAAAATATCTTGTAATTCCAAACGTATATTGCATTTAATAATCTTCGCGCTGTATATCTTTAAGTTATTCCGAGTAATTTCCTTTGAATCGCAATATTTTTATTCATGAATATATTTAGAGTCTTCTAGTTGTGCGTGGCCATTAATTATCAATCCTATTTGACACCAAATCTCAAATTACCAAACAAATGGAAAGCTTGGTATCTTGTGTCAAATTCTAGGCCTTGGAATATTCCACATTTCTTCCATTGGAGGACGAAGGATTCAAGAAACTAATGTTTTCAACTTTACTTTGTTATAAAACATCCACAATATCTATTCGATGTGCTTGTAATTCATTTCTCTATTCGATTCACATGCAGTAGTCGATGCTCAACAACAAACGATGTTGCAACAATATCTACCAACATAACAACCTTATCATCGAGAATTAGGTAAATATGTCTAAGTTTCTCCAAGGTCTCTTCAAGTACAATAACCTAAGAAAGATCAACGAAGCTCAGTTCTACTGCCTTTTCATCAACCCACCAAACCACTCACCTACACCTGCACTTATGCAAGTACACGTACTTGTAAAAGAAAGTAAGCAATAAAGAGTCAAAGTAAATAGATAAAGTTACTTACTATTATGGACCTATGGCCACCAATATGTCTTTCATTGTTTTTTAATTGAAAAAAAAATACTTATACGGAATGTATTTGGGCCTGCTACGAGGAAAACAAGAGAGGCTGCTACTATCAATTGTAAAATCTTGCAAAATAACCGAAATATATAACTTTGAGATGAAAATATGAAAGAAAGCCATTTTCGGACAAGCATTGAAATGCATTTAATGACGGAGCAATGGGCAAAAATAGCAAGCTTCCTAGTGCAGGAATGCTGTACTGAAAAAGTTTCGTTAGTTGGAGCCTTTCCGTGTATTAATTCATTAGTTACTTCATCCATCCATCCATCCATCCATCCATCCATCCGTCCGTCCGTCCATCCCATCCCATCCCATCCCATCCCATCCCATCCCATCCCATCCCATCCCATCCCATCCCATCCCATCCCATCCCATCCCATCCCATCCCATCCCATCCCATCCCATCCTATCCCATCCATCCTATCCATCCATCCATCCATCCATCCATCCATCCATCCATCCATCCATCCATCCATCCATCCATCCATCCATCCATCCATCCATCCATCCATCCATCCATCCATCCATCCATCCATCCATCCATCCATCCATCCATCCATCCATCCATCCATCCATCCATCCATCCATCCATCCATCCATCCATCCATTTTATTCAGATAAACATTTTACCATCCACATCTAATTCATCTAATGGCCCACTCCTCCCAAACACTCTCTTCATTCACAGGATCGGCGGCTCATATAACACTATTACTCGCGTGACTTAAAGTGATCAGGTGCCTTCTCACTTTTGGGAGTTATGTTACATAAATGAATATTATGACTAAATTGTTATGACTTACTAAGGCCAAGTCATTAATACCCAAGAAGATAATGGGATTAAGGTGCTTTAGCGAGTCTACGCCGACCCTGGGAATGATAGCATTATTGTCATGACTTCCATTTCAGTGAAGAGCGCCCCTCGTCTCTGCCAGAGACTGAAAGTGTTCCGAATATCAGACCTGGTGTTCACAATCCTGGTGTTCACAATCCTGGTGTTCATAACAAGAACATCGAAGATTCAAGTCAACCTTCCACATCAAATCATCACAGTTTAAATGACAGTTTTAGCAGTAGGCGTTCGAGTCAAAGAGCTAGCACTGCAAATGAGAAAGATGTTGATGAAGCTCATGTTGTAGATGACACAGTTGATGATGAAGAATTGACTCGGGACCTGCCTGGTAAGTTGTTATGAAACCACGCATAACATTTAGATCAACTACCAAAATAAATCGAAATTGCCAGAGACTTAACCCCACGTTAAGCAAAAATTTCTTTGGGGAGACTGCTCCGCCTGGACATTCTCACTTGGACGGTTATAAAAATCGTAATGAATAATCGCAAGTAATGATTTGAGCATTGTCACGTTGCAATTCTCCTTGATACTTGAGGGTAAAGGGAATAGCTGGAACTAGAATTCAATGGTAATACAAAGATCACGACATCTACTTCTGCCCCCCAGTAGCATCTGTTCAAACTAGAGTAACGCATTCATCTAACTTTGATTTATTTCTTGCCAGATATATTTGAACTGGATTCAAGTCTGGATTGTCTCTTGCCACATTGGTTCATTGGTATCGCATATCTGGCATGCCTTGCCATATCTTTGGTGTCCATCCTAGTTATCCTCATCTATGGCCAACAGTTTGGCAAAGACAAAGCTATAAGTTGGCTCCAGTCGATATTTTCTGGACTGATTCAGGATATGTTTGTTACCTATCCACTGCTTGTAAGTTCAATATTAACCATTATTCTACAGAAGATAGGGTACCAAACTTTTCAGTTATCTAACTTTGCTGACGATAGAATGCGTTAATAAAGACAAGGCACGCACTGATAACATTAAGGTGAGATTCAAAAAGCCATGAATAAGAGAGGCCATGAACACGAGGGCTCAGGAACTAAAATACGAGAAACATGAGATTACAAACAGCACATGCCGTATTTCGACCTCTTCCATTGAAACTACAAAAAAGATTACAAAAAGTTGAAAATGCGGCTGCAAGTTTTGTTCTTGGCCTAAGGAAAAAGACGTCGTATCACTCGGCTGGCTGCCTATGAAAGAGAGAAGGGACGGGCACCTTGTAAAACTAGCTTTTAAATATATATGTCAGATCGAAATAAGCCGGAATACATAGACATATCACTGAAAGAAAACAGCGTAGGACAAGAAAGAAAAAATGAAATCACTTGGAGTAGATGGTGCAAATGAGCCACCCTCCTGTTTGTCTATAGCTATTAAACAGAGACGTATAAGTAACAATTCTGTCAGTATTTCACGTTATGCATACACCTGTGAAACAGGTCTTGTTCTCAGTTCACGATGCACATTCTATCTCCAATGTATTACCTCTATGATTAGATATTCATCGGTTGTGTCACTGACTATTTCTGTTAAGTGGCAGGCTTAAATTTCTCACTGTGCCCACCTTTCACCGTTTCAGCTTATTCTTGTTGCTTTATTCCTGGCGCTCATCAGAAAACCAATGAATTTAGATTATTCAGACTTTGTTTCTTGGTAAGTAATATATTTATATTTGATATACTGTCAAAATATATATCACCTTTGTCTGTAAACTATTCCTCTCCTTCAACCGGTATTGCGAAAATCTGTTCCACAAATATGCAAGCAAGTGCTTGTGCACACTTCGATAGATGCATATGATAGAGTTTTGATATGAGTTGAATGCAAATAACAGAAAGTAGAATAATATCATACCCATTTGGAGGTATAGATTTATGCCTCGTTTCTATCTCAGCGTGAAATTGGCGTGGAGACCACTCTCTCACTGTGGAATTCTGCAGTCTCATTGTGTACTGTAAGAGAATGAGACTGCGGTTGAGAACGAGACCGAGACAGCGAGAGGGAGACCAAGACTGAGAACGAAACTATGTCAGAGATCATTCAATAATTATTCTGTCAAACTACTAGTTTGAGAAACTAAAGTTACCACTAACGTAAATGAAGTTCGAGATTTTGTTTTACAGCCCTGTTATACCTGGAGACCCAAGCGCAACTTCAGAGCCAGTGCGAGGATACGCCCTCGAACTCGCTCAAAAACAAGGCCGAGGCAAAAGAGAGATAAGGAGGATAATAAAAAACCTTGCATTTCAAATCGTTCATTTGTGGCTGGTTCTCTCCATTTGTCTGATTAGTTATGAATCACGTATGTCCTACTTGAAGAGAGGATTTGAAGCAGAACTGTTTCCTGGGAAACATGGCATTCTAGAAATTGATAGGTATCTATAACAACATCTCAAATATTTATTATATATATATATATATAAATATATATATATATATATATTCACATGGTTACATTGAATAATATCATAGTACATTTAAACAAAGTTTCGTGAACATCAAGTTCAAAACATCTCATATTTGATCATGTCAAAGAATAAGTAATATAATTCAGCAAATACTGTTAAGTGCATAAAAATATTCCGTTTATACATACATAAATGCTGTATTCATGAGATATTATATTACTTAGGGGATATAATATTTAGTTGTTTTCATATATCCCCTAAGTTTTTTCCCACTCTATAGTTGAAGATGGGACAAACTCGTCCCGAAACGTTCATGAATATGTCGTAATGGATTCTTTGTAAAACGCGATTAGGTCTTAACTGGTTTGTCATGGATGTGTCGATGAAATGAAATAAAATATAAGATCTACAAATGGCTATTCTTTTCTGATTTATCTGTCATGTGGTTCGTCGATCCTCAAATTCATAATAAAGCTGCGTTTTCCATTTGATGTCACAGCAATAAATTTTAAAGCAGTTAATTACAACTTTTACATAAGATTGAGATAGAATACACATACTTAAAATAATCTACTAACGATGCAAATGTAAAAACAACCAGCCAGGGTAGTGAAATAACATTTTCTGTAGTGAAAACGTTAAAGAACAAAAACGTTAGGAGCACAAGTCAAATGAAGCTGTTAAGCAATTGCTATTCCTACAACGATAATAAAGCAATATCCTATTATCAATGATTGCAAACAAAGAGGGTATTGTGTTAAAGGTGAAGCTTAGTCATCGTGCCAAATCCTCGATTCTCAATGTGCAAGCTTCTCAAACATGACAACACGGTTGTCAATGATAGCATCCATCTACCAGTTATTATGTGTTTTGTAGTCATACCATGATTGTAAATTATTTTGATTTTAGTATCGGCAAACTGTGGAAGTGGATGGAGACTGACCTGCCAAACTTTTTGTACCCAGCAACAGCTAGCAACGAATACTGGCTACTGCGATCTGAACCACGAATGCGGCAAGTGCGAATCCTGTCGGAAAACTGCCCAGATCCGGACACAGCCAAAACTGTGAACAAGAATCAGATATGCAACCCGGATTTCTGTAATGCCGATATCGAGAAGCGAAACTTTTTAATGAACTGGACCAAACCAGGACTATCAACAGGCACACCATGGTCATTCAAGACAGAGGAGGAACTTAATGGAACAGAATATATCGGCAGACTTGGGGCTTATCCTCACTCTGGATATTTATCAACATTAGGATCAACCAAATCGCAATTTATAGCGAAAGTTTTTAGTCTGAAAGCTGCTGGCTGGCTTGATTTACGCACTAGAGTATTGTTTATTGAATTTGTGATGCAGAACATAAACATAAACAGATATGCAGTAAACACTGTAGCATTTGAATTTTCATCAACTGGGTTGGTTGTACCATTTCATGAGGTGTTGTACCTACGGGTACACATGTACATAAGTAGACTTGACAATTTCCGCTTGTTCTGTGAAGTAATGTTCGGTCTGTTGACGTTCTATCAACTTTGGCTGATACAGGACAAATTGCGAAGGAGGGGACGACGGTTCTTTGATAAATTCTGGAACCTTCATTTGTTAGTAAGTTTTGCATCCAATGCCTGCACGGTCGGGATATCCATCTACCGGTTGATGTTGTTTTTGGAATTGAGACCATTCCTAAAGAACGGAATACCACGTGGGTATGATCTTCGGAGAGAAGCCATTATTGATTGGTCGATTCAGGCCTGTTTTGGATTTGTGTGCTTTTTGCTAATAACGAAGGTTAGTTCTCATGCCTTTTGATATCAAATTTCATCGTGTTTGTTGATTATCTCGAGGATTGTTGTTAGTTGAATGCTTGGTGCATTGGTAGACACAAACAAAAATTGCGTTGGTTGCATTCTTCTTCTGCACTCTATCATCTACACTTTCTTCTTCGGCACGTTCTCCTTCTGCATTTTCCTCTTCTTCACTCTGTTGTTCTGCATTTTCTTCTTTTGTACTCTATTCTTCTGCACTTCTTCCTCTGCATTGTGCTATTCTGCACTTTTTCTTTTGCATTTTGCTCTACTACAGCTCCTCTTCTTCACTCTGTTTTTCTGCACTTCTTCTTCTACAGTTTCTTCTTCTATAACTCCTCTTCTTCACTCCATTCTTCTGCATTACTTCTGCATTCTGTTCTTCCGTACTTTTTTCTTCTTCACTCTGTTCTTCCGTGCTTTCTTCTTCTTCACTCTGCTCTTCTTTGTTTTCTTCTTCTTCACTCTGTTTTTCAGCATTTCTTCTTAAGCACTCTGTTCTTTTGTGTCTTCTTTCCCTCCACTATAGTCTTCTGCATTTTCTTCTTATGCCTTATGCAGTCTGTTCTTTTGCACCGTCTTCTTCTGCACTGTCATCTTCTGCATTTTTTTCTTATGTCTTATGCTCTTTCTTCTTCAGCACCCTCTTCTTCCGTACTGTCGTCTTCTGCACTCAATTTTCCTGCTCTTCCTCTTCTGTACTCTGTTCTCCCGTGGTATTTTCCTCTCCAATCTGGTCTTCTATACTTTTTTCTTCCGCGTTTCTGTGCACTCTGTTCCCCAGTGAAAGATATGCTCTGAGATTGAATACTACATCGATAATTGATTTACTCATTCCTGTAGTGTTTGACTTATGTCCCATTTATTACTACAGTCATCATTCCTTCATTTAAGCCCTTCTTTCTTTGTCTTTCTTACATTAATATATTTATTGCATTGTTTATTTTCCAGGTAATATCCTTGCTGTCCTGGACTCGAGCATATCGCGTTGCTGCTGTTACTCATCGAAGAGCAATCAAGCACCTACTTTTGCTGATCTTTGGGCTGATTGTCTGTTTGTGTGCCTTTGCTTCCTGGGGCAACTTGGTATGAAATCTATTTCTATCTGTCTATTTTCATTATCACAAGATACTACCAACATTATGCAAAATAATTATTACATGTCTTTGATGTGAAAGTATGAGAAAATGAGCGACTCGAGGGGCACTTAACTCGTCACCCAAAACTTTTGTAAGCCGAGTGTCCTACCTTTCAGCCCATCGGGTCACGCTTTCAAGTTGTTGCACAAGGGTAAGTCAATTGCTCACACTGTCCCTCTCTTCACCATTTTGGACTAAGGAGCCATTGCAACTCTATCGCAATATGTATTGGTCCCGCTCGGGGCATTCATTTTCTCGCACTTTCATTTCACAATTTTCTTAAATCCTGTTTCACAAAGTCTTTGCTTTTCTTGAAGATATCTGTGTGCTTTCCGTAGGCATTCGGATCTTCTTATTACAACTTCCACACGTTCTGGAAGGCACTTCTACATACACTTTTGCTCCGAGTCTGGGATTTGGATCAATCGAATTTACTACAAGATGGACAACTCATGGCTTGGAACATGCTCTGCACGTTCACATTTATTGCTTTTGTGATGGCATTCTTCAAATCATGTCTTTGCGTGCACTACAGCAACGCTAGGCTACTCTATAGAGAAGGAAACAAGATGCATCATGGTGAAATTGCCAAATACTTGCACAATAGATTCACTTTTCGAAAGAAGAAAACGGTACGTCTGATTTTTTTTCTACTTCGTACATATTATGTCTGTAAATAGTTGGTTTGACTTAGTGTCATCTTGACACTACCGTAAATACCAACTTTAAATATTGGTTTGAAATGAAATGAAAATGATTTTAATTTCTTGCAATAGTTAGCTACTTGCTATCTTTCACTTCCTGCGTTTGGCTGCAAAAAACTATACGCAACTACACGCCAATTCCACGTCAAATTAACTAAGATCGTAGCTGACCCCTAGGATAGTTCCCTACTTGGAAGCGGGGGGAGGGGTGTGGAAAGATCCACAGATGGGTTACCAGGTTGGTGTGAGAGGCAAGGATGCGAAACCAAATTCATCGATTGAAGCATAGGATATACTGTGCTAACAGTAAAACCGGACTTGCAGCAGCTTTTAAGGGTAAATAGTAAAAACCGCTGAAACAATTACATCTTTTTATACCTTCAGGTATCGCACCCCACCCAGCCCCCAACCGATTCAATTTCCGGTTATAAATGTCTCGTGGTAACATGCGGGACTGCACTTTCTGCAATTTCCATGAACGGAAGGAGTAGGGCCTATTTCATTATATACTTTCATTTAAAGTTATTTGATAAGCTTCTACAGGCTCATCAAAAATCTGTTGTTGTTATATCTACAGGCCAAACGCGTGAAATTTAGTCTGAATCCATCAGTCCGACGCAACACGCTTGCAATGTCACTGCAGACGATTTCTCTCGGGTCGGATCAATGGTTATCGTCTCACTCATTGTCGTCCTACAGCCACATCCCATCATACTTTCGACAACACAGTATGAATCAGCTGACTCCAATAACCAATGAGATTCTACAGTACGTCCATCAGTTGGAACGCGACGAGTTATTAGAAGACGAATTTTACAGCAAGCTGGAAAGTATCGCTAATAATACTCTCAGAACTAAACGGCCTAAGTATGCTTTTCAACATCGTTAGGTAGGTCAGGTTCAATTAGCAATTCTACTCGTAATACAAGGAAGAAGTCTCATACTGAACTGTATAGAATCCCTACCATAGAGCGTTGCTAGATTAACACTGATACGCATTTCAAAATTTTCAAAATAATATGTGGTAGGTTAGAGGTATGGCTTGCATCTAGTGACAGAACAGGATGTGCTCCCCTAAAGAAGGGGCTTGCCTGTTATAAATACTACCTAGGATATTTAGTTCATTCAAGGGGGAGGAAAGAGCACAAAAAGGTTGCTTGTAATAGAAAGTCTTAAAGCTGAGACCTGAAAGCACGAAACAGAACTGGACAGCAGGCTAATACCAGTTAAAGGCCTGCTTTTTTTTAAATTAAATATATGAGCTCTCAAAAGATCAAGACAACAACTTAATGCAACAACATCTACTATTGAAGTTGTCTGTGGTATATGAACCTTCAGCCTATGCAGTCTGCAGCAATAGCTCTTTCAAGCAGCAAAAATATACACACAAAAAATGTCAACCATTTACCAATTGCAAGGCATAAATGAGTCCCTAAAGCAGGCGTGGGCACTTATTTTTCCTACTGGGTCACATCAGAAACAAAACACATTGTGAAGTGTCAAAAAACCTGAAACCAAAAGCTGTTTTAGTCCATGCATGAGATGAATTTGCAAAATATGTTGATTTTACAATCTCCATTTAACTTTTCATGTACTCATCAGAGTCTACCAGAGGGCAGTATATGGACTGTGTATGTACCACAGGCTATGAAATGTACAAGTCTGCTGCAATAGGAGATTAAGTAAGGAATTCATCCCTCAAAAGTAAACATCACTTTTCCCCAAATGTAATATCATAAACATATTACATATTGCATTTGTTGACTTAATAGCTACTTAAAGTAGGTTTTTATCAAATGAATCTTTTGTTACACAATGTAGCTAAAACATTAAGTGCTATAAGTACAAAATTAGATGAAGTTTTTATAGGGTTGGGGACGATGTAGGTGGGGGGATGTAGCATGGAAAAATCCTGTTAGATGGCAAGTCCTGTGTGTGATATCATACTGCAGTAAGATCCAATCAAACACATTACATCTAATTTACACACAAAATCAACCACACAAAATTTACATTCAGGGCACTTCAATCAAAACAGGGGTATGGAACAATGTGAATTGAGTAAATTCATATAAATTGACTTGTGAAACTTTCTGATTTTACCACTAATTTTTTCCACTGCTGCCAGCTTTACTTTCAAGTACATCTGGTTACATGTCTCAGTGTATACATATATAAGTTATCAAAAGCATTGAGATTTGAGATCAAGAACTTATCCTGGCACAGTCTCTTCATGCTCTGTAGTTACCCTTGAATAAAGAGTCAAAATTGTCATGACTGAGTCTTTTACAGATGACAGCATGATTCACATAAGAACAGGTCATGCCATGGCTAGCAGGACTTTCACACTACAGGGGAAGCATACAGATTTCTAATCACTGACAAATTGTTTTTTACATGCAAATCGTTACTCTGGAAAAAGTGAGCTTGTGCAGTATATATTAACAGTGTTTGTCTGAAATTTTACACAATTCTAGAGCAAAAGATTAATGGCTACATGGGGCTGCAAAATATTTACCCCACCCAACATCAAAAAACACTAGTTGGAAATACCAAACAGTAAAGGTGTTGCAATTTGGATGGCTAATGGGTACAATTTTGCAAATCTATATAGAAGGCATTGATGGCATATTTGCAAACTTTTGTAGACTTTCTTGTAATCCATATAGTAGTTTCTAGAACCTTCCCACTGTATACCAAAATACTGGCTAATTTACATTGAGGGGGGGGGGGCTCTTCCTCCTTACCCTCAAAAAGGCCACAACTGGGTATCAGAAAAAGCCCAGAGAACTAAAACAGTCTAGATGTGAAGATAAACTTCTGCTTCCTACAATGGTACATATTCTCATCAGAATTTCAGATGACAAAGCTTTTAATATACTGCAGCAAAGTTTTCTTTCTCCAAAACAAGATTTTTATTTTGTATCACCAAGAAAATAGAAAATGTGTCTCTCCCCAAATTGTAGTAGTATCTCTGTTTTCATTGTAAGATTTTGTCTTATTTTAAATTGTACTTTAATACATTTATTTAATACATTATTTTAATACATTTAATGTGTTCATGTAGACCCTTTATCCAAGGGCGACATATCCCATATTGCTAATTTCTATCCAATAAGAAAACATGGTACTATCAAAGGTTTAGGAGACTAAAAGTGGAAGAGTGGTAAAATGCAAAGAAGTCTATCCAGAATGATAAAGGCTTACTGCGCTCTTCTGTGATTGTTATACTTCATGTTGTTATTGATAGATTCTTGAAAATGATCCAGATATCTGGCACATGCAGCTGTCTACATGGTTCTGGGCATCCTGTGTCGAGAGAGAATAGATAGATTTTAGTTCTCTTGTTGCAAGGAAACTAAGAAGATTAATTTCAACATTTTGTAGCTGAGCCTTTTTTGCAAAAAGTAAAAGGAATATGGCAAGATTATTGTAAAATTTCGGTACATCTCAATTTCTATATTAATTCACAACTATATAAGTCACTGAAGGTGCCACATTCTTCCCAGGAGAGCCAATCAAGCAAATTGGCATCTCTGTTCAAAGCAAACCATGCATCCTTTTATGAAAAAGGTCTCGTAATTAACATATTTTTAATGCATAACAAATTCTAATGTACATAAACTGTTTTATGTCTATCATCTGAATAATTATGTGCAAGGGTTTGGTGTTGTAGAAGATGAACCAAATAGTGGCCATGGGAATATCATTTTAGGATATCAAATTCTTTACATGATATGTTTCAGTTTTTCCTTTCATTCTTTCCAAGACACCCTTTTCTCCAAGGACCAAGACCAGGTCTGTACCTCACCTCCATACTGCAGAGTTTAGCAGGTGAACACTTGAGCTTTCGTATCGAATAATATTGCACACCCGAAAATCGGCGTGGCATAGGTTCAAGGGCGTAATAGGACCCATGGGATAGAACGTGGAGTAATTGTTAAAGTACTTTAACGTGCGTCCTATTCGATTCAGAATGTTTCCTTTTTTCATATTTGTTTCACACTCTGAAGTGTACACCTGAGACCAAGGGCATATTTGCACACCTGACTAGTTTTTGCCCGTGCACACTCGAGATCTTTTCCACAAAAAGGCCATACCCTGCATTTTGGCCTCACTTGCAACAGACACTGCTGGCAACTTCGATTGTCACATATCCGACTTTTCACTCTAAAGTGGCATGATATGAAAGTATGAAGCACTGAGAGACTCATTGAAGACTCTTTCCTTCCCTCCAATTCCTGCAACCTCGCTTGTAGTTGTTGCGGCCTCGTCTTTACCTGTTACACGTCCAAAGCACTGGTCCAAAGAGGGCAGACACGAAAGAGGTAGACAGTTCAACAACCAAAGATGATAAAAGCAATTTTAGTATTCAATAATAATGGAAAACCAAGGCTCAGTAAATTCTTTACACATTACGTAAGTGCAAATGAGAATTTCATACTTGTATGGCTGTCACTTACCAGTTTTGGTCAGCCTGCGTTTCCATTACTATGTACGTAGGCCCATTTCGTTCAGAATTCGAACTTCGGTAACTTAACGGAAGTACTTAAATCACTGGTGCATCCTCAAATATACGTATTCAAGCATGATCAAATTTACTGGAATTGGTAGTTCACCAAGCATAGATAAACATGATTCACATTTGCTCCTAAGATAGTTGTCACTTTGCTATGTTTTTAGGATGAGGACATGAAACAACAAATAATCAGAGAGGCATTTCACTTGGTATCGAAAAGGGATGACGCTGTATGCAACTTCTTAGAAGGAGGATCGTAAGTCACTTGTGTTTAGTACCATACCATGCCCTGCAAACTGGGTGTTGGTTTTGAGCAGCTTGCAGGGTATGACACCTGACTACCTTAGATACTTTTATCATGAAACAGTTCCAGACCAGGTAGGTTTGGGTGTTAGAAATAAGATGGGGGTGGCCAGCTATGCTTTTCAACTACATCAGATTTGCATTTTTTTTAATGAATCTCTTGATTATGGCATCAATGAATCAAGAACCTTGTTAAGGCTGCCCAAGAAGGAACCTAAGCATTTTTAATGCAGGTTTCTACTGCATGGCTCATAGATATTAGAAAATGTTTTCCCCACTAGTAAGAATACTCAGTCTACACCAGCATATGAGAAAGTCTTGGTGGTGCACTCTGGCTCACCAGTAGTTGTTGTTTGTTTGTTTGTTTGTTTGTTTGTTTGTTTGTTTGTTTGTTTGTTTGTTTGTTTGGGTATCTTGTCAAGAATTTTTATACTCTACAGCTCAGAACACCAAAATAATAATCAATGAAAAGCCTTCTGTAGCTTTTTTGGTTTTTAACAAATGTCTACTTATATCAAGTAAATTTATTTATTCCTTTGATTGTTATCATATTAAGTATGATGATAACCACTTGTTAGGACACAGTCAGATATCTTTTCCTTGAAAATGAAGCTTCTGTTTATCTCATAGGTATATAATATATATGACTGTGTTGAATATAGAATAATTAAATCATTGTTTATGATGCAAGTTGGTGTATTAGGTGGTTCTGCTTTGGAGTAAAATAGAAAGGACTAACTACTTGATAATATCACCCCTATTAATTTAGGTACAGTTGAGATAATTGTGCAGATTCCTGCTCATTGTATCAGATCAGTGAGAAATGTAGTCTCAAACCTGAATATTTGAAATTTTGTTATAATATTCTGCCTGAAACTTAATATACAGTGCTCAAGCTCTCTATACCAAATACAACTTATTTGTATTTGTTAGTTTGGTGTACCATTGTGACCATAAATGCGTTGTAATTTATCATTTTCATAGGCTAATTGGTGGAGCAGATTTAAGGTTGATATACAGACACTATGCAACCCTGTACTTTGTGTTTTGTGTGGATTCATCTGAAAGTGAACTGGGCATTCTAGATCTAATTCAAGTAAGTTTCTTACGAGATTTGAAATGGACTAACTTTTGCTCATTTTATCTTGTTGGCAGGCCTGATACATACATATAGGTACTTATCTTTGTTTTTTCAGTTATTGTTTTGCTCTGATTTGTTGCAGATAGCTTTAATCTCACTTTGCCTTTTTGCAAACTTGATTCGTTTGGTTTATTTTGCCGAATCTGCCCTAGAGCATTTGATAGTTATTGTGTCTCATCCATGATGGCATTACTTGCTAGAGATAGTGAATAATCCTTACTCTCATATGTTAGATTTTAGTGAGTTTATATTTTGGGTAGATTTCCAGTTCATGTACACCAAGAAGCCATTTGCTTGATATGTAAACATTTCACAAAGACCTATCAGGTTTACTTGTATAGCTGAGAAAGCAATAAAATAAAAAAATAAAATAAAATAAGTTTGCAAATAAATTTATTTGATTTACCTTTTTATTGCTCATCCTTTCATGCATTAGGTTTTTGTTGAAACTTTGGATAAATGCTTTGAAAATGTTTGTGAATTGGATCTGATCTTCCATGTTGACAAGGTGAGTTTTTTGGTATGATGGTAAGTTTAAAAATGACCATTTCTATTATCTTGTAAGAGTCCTCATGATATGGATGTGTTAAATTGTATGATTAATGAATTTGCCTATCTCCTTAAAAGAGAGTGAGTAGTTGTTTGCTGGGCATATAGAGTTATCTTATCAGTTTGTTAAGTCTGTGAATCTTTGAAATGAATTGGTTAAATCTATGAAATTTTCAACATTAGTAGCTTGCTAGACAGATTTTCAAAACCTTCCATTTTTTTTAGCTGAGTACCTATATTTCACAAATGCCAAGGAGTCTCTAATGTCCTTACTTCTTTGTGTTCCATTACTTTCAAAAGTGCTTTAGTTCCCTTCTGTTTTAAGTTTTTCTCATACCAATTGCCAGGTACATCACATACTCAATGAAATTGTTATGGGTGGCATGGTACTTGAAACAAATATGTCTGACATATTGATACATGTTGAAGCACAAAATAAAATAGAAAAACAAGAGGTTTGTCAATTGTTTCTTATCTTCTCTCTAGTTTAGATCTTTCCTAGAATTTGAGGATTTTTGGGATTAGCTAATATATAGTCATATGTTAAATTGAGACTAATACTTATGTCAATCTTCAGCTCAGTGTATGAAACCACTGATTCTTATTAGTTTGAGCCTTGGCCACAGAGCTCATGGGTTCAAAATTGGCTTATCTACTTCAGATGAACCATTGTTGAACAAATGCCATAACAATTTTGATCATCTATGGTTTATTTTATGAATTAGCGCCAAGTTACTTTAAACCAATTTGCAAGTTGGTGTGTTTCCTGTTTGCAATTTTATATTTGACTGATTATAGAATAACCAAATTCCGTGATAGTACATGATATGGTTATGATGACAATATCACTGTACTCATGGATTTTGCCATTAGTAAATACTACCAACCTAATTTTCTTGGAAGAGAATGAGTGTATCCTGTTCAAGTCTCATGTGGTACAAGAGAAGATTTATTGGAGTAATTCTTTTACATTCTAATGCATTTTGCCTTATATTTAGTGATTTTTCATGTAATTCAAACATTTATAACACTTATTTTCTTTTCAGGCTGGCCTGTCTGCTGCACCTACCAGGGCATTAAATGCCATGAAGAATATAAGCCCAAATCTACCAAACATTCCAAACATTGCAAACAATTTAAAGAATATCAATCTCCCACACATACCAGCATTTAAGTCAAGTTAGCAACCTTTTTTATATATTTATATTTGTCTCCCTCTAGGGACTAACTGTTTTCTTATGACATAAATTTTTGCATCACTTAATGATTTGTAGTCAAAGCAAGCTGAAAGCATGAACTGTAATTAGCATATGTGAGTATTTAAACTTGGGTGGTTAGATTGGTTGCATTCTATAGTTAACTATGGAACAAACTCTGGATTGTCTTACCTTTTTCTTTCTTCCCAGAATCCCATTGTTAGTCTTTGTTCAAATTTATAGTTAGGAAACTTCTCTCTCCCGCTCTATTTAGCCTTTCTCTTTCTTCCTTTATTAGAGGCTTTGCTGTTAATCTCAGGGCCTTTCCCCAACATTACTTACTGAAAAATTTATAGTTTGGTGTTAGTGCAAATGTTAGAAGGTGTAATTAGATGTGTTGTTATAATGCTGTGGAGACATTTGTATGTACACATTGCAAACTGGCTACAGATAATTTGAATCTGTATATTTTTACCACATTTGCACCCTGAATGCAGAATAGTATTTCAGATTGTTGAAAAAAGGGCTGTGGGTATTTGTTTTGTATTTTTGTGCATTTTATGTGCACTTAGCAGTTTTAGACTGAGAATAGTAGACATGTCTGTTCAAGTATTGATACATCTTTAAACCACTATGAAATATTCTAGATTTAGGATGATCTGGAGGAAGAACCCAAATCTTAATAAGTTGTATCATCTACAGTTGCTCAATTGTCTATTACATGTTAGACTTGCACCTCATTCTCACTTTTATATTATATTTACATTTGTAGGTTTGATTTTGGAATAATTTTTTAGTCATATAATGGTGAATAGTGTTACACATTAAAATTGTACTCAATTTAGACAGTGGACCTAATGAACATAAAAAATGTTTATCAGCCATTTCTTTGTGTGTGCTGCTTACTTCCTCCTGGATCTCATCATTTTCTGTCAAATTGAGTTATGTTTGTCAGATACCATTGAAATGATTACCAAAATAGAAAAAAGCAGAGTATTTTTGGGAATGATCTTTCTCAAAATAGATCTGCTGTTAGGCCAGTGAATTTGCATTGCATCTGGAGTCCCAACAAACAGTTTACCTCTTCATTAGTGCAGACATTAGAAATTTAATCTCAGCAGAAACACACAATTTCTTTTAGTTTCCCAAGTTTAGCCCTGTTATGTTTTGAAGACTTTTCCCTTGACTATACAGTCACAAATTTTTGTGACTGCCCTGTATAGCTATGGAGGAGCAACGGAATAGTTTTCTAATGTTCAGCAGGGGACACTCTTTACTTATCAGTTTTGTGACATCATCAAAAAGCTAGACTAGAATGGTATTTCTCTCTCTGCCTTTCAGATCATACTGTTTTGTGACTAAAAGGGACCAACATACAGGTTTCCTATGGAACATTTACCACTAACTGATGTGAGCTGTCTGTAATCTTTCTTGGCTTGATGTGCTTAAGATGATTTGTTATTGTGCCACTTGTCTTGGTTATCACATTGAAATATCTTCTCACCTATACATGAATTGAGAGCTGTGAAATCTCCTATATTCTTCAATGATGTTGGAACCTCATGTGAGTGATTTAGAAGAAAGTCAAAAGATGAGTGCAAAAAATTGGAAAGAAGACTTGCAAGCTAGCTATAGATGTTAAGTGAATGCACTGAAAAGAGTGCATGACAGCAATGGCAGTGAGAACTAGCAGTTCCATCATTGTGGGTGAGATTAAAGGAAATACCATTTTGTGTTATCTCTGGAGGGTGGCCTAATAGCAGGTTACATGATCAAAACAAAGGAGCAGTCATCTTTGTTATGTTATTAAATTGCAAAATGAAATTAGAAAGGTCTATTGCTATTTTACTCATTAATTACATTATGAATATTAAATTTAGATGGGTATACCATATATATATTATACATACATACATACCTATATATATATATATATATATATATATATATATATATATATATATATATATATATATATATATATATATATATATATATATATATATATATATATATATATATATATATATATATATATATATATATATATATATATATATATGTATGTATGTATGTATGTATGTATGTATGTGTATTTTTATATTTAAAATTCCTGTTTGGCTTAGGTAGTGATTGGCAAATTTATTTATTTGGGGTTGGATGTTGAACTGAAAATCTGCAACATCTTATTTTCATCATAATATATTTTGTTTTCCATTACAACTCACATTTTTATCATTAATGATAGGTAATTCATTGTTACTTATTTCTGTTTATGTATAAACTTGTTTATCAGTTAAATGTAATTCATTGTCAATTAGGTTAGAGTTTGCCTACCTTGAAGAACCTTATGAACAGCTTGTTAGAAGGATTATGCACAATATGGGCAAATTTTTTGTCTTTATTCTCAATTGCTTACTACAAGAATAATATTGAAATGGAAAAGTTATTTAAGGTTTTTATCTCTTGTAGTACTGCATAAATCTTCCTTCATGCATTTGGGTTAATATGAAGTTAGCTTGATTTTGTAAGTTAGTGCATGGGGAAAATTAGCTTTGAAGATATGTGTAAGAATATCTGAAATATATAGTTTATATTTGACATTATATTTAGTTTTTGCTGTTGGACAATCAAATGATTCTCCCACTCTACCAGAGTAGTTTTCTTTCACTTTACTGCCACAGTGCTCTGTAGTTTACTCAAAGTTTGAAGCAAAGCGTATAGTGGCGCAGTGATTAGGGAGAGGAAGGCTATAGCCCCCTCCTTAACACAACATCTGTTGGAACTTTGTGATGTACTTTGTCAGAAATTTTGTCCCGGGAGTACAATTCTTCAGAAGCTGCAAGTTAGGAACATTGTCTGAAAAATCGTACTGTTGCCCCCCCCCCCCCCAGAAACACTTATTGCCCTGAGACGAAAAATCATTTGGTTTCATGATTCTCTCCAGACATCGTTCTAACTTCTGGTGAACTCAAATTAGTGTTGGGTCTGTAAATATTGAATCACCTCGAACCATACAGTACTAGATACGTGTCATGTATTTTTAGTAGGTAACCATACGGCTTTTTCATTTAAATTCTAACAGGAACCACAATGCAAGTGTGGGACAATCTAAACTTAACTGTAAGCATGGAGAGAACAGCTGATTCTGTGACGTATTGTGGGCGTGCTTTAACTTGTCGTTGATGTTATAGCTACGTTGTTGTGGATGTTACCACAGCAAGGCTTTAGTGCAGGAAACACAGTCCAAAATGCCTCGTAAAAGACAAGCAGAGGACGATTACTCAAAGTTAACAGTTGCCAAGCTAAAAGAATTGTGCAATAAGAGAGGCCTTAGTGCTGTTGGAAAGAAACAAGAACTGGTGGATATTTTAAAGAAAGCCGATAGCAATGTTGGTGGAAAGAAGGTAGGCCTATGTGATGAACTACTAATAGTTCTAATTTGTTGACACTAGCTACAACTGATTTTTAATCAAAACATAACTTAGCGATAGAGCTCCAAGTTGTTTTATGTCAGCTGCAATATATTATGGAATGTGTTGGAATGCACTCAGCAATGAATGTTTTAACATCATATTTAAAAGTCATGGATCCATTTCGTTTTGTGGCCAGAGCTTACTTTTGCAATGGAGCACTATGAACATTTAACAAATGAACTCAACTGAACTATTTAAGTGTGCATCTGTTTTTTGTGGTTGCAAACAGAGCTATGTCCAGGGAGCTAAAAGCTAGTTTCATCTCAGCAAGAAGTACTAGGTTTGCAGAACCTTTAGTGTGAATCAAAATTGCTCACCTCTTTCTCGCAACCAGATAAAAACTGAAGAGGAAGCTGAAGATGAGAAACCAACAATGAAAGAGAAGTTAGTTGCATTAGCAAAAGCTGAAGAAAAGTCAAGAAAGCATAGAGCAAGAGAAGTTGATAGTCACTGTTCTCTCAACAGTGCAGCTGTATGGCAAGATTATGATTGCATGCTAAATCAAACAAACATTGGAAAGAATAACAATAAGTTCTATGTTATCCAACTTTTGGTAGTAGGTACAAAGTACTACGTGTGGAACAGATGGGGGCGAGTTGTGAGTATACACATTTTGTTATACTGAAATGCGGATAATAAAGTGAGGCTCATAAAGCCAAAATCCTAAGGAAATGTTAAGGAACTCACAAGGCTCAAGTTCTGAAGTTCATCTTTTTTATGTACTAGAGATCATTCTTTGTAAGCTTCTTTACAAAGATTGAAGATAATCTTGGATAGCAAAGACCAAACTTTTTTATAACAAGTAGTGGTAGTCTCTATTAGTTAGGTTACTGTGGTAAAAGTTAAGAAAGTCCTAAGAAAACCTCTGTCACAATTTCAGGAAAAGTTAGGACAATTGAGGCTCTGGCAGAATAGTGGTTTTCTTATACAAAAATGTGTATGCTGGGTTTGGTGTGAATCTATATTTGCTAACTTGGTTGACTTAGCAACCATAAAGTGCATTGGCTATGGCCTTGTCAGTCATAGTTCATCATAGTCATTCATCACTTCAATTTTACTTATGTTATGACTGATTCTATGAAGAAGCTTCTTGGGGGAATCTAGGCTGTCTTTGCGTGTAGGTCTTTTAAAGATCATGAGAGAGCCTTCAGAAGTTATTTTCCTATTTTGTTGATGATATTTAGGGTGAGCCAGGTGCGAATGCTCTCAAAGGTCCATTTCAGCTTGAAGATGCTGAAAAGGAATTCTGTAAGAAATTCAAGGACAAAACAAGAAATGATTGGTCTGCTAGGGAGAGCTTTGAGCCAGTCAAAGGTAAATATACCTTGATTGAGATGGATGCATCAAATGAAGAAGAGAAGGCTGTAAAAGTATGTACCTTTGATCAGCATATATTTGTTCATTAAAATATTGTGAAAATAACTGCAATTGCCACATCATCATCATCATCATCATCATCATTGTTGTCAAAGTCATCATAATCATGATCATCATAATCATTATTATCATGATGATCATGATGATGATCATCTCCATCATTATAATCATGGGGCTATTCAAAAAGTATGTACGCTTGAAATTCATCAATTCTGGACTCCCTCCCCCCTTGTATGCTTTTGTATGTTTTGGAGGTAACCCCTCCCTGAGCGTACGTACTCTTAGGCCACATACCCCCCTAAATACTTAAATGTGTTGTTTACTTCACTATTTTCAAAGTTCGCAATTTGTAATGCATGGACGAGAATTTCAAAATCCAACACTAAGCCTTTTCATTCTCTGTACTATCTTGCCTGTAGAGTGTTTAAAAGATAGTTATATTTACCTAGAATGCTTCGCAAGTATTAAGCGTTTGAAAATTACATGGGGGTACTCTTCAATGCCCAGTTATCGTTCCCCCGATTGTTAATTTTTGAAATTTTTTCGAACCCCTGTGCATTTATTCCAACCCACCATCTAGTAATTTTTAAGATTTTTTTAGTGAAGCTATGTTTTTCTCAGGGGATATTTTCATTTACGTAGAGACTAACCAGAAATTTATTTGATAGTCGCTTACACTACAACTGTAATTTCTTTTACCTTGCTTTTTATTGACAATGCATAATTAGTCAGTCTTCCTAAGCTGTTCTTCGCTATATCCATGTGTTATATTTTCCACCCCCTTATTTGCTCCAACCCCCCCTATTAGTATTTTTGAGCCCATTTTCCAACTCCCCAATCATTCCCACCCCTCGTTTATTCGGTACTTAAGAGCATCTACGTCCTTTGAAGATACCCCCTCCCCTTGTGCGTTTTCATGCGCTTTTTTGGGTACCCCCTCCACCCTTCGGACCGTACGTGCTGTTTGAATGGGCCCCATCGTCATCATTGTTAGTCCTGAGTGTCCAGATAGTTCATCTTTACCATAATCATGATAAGTCATCTTGATAGGAATATCATATCTGTCACTCGATCGATAAAGTTCATTGTCCATACAAGATATACAATTTTAGTGCCTTTGAGGACACTATAACCCATGTCTGTCCCAAGACCATTACAGTTAGTACACGAGAGCTAATAGGCAGGGCTGGGTCACTGAGAGGGGGACAGGAAATGGAAGCAGACAGCTCCAGGCCCGGAACCTAAAAGGGCCATTGAAAAGTTGTGAAACGATTCTTCGTGATGTTCATCATAGGAAGCCAGCTCTTCTGTTTGAACCTGGTGTCATATGTTCCATGTTTATTGGTAACTTCCTTCACTAAATGCCTCTCTCTTGTCACTCGACCTTAATCATTTCTTATCATGTTTCTTTCTTTACCATTGTCCTTTCCTTTTCTCCTATAAATGCCTTGACTATCTTCCTATCAGCAAGTCTCTCACCGTATATATGCCTTCCCTTTTATTTATCTCATGTCTCCTTTTTTACGGAGTCTTTTCATTCTTTGAGAGTGAAGTTATTTTTTTCTGATAAAATCAATTCTTTGTTTTAGTTGAAAGCCTTGGATGCCATCGATGGAGTGAAAAAGAAAGTCAGACCTTGTAAACTAGACAAGCCAACACAATCATTGTTGGGCCTACTTTTTGATAATGACATGTTTAAAGAAGCTATGGTTAAAATGAACCTAGGTAGAGATGTCTTCTTGTTAAGATAATTATTTGAATTAGTCTTTTTGCATTCATTTGCTTTTAGATAATTCTATATTGCCATTTCTATATATGGTAGTTTCTGGAAAGGTTCTTTAATATAGTCTGCGGCGTCTATTCGAGAGTGGCTTCTATTCGAGGGGGGTTTCTGTTTGAGGGTGGTTGCTATTTAACATATCCTCTGTAGTTGTCTCAGGCTCCAGTCTCACACTTCGGGTATGAGGGTAGCGATGATGTAGACTCCATTTTTAACCATAGATATTCCGATAGGTAAACTAGGCTTCTGTTTCAAACTGGCTTCTGTTTGCAGCTTGCATCTCAAGGTGGCTTCTCTTTGAGGGTGGCTCTTATTCAATAATACATGGTAGTCAAGCTTTACAGGCTTGAACTACTTTCTGACAAACTAAAGTGCTACAATCTCCACTCCATTTGAAATGTTCATATGCAAGTTCTTAGATATCATCTTATGATTTCAAGGCCGTAAGTCAAATCCCTACACTAGTTGAGTTAGCTACATCAAAAGACAAACTGATGTAAGTGCTTGTTTTAGAAAGAAATGAAGGTTTTCAATACTTATTGATTGATTGTCAGTGCTGGCCAAGCCTCGCTTCAGCATAATCAATATGAATTAAGTGACTTTTTTGGTAGATGTGAAGAAGATGCCGTTAGGGAAGTTGAGCAAGATGCAGATAGCAAAAGGTTTCGAGGTGAGGAGTGTTCGGTGTATATAGGAGAGTTCAAACAATAGGCAACTGGAAGCTTTTTGTCTAATTTTGGTCAATGACATCTTTGTGACAGAACGAATACTCCATGTGAGAATTTCGTTTAGTTTTGTCTTTGTGCTAGTGATAAAAATGGTAGGGAATATCTTCAAAAGATCGATATTTTTGTTTTGAAATAAGTACATGATAGAATAATTTCTTTTCCTTTTTCTCTCCTTTTTCTCTGCAACAGAAGGTCTGTAAGGCCATGAAATTAAGTCTCAAGAATCTTTGTTTTGTAGAAGTTGACATTTTCGTAAGTGAATACAGCAGTAATTTGTTCATTCCCTTAACAATCAGGTTCTAGAGGAAATGGAGAAGATTATTGATCAAGGAAAGAAAGCTGGCTTAGAGGAACTTAGTTCCAGATTTTTTACTGCCATACCCCATTCTTTTGGGCGCCAAAGGCCACCTGTAATGAATACAAGAGAAGTTCTTCAACAAAAAATGGACATGCTAGCTGTGAGTAGCTCAATTGACTATTACTGACTGTAAATGTTGCTGATTATTATCAAGATTTGAATAGAATTAACACTAGGGATAGATGAGAATAATGAAAAGAAATGAGGAGATATTCTCACTCTTTTGGCAGCTTTTGCACATTGCTTTGTTGGTGAGATTATTATTTTCAGCCAGATACAGATTACTGGTTAGCGAGATTTGTACCTTTAGACTTTTTAGTAATATATAAGATGAAGTTTGAAGAAAATTATATCACCAACAAAGTAGTGTACAAAAACTGCCACAGATATGAAAGTCTTAAAGTCGAACGACGACAAAAAATGAAGTCATTTTATCTTTGAGATTTAATTCGACACTTTCCAGAATTGGACAGTCCGTTGACAAATTCGCTTACGACAATTCATACGACAAATAGTTAGAACGTTTCAACCCATACTTGAGTCATCCTCAGAAAAGAAAGTGTGACAAAAGTATATATATAGAGCTGGGAACTTGTGAGATCAAAAATCACGTGTAAAATGGACATGCAAGAGACCCCATATAAAATGAAAATCTTTCCTTACTTCTTTGTAACTTACTCCTTTCCTTACTTCTTACTTATGTTACCCTCAATAGGTACTTGGCGATATCGAAATTGCTCAAAGACTGAAACAAGAGGAGGAAGAGAGTCAGGTAGGTACTACCCTTTTGAGTAAGTATATTCTATAGGGCAGAAAACCCAATGAAGAATTTTATAAAATATCGTGCGGTAAGAAATGTTTGTGCACCTGCATATTTGATGTTATTGCATCCTTAAAAGGAGAAACTGAAGATTTTTTCCGCAGAACACATAGTCTTGTCATATTTTAGTATAGTTGATAGCACTCTCTCACAATCAATAGGGCATTGTTTGTTTTGGAGGTTGCTGACTGCCATGTCATGCATATTACTTTATCAAACTTCAGAACAGTGAATCAACTAAAAGGAAAATAGGTAGATTCTCTGTATCCTACGTCCTATATTTTTTCTCGTAATGTGTAAAATGTAGTGGGCAAATCTTTGTTGGGCTTAGAAAGGATTTTTAGGTATTGAGTAATCGTATTAGCGTTGGAATCGAATCTCGTCTTGCCACTTTGTCAGTTGTTTGATGAACTGCTAAGGTGTCCAGTTTGCTATTCCAGCTTTGCTCAAGATACTGACTTGATAAGAGCTACTATTGATGTGACTTTCTCGTTTAGAGTGCAAATGTAGACGAGGTTGACCATCCGTTGGATGTTGATTATGGATTGCTGAATGCAGACCTTGAGGTTCTTGACAAGAAGAGTGAGGAGTTCAAGGCAAGTATACACACAAGTGGAGCTGTAGAAGAGAAGGGCCCTGGGACTCAGCGCCCTTTCGTTTTTGGAATGGGGATTTGGTCCCCTTCTCTTTTTTCTGGGTAATGCTAGTATGTGCATCAGGATAATAGAATGGGATCATAATATGATCGGACTACAATTGTTTTTCGTTATTTCTAGCATACATCATTGTCCCATCTGTACACAATAAAGTATTGGTGCTTCTGAAAGTCGTCGAAAGCTATGGGGGTTGTGATCTCATCAGTATTTTGTTTTTGCCACGCCCTTCAAACAGTAGAAAGAGCCCCCCTTGTACAAAACTTGTCCCTGCGCCTCTGCGTACAGGACGAAGCATTGTCGAAAGATTTGAAATTTTAGTCCATAAGAGAAATTTTGGGTATGCATGAAATGTATGAAGCAGTCTCATCGGACTGCTACCAATAGGATGAAGCTTTTGTAGGTATGGAGACGAGTAGTGTACACATCGAGAATAGAGTCACTTTCCAGTCAAGGTTATCGTGACATTATGCATATTATGTCGTGAATAGACCGTGGGACGAAAACTCCGTTGCGTTTCTGGCTTTGGATGGACGAGCTGTTTTAGTGACCTTTTAGCGTAAAGAACAAAGCAGCTTATTTGTGATATTTTTATCACCAAAAAGCCAATTATGAATATAAAGCCACACAAACGACAAAGATTGGATTCTACTATGCCATCCAAAGCAGAAGCAGACACGGTATCATGTGGTCCCCACTTTGGACGAAACTTAGAGTTTTGACATTTATGAAAGAACAGAAAATAAGCATGATTTATCACATTTTAAAGATCTGCTGTTTTAAAACTTCTGCTTGTCATTTCAGATCGTTGAAAAATACACCAGTGCCACAAGCGGATGTGGTTATCGTAATAATTTGAAAATCCTTGATGTCTGGAAAGTCAATCGTCACTCTGAGGTAGTTCCATGCCTTTCTTATTGTCTGTCCATTTGCCGTAGTTTAAATAGCAGTTACTCAAAGTATTGCTTTTCCTTATGACGACAACATTATGAGAATCCAAATTCTACTTAGTGTTAGCACTATACAGGCATTTATGAGTGAAACCGATAAGAAAAGTCATTTACATTCTAGGGATTGTTTTTAGGCCATTTGTCTCCCTTTCATCTACCTTAAGGTTGCTGTTTCTGGTTTAGGTTGAATCCATATCATTTTCACATAGCCAATAAGTATTGTAAGCCACTAATCTCTATTAATCTAAATTAATCTTTGTCACTAATCGAATTGTTTAGATTTGCATCGATAATCTATGTTTATGCGTTGACATTTTCCAACAGGTTGTTATTGTGTTTATGCAAAGGCTTCTCTTTTAGGCCTAGATTTTGAACAATTCTTAAGTTAGATCTTGACAAGTAGACTTTCAACTTCCCTACCACGAAACTTCCCTACATTTATTTTGCATTTTGTTCAGTGACTCCTTGATCCTTGATTTTCTTGTCACTAGGGAGAGAGGTTCCAGGCCCACAGTGAGTTGGCAAATCGAAAATTATTGTGGCACGGTACGAATATCGCTGTTGTTGTTGCTATTCTGAAGAGTGGGCTGCGCATAATGCCTCATTCTGGTGGCAGAGTTGGCCGCGGAATTTATTTTGCGTCAGAAAATGGGAAATCAAGCTGCTACGGTAGGTTGCATTTTAGTTGTTCGATGGTGGTAAGAGCCAGATGCAGAGTAACCGTTTGGGCGAATCGGACGCGGATCGAGGACCATGACGCTTGAAAGGGCCCGGCTTGTTGTTCTGTATCAAGTTATTTTGAGTCGAAGATTTTCTACCAGAGGTTGAAAGAGTGTTCAGGGAACCTACGCATCTACCTCAAAATCTCTGCACTATTACTGAAAGAGTTTATTTATTGTTTATCCATTGCTGTATATATCTATAGATTATCTGTTATGTGACTGGTATCTAATATAGTTTCAAGTCAACAGAGTCAATGATTTTTCTCCTAAGCTATCCTGAATTATGTTGTTACAGTTTCATGCTTATCTAAACAGCTCGAGATTTTTCTGTGAAACCTTTTAAAGCTATTTCTAACCAAACTATTTCCGGGAATTAGGTTCCCAGTTTCCGTTGCTTGCTGCACCCCTGTTTTATTCTTAGCTTTTTCAATACATAATTAGAAGAGAGTCGTGCAATTCGAGTAACTACAAGACAATGGCTCTGCAGTTTCCATAAATGTTTTTTGCCATCCTGAAGTGAATCACATGAGTTTCTTGTACATTTCCATAGCATATTCCTCTTCATTTTCACCTTAATTTCCCCCCCCCCCCTGTCCCTCACTTTGATCCAATAAAAGAGGCATGTCCAGCTTTTGGACCGGGAGCACTTGAGCCTGTTAACGCTCTCCTTATCATAGCAGCGCTACTTGCAATGTACCAATAGATCTGCCTGTCTAATAACAGTAACTTAAAAGCCTGTTGGTACTACAGAACTTCACTATAGCACGAAAAAGCGGGAACATTGTTTTAGCATACTGAAAGCTTTTTTCGTCCGACACTCGTCAGAGTATGAAACGTCGGATAGCGATACATATTAGCTCATTACTATTTGATGTCTCTTTTTCCAGTTGGCACGTCTTCTAAGAACATCGGTATAATGTTTCTGGTTGAAGTTGCTCTAGGAAAGGAGCACGGAATAACAAGGGACAACTCTTCATTGAAATCTGCTCCCAAAGGGTTTGATTCAGTCGTTGCAAGAGGCAGAACGGAACCAGGTCAGTTTCTTTAACCGTATTTTGCCAAAGTTTAACCATATCTCACTAGGTCAGTTGCTTGTACGCTATTTTTGTGCACCATATCTCATTTCTCATCTCATAACTTGTGTTGCTTGAATGTAACAGGTTTTCTCGAATCGTGTTGTTCTATGTATTGCATGTTATAACAGGGTTGGGCAATTGTCTTTTCTATGGGGGGGGGGGGGAGGCCACATGTGAAGGAGAAGATTTTTGTAGAGGGCACAGCTAAAGATGGCATACTCTCTGTAAGTGAATACAATAAGCTTTGGTCCATTCACAAGGTGAAATTCCAAAATATTCCTATTGTTGACCTTTTCACGAGCCAGTCACAGTCAACCAAGGGCCTTATGTGGCCCGTGGACCATGCGATGCCTAAGTCTGTCTTATGCCTTTTTCTTATAGTGTACATTTCATCATACCCTTTGTATTTGACATTTCATATAAATCTATTTGTGTGCACTCTGATTGTTTGGTTGAGAGCTCTGATCAAGTCAATTTAACTTACCAATGATAATGTAGAATGGGCCTAAATTTAGGAGTTGAGCTCATGTGTAATCAGAATCCTGCATGATAGCTTGTCAATTAGGTTGGGGAAAATAGATCTGATCACAGCTTTCAACCAAACAAAGTTTGGCGACTGTGCTACTCCAAGTATCCTTATGATCTTTAGATCGCGCTGTTATTTTTTGAGTGAAGCTTGCCTTCCTTATTCTCGTAAACGACGATGACTTGGCCTAGTAACTGGAGCGGCGATGCTAGTGGGACACTCACGATGATATGGGAACGTTTTTTGGTGATATGGCTTTTTCGTAGTTTTTTTGACGTTCACGTCGATACAGGAAATAAGAGATGTGTTCGAATTTTGAGAATATCTCCGATGCATCACCGTCGTGTACCCTACGTCTGGGACGCGTCCCTATGGCTTGCTGCGATATGGAAACCAGGCTTAAATCTTTGCACTAATTTCGGTTCATCCCGGTGCAGAACGCATCAATTTCTTTAACAGGAGCAAGCATGACAGAAATTTCCTGAAAGCTAAAAATCTTATTTTTACGATTTTATTTTGTGAAGTAGTATTTGTCGGAATACATCTCAAGTATAAGTTTTTTCTTCACACGTAGATCCAAAAGATGAGGTGAAACTTGAGTTTGAGGGAAATACAGTGAATATTCCCCAAGGCAAGCCCGTAGACAGGAAGGAGTTTCAAGACAGTTCATTTTGGCAAAGTGAATACCTCGTATACAAGGAAAGCCAAGCGAGACTACGATATCTTCTTAAAATTCAGTTTTAATCTAAGCAGATTTGATTGGACAAGTGTCTTTCATGTTAGTTGCGTCACGGTGAGAAGATGGATTATGAAGCGTTTTTGCATTGCCATACTGCTGCCAAGCATGTTACGTTGTTTCAATGAAGAACATTCAATAAATGTCGATCTTTTATCCTATGTTTTGTCATGAAAAAATGACACTCTATTATGTTTTATTAATTTTTTTATCAGAAGACTTATTCAAACGTTCAACTTCTATACTTGTGCTTGTTGGAGCACAGCTAGTTAAAGTAAGATTTTCTTGAACTTAGTGACCTGTAGAAATTTACGTGATCAAATGTGCTGTAGTGTGGATTGTAGTTGAGTCGACTTGGGTTTTCTGCAATATGTAGACCGGCAATCAAATGTTATACTCGTCTGTCTTGTTTCTTTTTTCTAATATTCCTCAAGTGAAATATGCTGGTTGTACGTGAATGGATGAAGTATATGAAGATCAATGGATCGAAGTCGGTTCTTGGTTAGTAACGGCAGAGACCTCATACTCAAAAGATCCCGCAATGGAGGAATGATTCAGCGGGGTCTTGGTTCAGCCACACCTAGGAAGTACTAACGAAAGATTCAGATTATGATGTCATCGTGAAAAAGTGTCCTCCACCCTGACCTATCAAACGTGCTCAACTATGAGAGGTCATTGAGGCTTTATTCAATTGTGAGAAAGGTAGACCGCTCTCTTTCATTCTGTCTCAGTGATCGACTGAGAGTCATGAGTCGCATTCCATTGTAAGAAAGTTGGACTTCTCCCCTCCATTCAGTTTAAGTTCCAGAGAACAATTGTATTCTCAAGGGGATTAGAGAACATGAGCCTTTATATATATATATGTAGAATTCAACGAACACTTCAACTTGTTAAACGTTTCAACTTTCATTTTCTTCAGTAATGAGGAATTCCAGCTACATGAAGGGCATTTATACTCTACATACATACAAAAAGCATAATAATATTATCACGTAACAATGAAAATTTTAAGCAATGCCGAGGGAGTACATTAACAAACACCTGGAATTCAAACGAGTGGGAATGAAGGTAGCAGCGCACAAGGGAGATGTTTGAGAAGATAACGCTGTCCGTCCCACCGGAGTAAAGAGAATAGTTTATAGAAACAATGAATGTGTTAAACAGAATGAGATGATATACCGGTTTATACAATAGGAGAAACAGAGAGCCATACAACTCAAATAAACTATAAATGGTAAAGCTAAATAAAATAGATGCGAGGAGATAACCTAAAATGAAAATTAGGAAAGCAGAGAAGAGAGACAAAGTGTAGATCTAAGAGGAAAATGATTAAGTAAGCATACACCGACAACTCAATAAGGCAATGAAACTATAGTCCTGTTTCCCTTACATTGAGACCCAGGGGCGTGAAAGTTTCCAGCTTCACACACACACGTAATTTTTTTGCAAACTACTCTTCCTTTTTCTTTGCACCTTCCTCTACCTTCTTCACCATTTCGTAATCTATCTGACTTTTGTTTTAAATGTTACTATCTTGCAATCCATGATGATTACTCATTTGGGTAAAGCCATAGAAGCTTTTTTTCTGCAGCTTACCAGAAGCTGCCACTTCCTCCTTCTGGTTGGCATTTTTAGGCAAGTAAATGATCAATCAATTACCTCGTTCTGGAGACGAGGTGAATTAATTCTTCCGCCCATCATTTTGTTTACATGTGTAGGTAACGATTGATACCTGCCCAAAGCGACTCCAGACGTAACATTGGCTAACGCTTGTGAATAGAGTTTGACAGATGCATCGAAACGTTCGGCATCAAAGTAGGTTGCAAAGCTAAATGGCTAATGCAGTAATGCAAACAGGCAGATCAAATGGAACGCGTGGCGACAATTATGATTATGCCTTTAAGGTGAGTTCTGTTAGGTCAGTTGTTCGTGTGTGTATTCAAAACTTACCAGAAACAATTCGTTGTACTGTAAGTGAGTGGTTGGGTGTGTGCTGTTTACGTTTGTTCATACCCATGTGCTTTTTACAGGATTTTCGGTTTCAGCTCACTCGGGTCTTTCAATTGCTCGTACTTGTGTCTTGAATAATTTTGTTACGAATTCACTTGGAGCTTGTTACATACACAGAATAAATCAATTGGTTTAAGTTCCCTTTTACCGTTTACACCAATGTGCACTCAAACCTGAAAAGTATATAATATGAGCCTAAACCTACGCTTTATTCTCACTCAGGCAGCTTAACGCACATTTTGAAAATGCACTTTACATCACTTTTGTCCCTCAGGGATATTAAGCACAGGATAATTCCCCGATATTGATCAGTACACCATAATCAAACAAACACAGCCTGAACAACTTAAAGGCATTCAGTAACTTGTCGGCAATTTTTACATCAACTTTCAAATGGTTTGCCGGATCGGATATAAAGATCTATTTCTAGGACCCAAGTAAGGAAGGCGTATATCATAGATATAACGCTATAGATAATTAAACGTGGCTTTTTACTGATGAGTGTCATGTTGAAATAATTGTGCAAGTGTATTAAGTCGCTGAGCATTTTCTTTACTGTCAGTGTCAGCCTTAATTCTTTGTGAACTGTGACATACAAGCTTGAAATTCAACAGTGGGTTGTATATTTTAGTTGCATTTGCAATCTTATTCTCAACAACATGAGAAACATTGTAATAGAATCACATTATTAGCTCGGCGTTTTTTTGCAAATTATGGCCATCCAGAAAGAAATACATAAATAACTCTTGTTTGTTCATCAAGTGAAGTATCTTTGATGTCTACATTTTGATGATAATGCGAGTCATGCTTATCTGACAATGGTCTTTTTTAGACACCTAATCATACATTTGCTTTAGCTGTGCAAACATACATCCTAATCAAGACTCAGAATTTAGGCATGCACTTCTACCATAAATTTCATTATGTGTTGCATTTTGAACAAAGCTTAACTTTTTGTGGGATTGCCTTATTCAATAGTTTTGAATAAGATATAATTGTGGTTCTCACAGTGTTTGATTGGTTTTGAAAATGTCTAAAAGCAGAATGATTTCTGAAATCTATTAAGTGACCAGAGTAAGAGACAATATTTGCTGACTAGTACAAATATGACTTCAATCTAAGCTCGGTAATATCTTACTTTTAAGAAATGGCAAAAGAAATTCTGCTTTCTCTTGGGTTTTACTACCATAGCAACTTAAAGTGGATGAAAGAATTACGCCTTTTTGTTCCGTAATTCCAGCATGAAATGTGTTAGTTATATCTAATTATCATTTACAACCACTTTTTAATTAAACTAGCATTTAACTGCTTGAGACTATGAGCTATAATGATTACAATCAAAGAGTGCAGAGCTTTGGACTGGTAGATAGGCAATATTTAATTGATATGGTTGATTATGTACAATTTGATTTGGAAAGAAAGAGACAGATGAATCAATATCATGCACTGGTCTTTCACAATGATATTTTGAGAAGTTGCATTATCATTCTTGCCACCTTTGTGTCCATGAATTAGTCCTGTTCAATGTTTTGCATCTTGTTTCAATGAAGACCTGGAATCAATCCTGTCTGCACTATCAAGTCTAGCTTTTGTTACATTGTCTAGACTTTGACAGATGTGCAGTTAGTTTCTATAATTTCTATGGTTGGTTGTTTTGATGTACTCTTTACTGTAGGACAAGCTTGTTTATACTTTCAAGGAACAGCAGAACTTGGCTGGTATACTATATTTGTGATCTTGAAAATCATAGCTTAGTTAGTAAAAGTCAGTAAATTTTGTAATAAGGATGATAACAAAAGGAGATATCTTAGCTTCATAGGAATTTCTTACAGCTTTCAGGCCTTGCCTTGAGCAGACCAAGGTTGCTCTTATAAACAAGCTCCTTGAACAATTTAGCTGCTCTGTTTTGCACCGCTTCTGAGATTGCATACCTTCAACTTCAAGAGTTTGGGTGCTCAACATAGTGCTGCATGCATAATTTTAGGCATACTTTAGGTGTTTGCACTTGATCAAGCACCTTTCCAGGCTAGGCCCAAGCTTTGATGATGGGCCAGCTCCAACAGAGACTATTCAACAGTGTCTACTTTAGAGTGGTCTTGCCCACACTGCACTTTGTGGTCTTGGAAAATGAAGGTGTGGTCTGGGAACATTCATGGTGAAATTCTTAATTTGTTTTTTATCCTATATGGCCATCATTCCTTCTGACACTTTATGGTATGCAAGAAAGAGCATTTAGCCATACAACATCATGCATCAAACAACAGAAAGTAATATCTCCAATTTTTGAGAGTTGTAGGGTGTTGCCATCAAAGAAATCCGTGCAGGGTTTGGACAAGGTGTGCTGTAACTCAGTGTAGTCTTGGAAACTTACCTTACAATGGGCACTGCTGTTAAAAGTTAAGTTTACAACCCCAGTTGAAAATTTAATTTTTGAGAAATGCTTTGTGTTTGGAAGTGACAACTGTCATGAGAGGAAGTCAAAAATATTTTGACAGTCAAGAGCCATGGCAGTTTGATCCTGTATACGTCAAGCATTTTTTGCATCAAGGAATTAAGAGAGTACTAATCTGCTCAGCTGTGAGGGACTCTTTGAAAATATTTAAGTGTATCCTAGATTATTAGGGATGTAAATATCATCAACATCTTAGCAGTTCAACAAGGAGACCTGCAGCATGTGAGCATCAGTAGCAACCTTCCCCCCAGCCCTCAAGCCACAGGGGCAAAAGGGAACTAGATGTGGCCTTTTCAGTAATGCTAGCAAAACTTTGCGGACTTGTTTCAATGTTTTGTTTACAGGCTAACAGCTTACACATACTGATTTGAAAGCAGAGTTCAATGAACATTCATATGACCAGTGGCATGGTTCTTCTTACTATAACACATTCTAAAGTATGAAATTTAGCCAAGAAAGTCATGCTGTGTATAACATGAGACTAAAAATTCCCATCTTTGGTGTTTTCTATTCAGAGTTTGCCCCATTTCTCATTCCTTGTGCAGGTGCCCTTGCTGGTCAAGAGACCTAATGATTCACTTGCTCCAAGTTATACCCAGTTGCTGCTCATACTGATTTCAGTATAAATCTGTTTGAATCCATTCAAATGTGACCCAGACCCTAGTGTAGAAATGAGCCGAAGCAAGCACCGGAATTGTTTGCTCATGACTACTGCTCATGGCTCTGTCGATTGCCTTCTCTACAGATACTTGCTGAACACTAAAGGTTAGCACTTGTGTAAGCTTGAATATAGTAAGTCCACGTATTGTGCTATTTGAATGATACGAGTACATGTGTATAGGTCTCAGGCCTCTTTTTCAAGCAATACCGTAGAAAGAGAAACGGGAAGCAGGAAATATATCCGGATGTGTGGGCAGATTCTTTGCAGAACCACTGGTCTGTAAAAGTATGAAAGGCAATTAGTTCTCTTTTTGGCTTTAGAGGATGAATGGCAAGTACTCGTTCTTTTGACCTTTTTGTGAGTTCAAAGTGTACTGACGTGGTTAACTGTTCCACTGACGTAAGATAACGATAAGTTTTGTGTAGAGAACCTTGGGAATAATTTAACTTCATATCAAACATATCAAATGGTTGACACTAATTTGGCAATGAGTAACGACTTCTGTTCCTCTGTAATTGGAAAAGGAGAAGAGCTTTTTACTTGTCAATTGTGAAATCTTGGACCTTTTATTGGGAAGTGTAGTTGTTTGTGAAATTCCGTATGTAGTTAATGCTATTGAAGGCAAAAATGACAAATAGAACGATTTCGTTTTATAGACAGAGTTAAATCTAAAATTCAAGGTGTTTGGTTGACACGTATAATTTTAGTTTGTATAGCCTGTAAGAGCTTTAGTTGGTTCAAAAGACTTGGAAATACGGATATTTCGAGGACAGCGAATGACTGAATACCATGCACACGTAAGCGCTTATCAGAAGGAACGGATAACGTGCTCATCCTTGTCGTAGCCTTGTCTGATAGATCCTTTTGTTTCAGCTCGCAATTAACTGAAGGCACCACATGTGAAAAGGGAGATAAAACACCACATGTTTTTTGTAACTTTGCACATATTATCAATGTAGGTTGCTCATCAAAATCCACTCTAGCGTGTGTATTGTGTAGCTATTTTTGTGCTTCCATTAGTTTTGAGTTATCAGGCTGCAATCGGTGTTTCGGGGATCTAACGACAGACGGCCATTTCTCTATGTTGAACCTTGTTTCCGATTGATTAATAGACTATACGCCCATAATTTTATTTTCGGATTTAGTTTAGGCCTACCTGTGACATATAATTTGTAGTTAATTATACCACCTGGGATTAATACTTTGATTTGATATTATACACTATAATGAACATTTACTAATGAATTATATAGTGATTTGTGATTGTTTAAATGCTAGTTTCCTCGTTGGAGGGAGTAAGTAAATTTTACGGTTTTCCTCTAAATAAACATCGCTCTCAAGGCCTAAAGGAGAGATAATTTCTACAAAGAGATTCAAAGCTAGGAAAATACTTTTTAAATTCATTTGAGCATTGGATGAAGGAAGTTCTTTTACCCCATGCCAAGCGTTTTGGTTTCATACCTGCATTGAAGTTTTACGGCTGCGAATCTGAAGGAGCAATTTTTGGCAATCTTCTTCAATATAGCGTGCAGCTGAGTCAAACTTTCCAGTATCTCGTTAAAGATGGCTGATAGACAGCCTGGACAGATGTCTGATGGCGTGAAAGTCCCAGAATTCAAGGTATAATCTTGGTGTGTTACTGAATTCTGAAGTTGATATACAATACTCGGCAGAAGTCCTTGGGACACTTACAAAAAACTGATAAAAACCACTTTCCTCTGTACAATGTCATCGTTGCTACATACACGCACCCCCCCTTGCTGTGCACCCCCCCACGCACCCCCCCTAGAACAATGTTGCTTCGTTTGTGGGACACTTGAGGTTAGCGTGCACGTTAAATTTGCCCATTATTGCCTGTACTGCACCAAAAACCAACATTGTTTCGTGGGGAGAGGGGGATGAAAGTTCATTTTAGAATAAAAAAAGTATAGAATGCCCCAGGACTTTTGGCGACTATTGTACTTCATGCCGCAACTATTAACTCAGGGCTAAATTTTTAATTTCTGAGCAATTCCACTCAGTAATTTTGTCCCATTTATGTGGAATGACTGCTCACAGAGCGACACTAGAGCAAGTCATTTGAATTGCAGCAAGAGATAGGTTTCGAGATTGTAGTTTAGCATAGACAACACTGAATTTACAACAGAAGTTTCGTGTGAGCAACATTCATATGAAAGCTGTCTGCACTCTTGTCGCTATACCATGCATTTCACTGGCAATTCTTCAACTTGTAGAGCACTGATATGCATCAACAGTTCATGGAATCGTGCACATTATGCCATTTCCTTTTACATTCGGATTTCGTATTCGCTTGCAAACGCATTGTTCCCAGTGCACAGCCGAGTGTTTGCAATGCATTTGCATTGGGATGACGTAGTTATTATGCGAAGTGCCTATCCGAATTATGTGGAAATGTGGAATACTGGATTAATTTCAATATCTTTTCAGTAATGCGAAATACTGTTATTTATCAGGACATTTCAGGGGCGATGGACCAGCATTTTTGGTCGGTAGGGAAGGGGTTCGAGTGGACAGATAAAAGGTGTAGGGATATAGAGAGTGCAAACACGAGTACTCAAGTGCATTTGCTATAAAAAGTAGAGAAACTACAGCCCCCAGCTCCCCGGCTCCACCGCCCATGCTCTTAGATTGTGTTCGAATAATGTGAAATAGAGAGCAATGGTCATGTTATCTTGCGTTCATTTGTGTAGTGTCTTTGTTTTTTTAAGGGGAGCAATAAGCGAGAGTCGATTGCCCACTCTCTTTGCTGATTGTAAATGATCAATGACAAAATGAGAGACATAGGTAGATAGATGGCAACTCAGGCGATCGTTTGAGAATTCTGTTTGAATTTAGGTTGCTGTTTGATTTGAATGCATAATTTGAACACAACTGCCCTCTCTTAAGCCAGATATCCTTGCTGAATCTTCTGACAAGGAAATGAATGAATGGAACCTGATACCTTAAGCAAATTTCTTAACGGGAATTACCCAAATATCATAGAACAACTGTTTTAATATTCAAGCAATGTTGCGAAGCTAATTATACCTGTGGGTTTTTGTGGATTGTTTATTCTTGCATCATTTGATAGTTTATATATTCATTAATACTGTTTGACTTCCGAAAATAGATCTTCCGAATCTGAAACCAAATGCCTAGAAAATCCTTACCATTGTTGATAGGGCAAAGGCCTTGATACCGGTTGCACGTAGGTTTCAGAGATCTTGTTGCTACCAATTTCTTGTCAGAGAGATTTGTTTCGTAACCTGAGATGCCTAAGAACATCACCAGTATCTGTAGAATGTAGTATTTTGTGTAGTTAAGTTATAGATACCAGATACTGTGCTAAAGTGGAGGAGCTAATGATTTTGTGCTTTTTTTGACTAAAATTTTATGTTTGATTATTTATCCTAGGTTATTTCTGTATTCTGATTTCAAATTTACAAGTTTTGACAGACTGGATTCTATTGCTACCTTGGAGATTGCTATGGATGGTACGGACAGGTCAAACTAACACCAGCAAACAAACAAACAAGCAAACAAACAAACACACACACACACACACACACGCACACACACACGCACACACACACACACACACACACACACACACACACACACACACACACACACACACACACACACACACACACACACACACACACACACACACACACACACACACACACACACACACACACAACGTACCACACGCAAGCACGCAATGCATGCACACCTACACTCATTATCTGACTAACTAGCCAACTTAATAAGGGCCTAAGTGTTTTTTATGCAGTATATAGTATAGATACTTCATATACCTTACTTTTCAGGTGATGTTGATTGGGGATAGTGGTGTTGGAAAAACGTGTCTTCTTGTACGATTCAAAGACGGAGCATTTCTGAGTGGCAGCTTCATATCAACAGTTGGGATAGATTTTAAGGTTAATGTTTTGTATTTTCGATTTTTTGCCTTATCTTGCATAGGAGATTTATGCAAGTAGCACCAAGTATTCCTTTCGATATCTTATTGAAACTAAATTCAAATGTATATCCTCCTACTGAAGGATTTCTTATTTTACAATAAAAGTTTGCAATATACTTTTATTGGCCTTCATTATATTTAGCCATTTACTTAAGAGATTTCTGCAAAGAGAGTAAACGCATGTCTCCTTCTGCTTTAGAACAAGATAATAGAACTTGATGGATCAAAGATTAAACTCCAGGTAACTTGATTTCTGTTAGTACTACATTTGGAAAAATGCATTCTATTAAGAACCATTTTGCTCATCGTATTTCTTGAAAGGCAGCTGAGCCGTCCAGCAGCTTTCTTTGATTAAAATAGTATGTATTTGTGAACCAACTGGCTGCTTTGCATCAGTCCATC
Source organism: Mastigias papua (assembly GCA_964019165.1). NCBI lineage: Eukaryota > Metazoa > Cnidaria > Scyphozoa > Rhizostomeae > Mastigiidae > Mastigias > Mastigias papua. The sequence continues at coordinate 14,853,321 of OZ025275.1, forward strand.
TAGAACGATCGTCAACTGCCTGTCACGAATGTATACTCAATGGCAGAGTCTTTCTTTGTTGATTATGTTATAGTCTGTACCGCTGTGTTGCAATTATGATGAACAATTGTTCACACCCTACTTACGTATGCTTTTAAAGCAGCGTATCAGCCCTATGAAAAAACTATCGAGTAAATTTTAAATGATCTGGGTGGAAGAGAGCAAGTAATATCAATTATATACTTAACTCGATTGGTAAGCTATCTTCGATTGATGCTCTCAGTTACAGCACATTATCCTCCAATGTATGCTACCTCAGAACGTATGAATTGCTACCAGGTGATTTGTTGAAGAGCTGGCATGTTGTTTTTATTTATAATTTTTAATTAATTTGTTTCCTCGTGAACAGAGAGACTCTCACAGTGCTGATACCTTATCCATCTCAAATGTACATATCCGTTATATAGAGAGACTCTGTAATGATTGCCTGTTAAAATTTAATGCTGATACCTTATCCATCTCAAATGTAAATATACGTTGTATACTTTTGATAACTCTTTTGATGTATTTTCTGTTCATAGATATGGGACACAGCTGGACAGGAACGATTTAGAAGCATAACTCATGCGTACTATCGTGATGCACATGGTAAACATCCATTTCAGTATAATTTCAATCGCTCTTGGCATGCTTTAATATTTTTGCTCTTAATCATTACTAAACTTATAAAATCAAAGATACTTCACATATCAATTGCAGCCGAGACCCAATGTAAATAGAGAAAAAAAAATCTTTGCAGAGAATAAGCTTCATTTCTCGTATTCAAAGTAGCAACATAGGCCAGGGGTATGCAATCCGCATTTGTCCGCGGGCCGTGTAGTGCCCAGGTCTGTCATAGGTCCTCCTCCTCTCGTTCAAAACCGAGAATTATGGGAATTTTGTCATCAATTATGTTCGTGATCAGCAACATAAGATTGGAAAATTCTTTCTGCTATGTTATATCTCAGCAATTCCGCTTCCGAGAGAGAGACATTTGAATCAAGCATACATTAAAAAGTGTCTTCTCTTCTACGACCACAACCAATATGAAACGCTTTGAACTGATTTTTATTTTTGATTTATCCTGTATATTGTCATGATGGATTTCTGTGGTGATCTGAGCATTTCTTTCATTCTGCTGTCTCTTTACTGTCACACTTGCCAATTGTTTACCTATATTTGTCACTTTTGGGAATTTGGCAAATTTCTCTGTTCCCTTTGGTGCATTCTGTTAAAGGGACATCACTGCTTCTGTTTCCTCCCTCTACCTATAGCTTCGCTTCCCCGTGGGTTGTGGGAAGGGCTGGTTCCATGTTTATTTATCTATTTATTGATTTATTAATCTTTTTCAGCACTACTATTACTTTATGACGTCAGCTCTAGAAAATCGTTTGAAAATACGAGGGTGAGTCAGTTAATAGTATCAAGAATAACTCTGCCTACACTGCAGTGGTCTTTCATTTGACAAATTTCATCTTTTTATATCATCTTTAGTACAGTCTTTATGTTTGTCGGTTCCTTGATGATACATCTGCATACTCTGTCAAATTTTTGTCGTCTATCTGATCTTCTTCTTCTCCTTTTTCTTCTTCTGGCTTTACTCCCAACTACGTGGGGTTGCCGGTGCGCGAATTGCTCGTCTCCACATTTTTCTGTCTCTTACCTCCACCTCTCTAAGCCACATTGTTTTCATATGATTTTTTATACAACCTGATACTGTTTACAAATCAATACATTGGTAGCCCATTAAAGTTATACAATTATATTCTCAGGCATGGTTGTCAGAAATACAGGAGTATACAGCTGGAGAAGTTGTTGTTTTGCTGCTTGGAAACAAGGTAAAATTTTCCAGCTCTAGCCCCTATCTCTGTATGATCTGTTAAGGCCACGTGAATTGCTCTGGGTTGAGTTGAGTTATAGTGAATGACGTAAGTAAATTATCTGATTGATATCCATTTTGGTGATATGTAGAATCTTGTATGCCGAACTGTCAATTGGTTGGTTTATGAATGATCAATCCTAGCAATAAACCCGACCCACTTTGCCACGGCCTGCTCGTATTCCCCTTAAGGACCTCATCTTGTTGAGAGAAGGGCTAGGAAGCACTTTCTATCAGTATTTGTACCTCTGGTTGCATTTTCAATGTAGATTGGGGTAAATGGTTGTTGCAAAATTTTTGTTCTTTCGCTGTTTTAGGCTGATTTATCAAGTACCAAGACAGTGAAAAGAGAAGAAGGAGAAAAACTAGCAAAGGTTACTTCTTTGTTTTATATGCTTTTTGCTCGCTTTTCAATGTTTCGACTGTTTGCTATTATACTATATATCGAAAACAACTTGTGCACTAACGTAATCCTGCAATGCATAAACTTGCACAGAATTTAACAATTGTTGATTATTGGTTTTGCAGGATTTTTGTGTTCCCTTCATGGAAACAAGTGCAAAATCAGGATTGAATGTAGAACTAGCATTCGAAGCTGCTTCAAGGTTAGTATCGGATAATATTGTACGTGAAAGTAGCCATCAAAAGCTACAAGGTTCTTACTGTAAAGACTCTTTCTAGCCCCTCTTCTTCTTTAGGCCCGTTCTTCTTTAAGCCCCTTCTTCTTTAAGCCCCTTCTTCCTTAAGCCCCTTCTTCCTTAAGCTCCCTCTTCTTTAAGCCCCCTGTTCAATAAACCCCCTCATATCATGAAGTGTTGCTATAGTTCCTACCTCTATTCAGTCCCCCCCATTATTATACTCCAGAAGCTATGTTAGTAGGAATACAAATATTAGTTATAAATGACAGCACTAATTGTGACATCTCCTATTTTTAATTTCATATGATTTAGAGCTGATCCTTTCTTATCTAGCTTTGATTTAAATCGATTTAATGTTGCATTTAAAAAGCATCATTCATATTGACATTTCCTAATAAGCCCCATCGCTATTAAGCCCACTATCTATTTAGCCCCCATGTAGAAGGTTGGAAGTTTTCGTAGGCCACTCGGGAGCTGATTAGGGCTTTTTGCGGTAACTGTTGTCCCTTCTATGCAATAACAAGGTTTCCCGCCCGTATTAACTTCTTTTTACCTGTACGTTCATATAGACATACTAGTTTTAAGGTTGCCGGAATATCTTTAAACAATATTTCACACGATTCACTCACGCTACACAGACTGGTTTCCAGGTTTCCGGTTTGAGTCTGAAATTCTTATGGAGCTTGGTATATATCAAGAAGATATGCATGGTATCTGCCATCGCTTGTTGAATACTGTTATTTTTCCCGTAGAAGTAAACATTGCGGTGTGAGCATGGCCACCAAATGTTTGAGTGCATTGATCAAGACTATTTTCTCCAAACATAATTGACCAATCACCATGCAGAATAAGCCCAAATTTAGCTGCGCAGCTCATGTTTGGTCAGAATCCTGCATGATGATTGGTCAATTAGGCAGAGAGAAAATAGACCTGATTAGAACTCTCAAACATTTGGAGGATATGCTTGTGGTGTGTACAGGTAGCAACTGAAAGTTATACATATGTAGCCCTAGCGTAACAAATGCATGCTTTTATTGACTTTAGAGAGTTAGTACGCAAGCAAGGAATTGATTCAAATCTCAAGAAATTCGATATATCCACTTATGTTCAAGACAAAGAAGAACGACCTGGTTGTTGTGGCGGTTCATAGCATCGTTGGAGTTGTGTGATGGGTTCATGTGAGATTGTTCGGTATAGCTACAAGTTGATTTCTGTTCGGTTCATATTTCAGGCCATTTTCCACATTCAGCTTGACTGTTTGATATAATTGGATCGGTAGCTCTGAAGGGCATTTATTGAAATTTGCTTAGCTTTTTTAAAATGATTCTTACAAAAATCTTTTTGTTTAGAGAATTATAACTGGTTTGTCTGAAATAGGGTTGACCTCTTCTACATCTGATCAATCAGTTTTAATTACGCCTCTGTGATGCCTAGATTCAAACAGAAATCAATTCTTGAAATATTTCCTTATGTAGATGCGTGAAATAAACTCCCCATCCCGTTTGTTGTAATTTAAGAAAATTTGTGTATTCATCTCATATTCAGCATAGCCGCCAGATATTTGAGAGCGATGACGAGATCTACTTTACTCCAGCCTATTTAGCCAATCATCATGCAAAATGGGCCTAAATTTAGCTATAGCACGCGTGTGTGGTTAGAATCCTGCTTGACGAGTGGTCAAGTAGGTTGGAAGAAAATTGTGCTGATCGGAACTCTTAAAAATTTGTCGGATATGCTCTCGTATCCAGAGATGTAAGAACGAGGGACGTTGCGTTGAGGACACACACCCCCACTATGCCCGCAAGTGTTGAAAAAGTACCCTCATAATGTAAAACTGTGCCTTTTATTTGGCGGCAAAACCATTAGCAAAGGCCTTACAGTATCACAGAGCGCCCCTCATCATTTGATATTGAGCAATTCAAGTTTTCATACTCTGTAATCTGCCTTACCTGAATCCCACTCTGTTTTCGACAAACATGTTTTGTAGCATGGAGTTTTGGTACACTTGGGCGTGGCTCTTGAAATATATGGTGTGGCGTATCTGTTGTGCCCCTACAATCTTTCCCAATGCTTCTTAGATCTCTGGTAAATAATTGTGTAGTCGATCTTATGTATAGTTGGACTGAGAAGTGTTTGATGACTGCAGTTCTTTAGTAGAAAGTATTTTAGTTTTAGTTTGATATTCATAGGTTGGGCTTTTAGATTTTTAAACATAGGTTTTGCTACTTCTCTAGTTATTAATGTTGAAATAGAGAGAAATTTAAGTATTGGGAGTTTTAGTATAAAATCTAAAATGTAGCTCAACTTCGTTAAGCTCCAGATAGTGATAAAGATCGCATGGACTTATAGGACTCTCACACTTCTCATATTGATAAAGCCAAGTTGAGAAATTTCAGTGTTTTTCCAGATTCAAACTTCAGATTTTGGTCTTTTCATGTTTAAAGAGATCACTGCAGCCGCCTAAATAAATAGGCCACATATGCCACGCACTTCTAGGTTGCATCAAAGGATTCTTGCAAGATTAAGCTTCAAGTTTAGAATTTCTCATATTGATCTTCAATTAGGAGCATGGACCTCTTGAACCAGTAGACAACCCCGGTATGAATTTATCTATGATAGGAAGCTATGCCTTTCCTAATTATTTGTTTAAACTGGTCTAATGGAAGCTAGGGGGAAATTTGATTATTTCCACCACGCAATGTGAGGCATAAATGCCTGAAGAAAGGCATATGTCTTTGGCCATGAAAGGCTTTGACGGAATGTGACACTAATTTCTGTTCACTTTTCTTACACGTCATAGTATGACATCATAGTCATAGTATGACGTCATAGTCATAGTATGACGTCATAGTATGACGTCATAATCATAGTAAAGCCAGCATTGAAAGGGCGACATACATGAAGTTCTCCAGAATTGCTCACCAGTATGAGAACAGCGAAAAAATTGCCCCGACAAAATCCTTTTTGATTATTTAGGGATTCTGCACCCCAAACACTCCGAAATACTTTCACCCATGAATGAGGCTTGCCCCTCGTAGGAAGATATAGACATAATGCCTTGCATTAGCCGTTATGATTTCATGAGAGCTATGTTGAAAAATCTCATGTTTGATTCACTTCAAAGCAAGAATCGAAAGATTGTCCATTCCTTGGAGTGATAATTATTTACTTAGACAGAAAGGCAACTGTATATTTCAATCTTATCAGAGATAATTTAAACATTTGCCCATCCTAGTAGCATTTATGACCCAGTTTTGTCAAATGTTATTAACTATATGGATTTTTAAGTAATTGTTTGCTAGTTTAACATAAGGAGAGCTCTTATATAGAAAAGACTATCCAATGACCGTAATTTCGTCTTAAGTTTTCACACTTACACGGGTTGAATTACTGAATTCGATTATTTATTAAACATATTTCGAGCATAAATTATCGATTTAAAATATCGACTTGTCAGTTTAATGTGTTCACTCTTAGTGTTGTCAGTTCTGTGGAACATATAGCCTCAAGAACACTTAGTGTTCTTGAGGATGGGATATCTGTACACGTCAAGGGACGTAGGGACTATCGACGAAAGATTTTATTTACCTTACTTTGTAATGTAGACCCTACCTAAAAAGTTAGAAGTAGATGGGGAAAATTACATACCCCACGCTAAGAGAATAAGAACCATAGCTTTCAGTTGGCTGCAATGAATATCTAATAATGATTCTGTATAAGCATTGGTCCACTAACAAGGAAAAATTTTATGTTCGATCTAATGATTTAGCTTTGTTCGTCATTACTGTATCCTTTTATGTGTCTAACCTTTCGGAGAACGAAGCTCCCTTTGCAGCAAGTACTTTAATACTTCAAATGCCATCTTTTATTCCGCCAAAGGAATTTGTTATGCGACAAAATGGACACTGTAAGTAACACATGTTTGCTGCCAGTGTTATGAAACACCAGATTTTGTAAGCAGACCAGGTCCGTTCTATGGTTCATACAGAATACGATGTCGTCATTAGATCCCAGTATCTCGATTTGCGCAATATTTACATTTTAATTCAGCCCAGGATGCATTGTGGCCACAAATCAAAACACGAGCCTCCCAGAATGCAAAGCGTGCACAAATAAACACCTCATGTTGTTGTTCTGTTCGAGAACCGGCAGTCGATCACGCTTCTGGTAAGAAAATGTCTTGCACATCTCCAGCCAAAGATAGCGATGCATTGACATTACTTTCTCTGAAAAATGAGCGATCCACGCCAACAAGACTGACTTGGTCAAATATAACCCCGATTGCTAAGTTGGAAGGCAGAGAATTTGAGTATTTGGTGCGCCAAAGTCGAATATGGGTAGGCAGAAATAGCAGTTTGGGAGATGTAGATGTAAACATGGGGCACTCGAACTTCATTTCTCGGAAACATTTGGAGATTGTTTACGACCAGCCTGATTTTTATTTGTCAACCAAAGGGAAGAATGGGATTTTTGTTGACGGTATATTTCATAGAAGAGGTTCTGACGCAATTAAGCTGCCAGAAAGGTAACTAAAGTTTGTGTCTGACGTTGTTCTTTGATTTGTGCTGAGTCGCGCAAAGTGCGGATGACGATGCGGGCCTCATATAGTTGATTTGACCTATGACTTTGGTCCATAAGCAGTCCTATAATGCCTGTTTATATATTTTCCATGTAGAAGTTTATTAAGATGGCTCATTCAGTGATGACCCAGTTCTTTTCCATGCGCGAGCATGTGGAGTGTGTGTGTGTGTGTATTTGTTTGTTATGCTATAGAAAGGGTGTATACGCTGATGATCGGAGGTCATAAGGATACGGACAACCTTGGGGGTTAGCAGCAATAGAGCCGTGATGTTTTGTAAGTACTTCATTCACTGATGTCTAGCATCAATGGCTGGATATGTCCATGATCTTTGTTGCACTTAATATAAAAACCAATTGGCCTTTATTGTTATTATATAGCTTATGTCTATAACATCACCTTTCGCTGTTTGATAACGCCACGCTATAGTGCTAACAGTTGTTGTGTTAGCTTTAGCAACCTTGACCTACTTTTGCAGGAGGAAAAATTTAGATAAAGCCTCTTTTGCAATTTTCATTTGATGTGGGTAAGCAGTTTTCGAAGTTCAGTCGCGGGTTACAGACGGCGTAGTTGAGCGGATTGCGCAATAATACGCGCTATCATAACGGCTGCGCTCATTCATTTGACTTATGACTGTGGTTAACTGTTAGCTGAAAATGAAAGTTTGCATCAATGGAAGTTGCGTTCAGTACCGAGATTATTGTGCTACAAAAGATAAAGTAATTGATTATCATCTAGTTACATTGTTTTTGTAACTTAGGAATAGAGCAAGAATGGTTTGTTTGGGTCATCCTAGGCAACACAAGGAAAACTGAGATAAAAGTTAAATGGGTCCACAAAAGTGTATATTGAAACATGAGAAATGTTTACATAAAATGTAATGGAAAAAATTAATTTTTAAAAAAATGTGAATGTTAGTGAGTGCCCTAAGTTATTAAAGCCATTTATCACTTTTTTGGGTTATTTGGATCATGCAGCATACGTTTAAGTTTGTTGTGATAAGAGATTGAAATATAATAATCATCATAAAATGTAGAGGGGTATAAAAAAGGTTAAAGGCTTGTCCCATATACAATTCCATATATTTGGGAAATCCTGTTAGAGAGGACACTTATCCTGAGCTGCTGGCAAAGTGAGGTAGGGTGGCCAGTTCCTGGCCTTTAACTTCCCCAGTGTTGTTACCAGGCACTCATTTGCTGCTTGGTGGACAGTGAGTAAGTGTCCCAACTATGATCCTAGGGTTTGGCTCAGACCATCAATGTTTTGGTTGGCAGTCAAGTGCTCTAGCTACTTGGCCACACGGCCATCACAGAAGGGTATACCCATTCTCAATTGTAATTTTGTATTGTCTGGCATGTTTATCCTATTGGACAACTAGTGTTTGTCTCCAAAAAAGCTTCAGTGCACTTTGTTGTATATGAAGGGGACTTTAGGCTGTTATGCATCAAGGAAATCAGAAGGCCATTAGGCTAAATGTTTGCTTGGCAATATTGGGCATAGGCTTTGAATTTATGATGCCTTATTTGTTTTGTTGGTCATTTTGTCATGCAACATTGAGTTTCAAAGGGATAGCTAGACATCATTTGGATTGCCTCTGTCTTTGGTACAATCTCCATTGTGCAAATTTGAAGTTTTGTGCACAAGTCAAATGTTGTATGTGCCAAAATTCGTTGGCCAGTTCAGTGGCTCTTAACTTTGGTTCAACCAAACCTAAGGGCTCAGTGAGTCAATCTCATGGGCTTGACAGAGGTCTAGATACACAGTTGACTTCATATGGTCAATTTATGCATTGGTAAGTATATATCTGTGATTTAAATTTGAGAAAGTCATATTCTATTTTTCTAATTAAGAAGGGTTTGATGAATGGCCCTATGGAGCTGGTGGGGGTCAGTGCCTGTATTATGTTATAACATAGTCCATCAAGAATGTTCAGAACCTCCAGGTTATGTTCTAACTGATTACACACAGTGTGTATTGTATGAAAGAAATTTGCCGTAAAATATCCTCTTGGGGATTAGTTAAACTTGTGGATAATGTTTATGTGTACTACAAGGTTAGACCACCTCTATCTGCCACACAGCTTCTCATCTTTCAATGGGTTTTCTCAAATAGTAGGATTAAAAGTGTGTTTTGACATGCCTGAGCACAAGTCTCAATTCTTTGATGGTTTTTTGTATGCAGAAACTTGAGCCCAGATTTTCTTCTGTTGAAAAATAGTTCTAGATATTTTTGCTTTGCTGCTGTGTATGATAGGTACCAGTGTTGATCATGCCAAATTGCAGTTTGCAACAATAACCATTTGTTGTACAGTGATCAAGTTGTTTTGTGCAGTGATAGACAGTAAAACTGGGTTGTAATAAAGCCACATAGCTCCTCACACAACCTTTTGTATCAAACTTTCCATATCACATGTGATATCAACAACAGTCACTGATCAATGTGCAATCAATAACAATCACTAATCAATGTTCATTCAATTTGCTTTGTAGAAAACTGAGTGTCACTCACATTACAAGTGAAAATAAAGGGTTTGGTTAGAAAAGTTTTATAAGGGCTCCACCAAGTACCCCCTATTTTCAGCAATATTGTCAGTGGCAAATGCTCCTAAGAATTAGGTGTGGGATTGATGGTTTACAGTGGTGATATGAAGTCTCTTATATTCCAAAATTTGAATGCCATGTAGATAGTTTTCTGCTTCTAATATAATGATATAGATACAAGAGAGAGTATTTATATTGGTCCAATGTTTGAGTCAGGTAATGCGGTTGCAATGTTTTTGCAGTTTGTTCATTAATGTGCTAAAAGTGGTCATGGTTAGTTCTTATTACTTGTCCAAAATCGGAAAGTGCAATGTTACAGTGGTTGTTATTCTTGACTTTCTACCTAATGGGGCTGGACAGCCATTTACTTTTGTTGCTGAATGAGGGCCTGGTCATAGAGTAGAAGGGACAGAAAGTTGTGCTACATGTTGAGAGGTTCACATTAGAAAAAATCATGCACCCAATAGACTTGAAGAGCAAGAAGTGACTTTGGTTCACATTACACTTCACTTGTGTATGGAGTGTTCACATATACACTTCATAGATTTAGTAATTACAAATGCTATCAAAAGGAGCATATGCGAAGTTGAAAAAGAATAAACAATGTTTATGAAGTTAGTCTAGCAGATGAGTAAAATGTGCAAGTGCAGCAACAAAAGAAAGAAAGAATAGTTCTAGAGTGTGTACCTATGGTACTACCCTGATCACCAGTGTCAGAATGTGTGTAGAATGTACACAGATGAACTCCAACTTATTGTAAATGGCACAGTTTCTTTCTTGCTGTGACCCCATATTTTAGTCTTTTTAATTTAATTCTGACAATTCAGTACCAAAATCACATATGCTTACATAGAAATTGAATTCATACTAAGTTTTTCTGTGTTTCTTCAGCACTTGTGTTACTATAGTTAACTGGCCAGTGTTCCATTCTGTGAGCAGTTTTTATTCAACTATTACCCACATGAGTACACATGCCTGGTTTGGTCCCCAAGAGGCATAATTTATTGTATTGTCATAAATGTTTGCCAAATTGTTGGCTGTAATTTAGTAGGAAACAGCAGATTAATTATTGCCTAATTATATTATGGCAGTATATTAACCAGTATATTGATGGCATGGTGGTTAGAGCATCTGCCTCACAGCATCATAGGTTCAATCTTAGGCTGTGTCATGCCAAAGACTAAAGCATGGTACCCACTGCCTTCTCTCCTGGTGCTTAAAATTGCCTGGACTAGCCCCCTGGTGTAGCTTTTTTTGCCCAAGCAGACCTGTGGCATGGGGCTACAGTAAAAAGAGATAGGCACTGTCCTATGTGCCTTTGGAGCTTGAGGGATTTTTAACATTGGGTTTATTAATGCCAAAGGTATACTTAACAAACCACTTATCAAAATTATGAGGGGTAGAGACAACATATTTATACTTAAAGGTCTGCAATTGTCTATAGAATGTCTACATAGGGTCACTAGGAGGTTTAAAGAAGGTCTACAGAAGGTCTACTGAGGGATAGAAACTGCTTTGGGTTCACAAGATTTAATCCTTTAGTGGTGTGGAGAATTTTTATTGTTTTTGTGCTCTTCAGGACCATGCTGCCATTGAAATTTATGGGATAATAGTAGCATGTGTTCATTTGCATTCAGTTATGAAATGTTGTGAATTTGCCAATCACCCATTGTCCCAATCTGGAATCTCTTGACATGTGTGCTGTTGATGTGTACTTTGTCAGTTTTTGCCATACTCGTACTTCTATGCAAATACCTCAATGTTTGTAAATGCATTTTCTAATGATTTTTGTTTCTATCAGAAAAATTTTGATTTATTTCAAGGCTGACTTAGCCTCAAGTTATAGTCCTAAGTATACTTAATTGTATGTCCATTTTTTGCTGTCATGTCAATTATTGGCTATTGAATTTAGTACTCTAATACTGATGTAGTATTATAGCAAACACAATAATTGCAGATCTGCATACGAACATTAACTATTTTTATGTCCTTTGAGGGTTGTTTTCTGATAGAATTATTTGCTTCATATCCAAGACAAGCATCAAAATCATTAAGTATTTTTGTAGCTTTTCTTTAGCACCTATGAACGTGAGTATATCGATTCAAGTTTATTTTTGTCGAGGAGCAAATACTTTGGTAGTTCCAATCTCCTTATTATGCATATAGTTATAGTGATAAACACGTTTGTCAAGTTGTGTTTCATCCTTTGGAGTTTTATGCAGGAATTTCCAACAGTTTTGGAGAGTTTGCTGTGCATGTATGCTCCTAATTTGGTTCACAGTACTGTTCATCGTTACCGTATTGTAACTTTAAGGGAATGAAGAAGAATTTCCATTGTTGCACAGTCAAAAAAGCCTCTGGTCTATTTTGTAGGTGTGTCCTAAGATTCCCGTCTACAAACATCAAAATATGGTTTTCATCCCTTGTTGATGATTCAACTCCAAGACGTGTACCGAGCCCACCCAGACAAAGACAGGTAGCACCATTGAGAATTAACATTCCAGAACAGGAGTCGGCCTACCCATCCCCTTTACCATCACCAACTGGGACTTTAAGGTTTGTTTATTTGTCCTCATGTTTCTGTAAGGACAATCGATTTCTTAGTCTTTGAAGAAGCTATTTGTTGTATTGCTTCAGGTTGATTTGACGGCAATATCAAGCCACGGGGACTTACTAGAAACTCAATCTTCTCAGGGAGGAGGTTGAATGGAGCTTTGGTGGAGAATAGCAGTTTCCATATTTGTTAATGTAGAAGTTTTCACTATAGATCATATAGACATATATATAGTTATATATGACCTATATATATCATATATAGTTATATAGATCATTCTCCAACATGATTCTCCAAAATATTTTACTTCCCAACATGTGATAGTCAGGTGTAAGAGTCACTTTGTTTTGCTAGTATCATTAATCCTCATTAATTCTCTTTTAGCGTTCCAAATTCATGCCCAACTAGTCCAAGAAATGGAAGTAATTCAAATTCTAGTTTTAATATAGAAATGCTAAGGACTGCAGCAGAAGCAAAGAGTGACAAGCCGAAGGAAGAGGACCAAGAATTAGATTCAAGTGACGAGGCTGGCACTCCGACGAATCCTTCTCCAAGCGTTTTAAATGAAAAGCTCAAAAATCCCGAGGATAAGCCACCGTTTTCTTACGCACAATTGATCGTCCAAGCAATCACGTCAGCACTGGATAAACAGCTCACTCTGAATGGCATCTACCAGTTTATTATGAAGAATTATCCGTATTACCGGATAGGAGATAAAGGTTGGCAGGTATGTTGCATGTCAAAATTGTATTGGTGCAAAGACTTGTAAAGTTACGTTCGTTTATTTATTTCATTTAAATTGTTTGATACGGTTCATTAGCTATTTGCTGTCTCCGTGATGAGTAAATCAGCCATCAAGCTTTACTAATCTTAGAACGAACAATTTATAGAAGAGAGCGAATGCCATTCAAGCCCAAAGAATCTCAAAAGTGTTGTTGCTTCATCCGCTCTGTATACATGACATTGGGCCACGTTGTGTCTTTCAGCACTATGAGTGGCATGTATGTGAGTAACGTTAGCCATAGATCATTTATTTAGGTGAATAAAAAACATTGGATCAAGGGCCCTCATGTATACATTTTTGCATACCTTCCTTGCATCATGACTACACTTGTACATCGCTACTTCAATCTGTATTGTTTTCCAGAATTCAATCAGGCACAACCTCTCTCTGAATCGCTACTTTATAAAAGTTCCACGATCACAAGATGAACCCGGAAAAGGTTCCTTTTGGCGCATTGATCCAATGTGTGAAGGAAAATTAACGGAGCAAGCTTTCAGGAAGAGAAGACAGCGGGGTGTCCCTTGTTTTCGGCCAATGTTTACCCTTACATCAAGGTAGGAGTAACTAGTTTGAAAATTGCTTGCAACGGAAAACGTCTGGTATCTTCCAACGCCAATGATATACTTATGTTTATATATATATATATATATATATATATATATATATATATATATATATATATATATATATATATATATATATATATATATATATATATATATATATATATATATATATATATATATATATATATATATATATTATATATATATATATATATATATATTGCCCAGATTTCCAAATGGTGATGAAATTTTACCATAGATATGGTCGACCATTGACATAAATATGTATGTTGAGGAGTGGAAATTCTGTTATGAAGAAATAAAAAACTAGTATGCATCGCATATTTATTGGAGTAATTTTATGAATGGTTCTGTCCTGTTCTTCTGTATAGCTACGTAGGTTAAGAGAGGTGATTTCCAGGAACTTTACTAAAAAATTTTGTGAGATATGAGATCTCAGTGTTGCCTACCAAAACTGCTAATTCAAGAAAAGCTAAAAAACCAAAAATTATGTATTTATCAAATCGGCTTTCTATCCTTCTTCACTTTTTTGTATGAGCTTGCAAAAATATGATTCGATTGTTCCTTTTTTCGTTACCATCGTGTCGATTTGAATTGGCTTTTAGCTATGCCAGCTGCTAAAGGTAAAAAAAATTGCTAGTGTTGTTTTTTTGAAGTTCATGTAGTTTACAATGCATTTTGAAAGACCACTATTGATATCAAACCTCACTATCAATATTAAGCCTCGCTATCAATAATAAGCATCACTATGTCACTATCAGTGTTACACCTCACTATCAATATCAAATCTCTGTTAGGGACGGTTTGAATTGACTAGCTTAATAACAAAGAAGGAGGAAAAACAACCACTGTTATTGATAGCAATAACTATGTAAACTGTTTTACATATATACAATAGTAAATACAACAGTAAACTGTTCTTAATACAACAGTAAATGCCATTAAATACAATAGTAAACCTCTTTGGAATAGGTAGTTTATATTGGCTACTTAAATTCAAATACCTTGTAGTTCAGGTAACAAGACTGGACTTTAAACTTCATCATATGTCATGTACTTATTGATGTAGAAATCTCACAGAATTCTGTTTGCAGTTTGCATGTGTCCCTTTTATGCTCTAGAATGTGTATTTGTAGATTTTTCATAGTTATTCAATTTCCTAAGCCTTCTCTTAAATTTTCCATTTAAGGTCTGCTCCTGCTTCCCCAACACATGGTATGATGATGCCCCCGCCATTTGCTCCCGTCCGCACCCCAGAAGAGAGCAAATCCCCACGTTCGGGCCCCGCAGAGAATGCGGATTCACCAAAGCAGAAGTTGGCTAAACCTATTGCGACGCTTGCGAAAACCAAATCACCCACCGACAGCAAACCGACAGCTGGTATCGCTGCCGCTGCTGCCGCCGCCATCGTGACACTTAACGACAAATCGCCGATCAGCTCAAAGTCAATAATCATCCAACAGCCACAGTCACTGAAACCTGCCGTTGTCAGCGTTATTAGGCCGCAATCCGGCGGCCAGTCATCTTCCTCTCACAATGGCTTTGCCAAAGTTGAGACACAGCGTATTGTTTCTACAAATAGTACCACCCCGTTATTGGATCGAAAGCATGTCATAACACACCCAAAACTGGAAATCGAGCGTATGCAAAACAGTTATAATGGTAGGAATTCAGCTTTATGTTTATCTGTGCAATCGTATGCCAATCATTTCCGCCATTTTTTCTCTTTCATACTAATAATGATAATATTTCTTTAGTATTTCAGTTAAGTTTTTATTAACTGATTTGATAAGACTTTACGTTAGAGCGTTAAATTTTTCCTAGGCCCTCCCCTCGAACAAGCCCCCATGCAGAAACTACAAAAAATAAGCCCCCAGGGAGCTTATTCGAGGATTTCAGTAACCTCTTCGCTTTTATACATTGGATCTTGTTATGTAGCAATTATAACTTCTGTACTTGACGTTTCTTCTTTTCTGTGCCAACAGGAAACTCTGTGGATTTACCGGTGTCATTCCGCATAGGTAGTGTAAACGCCTCAAACTCTGGCACTCGGATGGCACCAAGTGGCACAGAAGCGCAGGATGATAGTAGTTCGCCAATGTCTATTACCTCGTTTGATTCAAACCGCGAGAACTCGTATCGTGAATCTGAGAACCCGTTGAAACGATTGGCTGATCCGCACTCGGAAGTTTTGTCGCAGGATCGTGATAACGTTAAGAAAGTTAAAATCGAAAATGACTCGTAGCGTAAGTAGTGAGTTGATCAGACTTAATTGGAAAGACAAGTTCATGGTAGAGTTTTCTTTTGATCGAATGACACTTACTGACCATCATCTGAAATTATAACGACGAATGCCCGTTGATGTTTGTAATAGATGTCAGTGAGCACTGGCTTTCAACCGGTTGTGGCTCGCGGTTACGATCGAAGGTACTGTTGCAGGTCGTTTGTATATTGTCGCTTTATGTTGTGTGACAGTAAGATAGCTGCCTCCCATTGGGTTACCAGCAGCCTCCCAATGCAAAAGTCTGTACTCATAAGGTGGCTCAAATCGTTAAAGAAACTGACTTAAACGTGGGACATGTGCGGCAGCCCATTAGAGAAGCTGCTCTTGTTTTGCCTTCTCGAGTGATTTTCCGCACGCTTTATGCGAAGTAGAGCAAGGAACAAGAAACATAGAAATGAACTTTCATTTGATATTTCAGACATTACATTTCTGCCATATAATATCTCGATTTTAATCAACTGTTTTGAACACTTCAAAGTACTTTTGTAGCTTTTGTCTACTGTAGAGAAAGCGTTGTTAAACAAAGCTGGACGAATGCCAGATGGCAAATGCTTAGTTCTAGCCCGTAGCTGGACTGCCCAGTGTTCATAGCAAGTTTCTTCAGCTGATATCCTCATATATTCATAGGTTTGTTGTTTTAATGATCGTGAATTGCAGTATGTAAGCTAGCTGTGTGTATCAAGCAGTGTATTTCTTTGCATTAGTATTGTTTTAGAGTGCTCTTGAGTTTAGGCCATGAATACTTTGACTAGTTTTTGTCATGTTGTTGCGTTTCATAACTGTATCATTGTCCTCTCCCCACCTATTCCTTTCTGGATCACCTTCGTAATTTGCCTTCAAATCTTCATGTCATGGTAAATGTATTTTTCTTCAAGTATATTCTTATTTATTTTTGTCCATGTCCACCCTTCGTCGTCGAGTGGTTCGCCCGTGTCGTGTTTCACCCCATAGACGCGTCCCATAGCGCCCTCGCAGTAGAACTGAGATATCTCATGATCAATACTTATAGGACTATTAAATTACGAGCTTTCTAATTCTTAGTTTGAACTGAGTACTCGTATTCCTTGCGTTCTCACCTGCCCTGTAATGCTTCAATCACATGCTCATGTCGCAGTTTCCATGTGAAAACAGGTCAGCAAACCGCGTGCGTCTTGCAATCCAAGACGCAATATTAGCTCTAATGTGTTATGCAAGAAATGGGGCTCGTAGTGTTACACTGTAGTTTGTAAAACCCATAGACCTGGAATCTGAATGTCACTGCTGCACCTTAGAGCACTTTATAGCAGACCATGGAAAACCTCCGTCTTGGCATAACCTTAGTTTGTGATAAGGTACTTTTTTATGAAATCACTGCGTACCATCAATGAAGCACATAACCGCTATCTTTTTAAGTACTCGTAGTGGTGTAACCCATACTGTGTGCTATAGGGTATTTCACATATTTCGCTACATCCACGATATCTACTCTCAGTTGATATATTTATTTTCGTGCATCAGGATTTCTCCCAGTCGCCCTTCACCAGACACACTTCCATATTGAGACCGAAATGTACTGAGGCCCTGATCGCTGGCAATATTTTCAAGGCTCAATCCACGTTTTGTAGAACCTAGTAAGATGTGTCAAGTAGATGTTTCATTGTTTATCACATTTATTGTTTCATTCCTTCGGCAAATGTAGTTCATCAACAGCTTTTCAAAGATCTTATCCCCGCATACAACCGTACCCACCGATATATACGACCAGTAGATCCTTTAACTTACTCCTTGATTTTGGTGTGTTATTACAGTCTCTATCTAGTCTACAGCATTAAGTATGTGGCATTTACTTTTTGAGAATCAGTTCACCCCTCTTCCCATATACTTGGCGTGTGGTAGTATACCTCATTGTTGTACACCCCGTAATCTTCTTACGTCCAAAAGCTTTCTTTTTATTGCAACGTTTATCATGAACCCGTAGCGCACAATGTCAGTTTGCCAGTATTGTACGTTGTTATGCAGTTATGGTTAATGCATATTTATACTTCTGTAAAATTATTGATCATTAATCTTCCGCGTTATTAGTGTACAACTGTGGACCTATAGGCCTATCATCATATCCCAATGAATATTGAATTAGCCGAGTCCTTTCAATTGTTTGGTTTGCTTGCCTGGAGATGAACTCACTGAAGTTCAGTTCTCCGACTTTACTTCTCTGTCAAAGTGAAATCACTATTTCAGTACGAAAACTAAACTTACAACTGTTGTCCTGGGAAGTTTCCTTCTACGATCATTTCATCAGAGGTGTAGATAGGAAAATTAACAGAAGGAGCAAGAAATTTAGATTTGCTGACTGAAGTATAATACAGTTGATTCTTTCTAATTCGAACCTCAGAGCACGAAAGATAAAAGTTCAAATTAGAGAGAGAAGCTCGGATTTCAGAAACCTCAGAATAGTTGGTGAAGCAACGGAATTAAACAATAACGTGCTTGTTTCGTGTTGGCCTTTCTGCTCCTTTTTTATTTTTCTATATTCAGATCTTTTGAAAACTTTTATGCTTTTTCTTTAATCAGTACACTACTGATGGGGACATCTTCCGGTCTTAGCTTTAGAAACCATTTGATAACAGCTTTGTAGACTTGATCATAGGCATCAACTTTCACTCTTCATGCAATAGGCCTACTGGGGACTTTCCCCAGTACACGCTTTCTTTTTATAACGAACCACTTTATAAGGAACCAACACGTAGAAAACCAAAATATTTAACGAATTTAAACTACTAGTGGAAAGTTCCCTACAGAACTCCATTTGAAAAGCAAGCCTCTATGGTGCCTACTTGCCCTGCCCCCTCTAATTAGGTTTTGAAAAAATTTCCCAACCCCTCCTCCGCTGTTGTTAGGACTCTCGGCAATTAACTTTGGAGGACTTAGTTTGCAAAGTAGCTTAAACAAGAATAGTTCCTTTTTACACGAACCAGTTGCTTCATCCATTTTCTTAACTGACTGTTGGTAAACAGACTGCTACATTAGGTTTTGTTTTCATAGCAAAATAATTGTTCTGTTGCTATCGTTTAAAACTGATTTTTCATTATGTTTTACTTGGTGCACCAAAATATTGAAGCCATAATTGTTCGGGAATTTTTGCTGTTTATTAGAGAACCAGGTTAGGACAGAATCTTTTGTTTTGGTTGAATTGTAATATACAGTATTCATAATGTATTAAGCATCATTTACGTATGCTGGTAGGGATTTGTGTATAAGTACTAAAGATAGAAGAAAAACAAACAAATAAAAAACAAAGAAATAAGAGAAGACAGAAAGGGAATCACCCTCCAATCTAGTTGGAGTCACCTCCACCTCTACCAATCACCTCCAATCTACGTTCAATTCTAGTAATGAGCCCCTGTTTCCCCCGTGGTGCTTTGACAAAGCCCTTATTTTCTTTGCACAACAATTCGGATGTGTATTGTTTGCATTTTTATTTGGTCTTTTGTCCCCGACCCGCGCGCAGCAGGTACTTCAGTTCTCAACAGGTTTGAGACCTTCAAGCTGCTTTTCAGAGGAGACTATCTGGCGGAAATTCAACATGGCTGACTACAGTTCAAAGACAGTTGTTCGTTCAATTGGTGGCCCAGAAGAAGATGAAGAAGGAGATTTTCTCATCTCCCAAGCTCATCATATGGCGTACAACGATGGAAAGATATACATCTCGGAAATGCTGAGCCATGTTGTCAGAGTTTTTCAGGCAACAGATAGTAGTCTGGTGAAATATTTCGGTGGCTTGGGTTCTGATGATGGTGAGTTCTCAGTTCCTGGGGGCATTGCCTTTTCTAATGGGAAGGCAGTTGTTTGCGATGTGAATAATGGACGATTGCAGACATTTGATGCAGACGGAAATTTCCTCACCGTTGTTGGAAGCAAGGGTGATGGTCCTGGCTGCTTTGCAAACCCTCATTCACTTTGTGTTGATACGTCCTCAGAACATATATTTGTTGCCGAGGCCACTAACAAAAGAGTGCAGGTTCTGGATAAAGAGTTCAACCACAAAAGTTTTATTAGTGGACCTCCCTTTTCATCCTGCGACCGTATTGGTTACGATAGCGCAAATAACCGCCTTATCGTATCCGATTGTGAGGCTGACAGTGTGTCTTTGATTGACCCAGCAACTGGGCAGATCGTGTGCAAGTTGGAGGGGGAAGATGAAGAATTTAAAGGTGCCCAACAAGCCACAGGTGACAAGGCAGGGAACATTTTGGTGTGTGAAATGGGCAAGGGGAGAGTTGTAGTGTTTGATAAGGATGGAAAGAAGATTGGCCCATTTGCATCTGGTTATGAGTTCAGCAACCCAGAAGAAATATTAATCAATGATAGCGGAGAAATTCTCATTTTGGAAGGAAGGATTTTTGCTGGGTGGAGTAGAGTGGTTGTATTCTAATGCTGAACAGTTTGCTCTTAACATTTATGAAAATACAATGTAATTGATAAATAGGAAACTCAATTTAGTATTTAGCAAAAACAGTTGGGTTTGCCATCCTTGAAAACTTAAAAATTGTCTACTTGATTCATTTATTATATTTCTTATTTCGGTTCTTTTGGGACAATTTTGAACGAAAAACTAATATTTGCTACAAGCCAAATTTTAGTGTGTAGTGATGAATGTGTGCCTTTGAAATGTTTTTGTGCAAGGCAAGCCTGTAGGCAGCTGAGCCAGATTGGGGGAGGGGGGGGGCAGAGATGAAGTGGTAATGCCATTGTATGGCTAGGAGCACCTTGAAATACAATCTCTACAAAAATTGGGGCACTGCCCACCTAGCCCCTCCCATTGTCTACCGACCTGGTGCAAGGATAAATTGTAGAAGTGTCCATTGACAGACCACTTTATTTGTAATTAGTGTATTGACATGACCTTTGGAGCAAACACTCTTTTGCAATTGTGATATGAAAACAATAATTAATCAATGTTCAATGAGCAAAAATCACTAATCATTCAATTAACTGTATCAAATGTTGCTCTCATCAAGACCAGAAAAATTAACGGTGATCACGGGAAGGTCCTAAGATACTCCCTCTGTTGAATGAAGTGTACAGTGATGTTTTCATTATACTTAAGTGCGGTTAATAGACCATTGAGCTATATTAAGCATATACTGCAGGTTCAGCAGGCTTCCAGCTGTATAACATATAACTCGAGTGTAAACACTATTTCTTAGTTGTTGATAACAGACATAAAAGTATCTATAACCAGGTCTCTTTATAACTTTGAGGTAGACAGGGATTTCAGATCTGGTGCTTGTAGTGATATGACCCGTTATTGGACCTTGAGTGGAGGATAGTTTGAACTTTGATTCTCAGTCGAAACACTGGTAGAAAACTGTTCTGAAAGTCTCACTCCGTCAAGGCTGCACTATGTTTATCCACATGGGCTTATCTTGTCAAAGCAAGATTACAATGCAGCAACAAAGTGACTAGTACTTTTTTAAACGAGTATCTAGATCCACTTGCCCATCATGCAAGTATTCTATAACTCACCCCCATCTTAACTCAGCAATCCATCCTATTGTTGAGACACATCACAGACGCAAGAAAGCCAGCACCGAGAAAACAACAATAAACAATGAGAGGCCAGTGCGCAGGGAAGAAGACTGCTACTTTGAAAAAGAGGCTGCCTCCTTCATAGTAATCCTTCCGCAGCAGCAATCTTCCTTTCTCGTTGCTACTGACGGCCTACGACGTAAGGGTATGCGGGGAAGTAACCCATTGAAATCTTATTCATCTATTATCGCTGCAGTTATCACATCACATTAACGAAATCTAGGCCTTTCATCGATTTTAGCTTCCACTTTTTTTTAACTATGTTCAAATAGCTTCCAGTTCACTCGCCCTGCTTTACAATATGTTGCCACCATTTATTTAAGTAACTTACTCTAATTGTGGCTAGTGTACATCAAGGCGTTGGAAAGTAAAGGAACGGCTTTCAGAAGCACAAAATTGTATCTGTTCTGATTTAACATAAACTGCCTCTAGTGTTATAAGTTAGACCTGTTTTGATATTTGAATTCTTTGTCAACAGGCGAAAATACAGATAGCACAAAATGGTAAGCAAAAACGTTTGGAAGCTCTCTTAATTCTACAGCGCTTTAGTTCATTGTAAAACAAGTGCTTTTACATTTGATCGTTAGTTCTGACATTTGACATTGTGTAGATTTAATCTTTATTTGCCTAGTTCTCGTTTGTTTTATACGTTTACTGAAATGAAAGTGAATATGATACTAAAGGTGGGAACTTTTCCGTATGACTAGGTTGCATTTTGCATATTAGGGACACTGCTATATGCCATGAAAGTTATTGCTTTAATTTTTGATTAATTTATGATTAAATAGTACATTTTGAGATTTGCTAAAAAGCCAAGTTTTTTTAGCAAATCTTACAATGTATTGAGTAATCATTACATCTATTGATTCTTTTGTAGCTATGAACTTGTTTTGTATTGTTGCCCAATCTCATATTTTTTTATGTTAAGGTATAAATGTATATTTTACAGCCAAAACAAATTGAGGAAATCAAGCAGTTTTTGCTTACTGCCAGAAGGAAAGATGCAAAATGTGAGCTCCATGGAACATTAGAATTATTTTAAGATACATGATTATATAGATTGTAGTTAGCAACAATGAGTTCCTTGAATCTTGTTTAATCAATTGTGCGATTCAGAGTTGTAACTCTTGACTTTTGTGTTAGAAATGACCGGCCTGTTTTAGGTTGGCAGAGCTATTATTGTGAAAGTAGTAGACATTGTAGCTGAGCATAGGTAGCATTCAACATGTAAAACCTTTGGAGAACATTCCCAGGATCTTGTATCTTTGTTATTGCATTGAAACTAGTATGTTAGGAACAAACCTTTTAAACATTTATTGTTTGTTGTGTTTTCATATGAACATTAAATGGTAAGAGAGGTTGTGACTGTGGTTATATCTCTTGCAGATATAGTAAGTAAGTAGGTAAAGTAATAGAAGTTTATTGCCCTTGTCCTCCTACTACTCCATGCTAGTAGGTACCTGTTCTTTACCTGAATGTCAACAGAATATAATTTACTGCTATAATTGCCTTGCTCTGTTTCACACCTCTGCCACCCAGGCCATTTTTTAGCTTTGGAAAATGGTTCCAGCAGAACTAATAAACTACTTCATACATACAAGTTATTGAGAATAGGTACACACCCTTGCACAATCACTGTACGTAATAGGTATGCTAGGTATGTCTTTTGTTGTGATTTTTCCACATGCAGACTTACATTTTATTGGTATGATGCATGTATTTAGGACACCTCTGAAGTTTTTGTGGGTTATTTGGCAATACTCTGGTGAGGATGCTCCAAATATGCTTTCTACATAAGGTCATTTTCTGATCAAATTTGACATGGCACTGTGTTTTGTTTAAAGTGTAATATTCCATTTTTACTTTGACAGCTGTCAAAATAATGAAAAGCAAGAAGAAGGACTCTGTCAAGTTTAAAGTAAGATGCAGCAAGTACTTATACACATTGGTTGTACAGGACAAAGAAAAGGCAGAGAAACTTAGGCAATCACTGCCTCCAGGTATGTCAAGCCATCAAGATTAATTCCATTTTTCAATACACAGTATATTTGTTTTGCATTTTCTGATATTTATTCTTTATGATCTTCCATAATTCTGCTCATCAACTGATAGTGGCATCCATTAGATCTGATTTGTCAGAGCTTTAGGGACAGAGTTTTATTTGCTATATGAGAATTTAGGCACCTCTGATAAATCAGAGTACATACCTCTTGTATGCAATCATGGGACATAGCTTCAAATGTCTGGCAAAATGAAACAAAATTCTGCTCTTTCTCTCCTAGGTCTCCAGCTGAAGGAAATAAAGTAAATTTTAGTTTGAAAATTATGTTTCAAAGCCAAAGTTTATTGTTTCATTTCTTGTGTGTCCTACACCACCATATATTATTTGTCATTGGACAATTGGTTCTAGTCTTCATATAGCCTTTAGCAATGCCCTCATTTCAGGACCAAGTTTTATAGGGCAGCAGTTTTGCCCTTATTTTATTGAAATGACCTTAGCTAGCTTTAAGCTACAAAATGTATGACAGTAAGTAGTATTTAGTGCTCTGTCACATCATCCTACTCTCAGGTGCCTGATAAATGTGGTTGGGTGCTTAAGTTTTTCTGACTTCCTTGGGACAATTAGGCTTCTCCCATGTATATATTTATTTTGACATTTCATAGAATATTCTTTCTTAGCTATGTGATTTTTCTTAAGCTTTTTCTAAGACCTTCATATCCATATAGACTGAACCTTGTTTTGGGCTGCTTTGAGTTTTTTTCATGTTATTGTCAAAATTCTGACACCCACCCACCCTCTACCATCCTCTCCATTTACTAGGCATATCAAAGTGGTTAATGTTGGGGCATCTACACGTAGGACCTTTGGTCGTCATAGTCTTTTTTATAGGACATCTTACTCACTGTCAATTTCCATTTCAAAGCCTATTCTTCTCTTCTCTTACTATGAGCATATTTGCCCCTTCAGGTACTAGTAGTGACTTCATTTACATATGTAGGCCTTGGTCTTTTGATCTGAGGAAAAGTTTCCATAAACCTAAGGATTGTACATCAAAACATACGGATTCTGGAATTTTTTGACCAGACAAAGGGGCAAACACAGGAGAACTTGAACAGATAAAAGAAAACGAAAGGATGATGACTAGAACCTTGATAAATAACTACAATTTAACAATTTCATGGTCTCTATCGTCTGTCTCCACTAACCAGCTGTCGATCCGAGAGAACGTATATTGCGATTCAACTAGAAAAGATAAAAATTGATTGCCCTGTTACTATGAAGAATGGCCGCCATTCACCTGGCAAACTAAGTGCTTAAATGCTTTAGACGGGGCGTTTGCGGACAAAAATGAGTTAAGAAAACATCGTTACTTATTTGAATGCGTCTCGTTATTGCCATAAAGCACAAAAGTTCGAACACAGGATGCCTTTGAAGGCATATTTCCCAAAGGTAATAATCCATTACACGCTGGAAACGGAAAGAGGTGACAAATCTCCCAAAAGTTACCTCGAGTGTCCACTGGGACATCGATGCTGGAAATTTGAAAGCCGTTGAATGTCTCGACGGCAAGTGAAGTCATTTGGGATATAAATTTTAATATTCACCAAGCAAAGTAGGCTTTGTTTCGAGGTAGAACAACCGTGAAATTTGCTTTTGGCTACCTACGAATGTTACGTAGTCTCTTAGCTTTAGTTGGGCCTGTGGTTTTATAGTTGTTCCACCGAAGATGTAAGAAATGAAAGCATTCAGCAGAAACGAGTGTGGCGAGAAAAGCATTTGAAGACTGCGGATACATGCCAACAAACCAGGTAATTTTCCCGTATTCAAACGGGGCTGTATTTACTGTCTGTAAGTAAAGATGATGGACTAGCAGCCTTTAGATGGGTGCCACAGACTTATCAGCAAAACTAGGCTAGACCAGTCATCCCCCGTATTCAAGAGCTAGGAATATTTTAATAACGGTGTCCAAAAGACAATTCGATATAAACACGTTTCATTGCAAATGTAGGGGCCTTGTTATCGTTAGAATTCTATCCCTGAAACTCTATTTCCACCGCTATCTACGTCTGCTTTGTCACAGCCCTCAAATACAATACCTCTTTCCATAACCATATACGCCAACAGGCTTTGCAAAGATTTATCTTGTTGCTTCACTAAACTGACGACAATGGCTGGAATAATACAAGCGCGCAGAAATGTTCGAACGTAATTCACTTATTGGTAATAGCAAATCTCCTCGATAAACAACGACTGCCATAATGATGGGATAATCTCGGGGCTTTGCTTTTTGGATATGCTTCCCAGGCTTTGTATATTATATCGTGGTGCAGTCAGTCCACATCTATGAGGAATTCTCATTTGCAATCTCTACTGAAAATCTTGCTAGGTAAACAGATGTCTTCATGGAAAAACGTTGTGTAATAGATAATAAAGTATGTCTCACTTACGTCCTCTATTTTTAAAATGTGTCGAATGAAATAATCGCCATATTTCCTTGCAACTTTAGTGTCAGCAATATGAATCATATCCTGAAAAATGAAAAGTTACATAACACGAAGATATACTTAGACCGTGTACGGACAGCCATTTGTCTGTCACTATAATCTCTTTGGCTCATACTCTCGTTATAAGTATAAATCGCAGCAATTTTTTAAAATATGGCACACGGACTGCAGGAAGCTTATGAGTCGTATTCACAGTAAGTCTCGCAGTTTCATCTGTTTTCATACACGTTTTTTATAAGAAAAAAGTTTATTGGAAAATGAGGTTCAAAAGGCTAAAATCTAAGAAAATCACAAGGCTCAAGTTCCGAAGTTCGTCTTTTCTACGTGCTAGAAATCGATATTAGCTCATTCTTTGCAAGCTCCTTTACAAAGATCAAAGCTTTTCTTTGGTAATCATAGATAACAAAGATCAAGCTTTTTATAACAAATATTGGTAACCACTTTTAGCCAGTTTAATGCAGTAGAAGTTAGAAAATGTTATGAAAATCTCAGCTTCAAATTCCGGAAAAGTAAAGAAAATTGAGGGTCAGGCAAAAAGTGGTTTCCCTATAGAAAACGTGTATAACGGCCGCTTTCTTCTATCTTTTGTGCGTGCTAATGTTTAGAATTGATGTCTGGTGGAGATGACCAAGTACATGAAAACATCTCGGTCTAATTGCCCGTTGCAGAGAGTACCTGGGATTCGAAGCAAATAAGTATGAAATAAGTTTCAGTACAAAATACAGATATGAAAGGTTCTTAATTCACAATAGTGCAAAAACTGCAAAAAACAAATAACGAATGTCGAAATTTGCAACACAGATATAGAAGGTTTAGAAAGGAAATAAGAAATTGATGCTCAGCGCATTAGATCCTCCCTAGCTAATTAAAGGAATTTAGAGTAGGTGTCAATTTTGTCTTAATTCTTGTCATAATGCCTCTGCTGATGAGCTCTCTTTCACAGTTCTTCTGACTTATATAATAGGCATATAATGCAAACATGTAGGTCTTTCCTACATTTCCAACACATGTCTTTGCCATATTTCAATCAAAAAATGTGCGCTATCTTCTACGCTTTCGACGAATATCGTAATTTCTTAAGGTTCTAGTATATTCATATGTCCCAGTTTAATTTTCAATCCTCCTGTGTGCATCGTGAATAAAATGGTAATATAAACTTAAGAAAAAGTAAAAGAAAATTTGAGCCTAGTTAGGTAATTTGTTAAGAAAATTGAGCATCAGGCCAAAAAGTTGTTTTGATATAAAAAGAATAACGTGCATTATTTATGCTTTCGTCTTGGTACCACGGTGTATCATCAAATTGCAGGTCCAAGAACTTTTTCTAACTATTATCCAAAATGGGATACCACGTGATGTTTGAAAAGCGGCATAAAACATTTCATAATCACGAAACTTGTTGGTAGCTTTAAGAGCAGTTGGCGAAATGTCAACTATGGCAGTAAATAAACAAGTTCACGGCTTACAAATTAAACACGAAAGTAGGCAATGAAATTTTAAAGCTCTTATTTTACTTTCTAATGGGCCAGTTATCGCTATTTGTTCAGCATCTACTTCAAAGCCCACCGAAACAAATCGTTTAATTAACCTCTATAGCCTTTTTACTAGCATACAACTCAAATGGCATCCTATCTGCGGTTTATTTCCAAACAGAGGAAGAATACGCGAGAATTTGTTACCAATTTATTCATTACTTCATTAGCTCACAAGGATTGGGAATTGCTATGCGCCATGCCGTAATTCTTCGAATTGGCCCCCCAAATAAGCCCTCTTAAAATAAGCCCCAATACTAGCACTTCAAAATAGGAATAAGTCTCCCTCAAGTTAGTCCCCTTTAAAGAAGATGATGAAGATTTTTCTATGGCCTGATGTTTATAATTGCAACGTCCTTTTATATAAAGGAAGGAAGAAGTTTTAAAATGAGCTTGTTGTATGGCATATGTCACATAACTGTATAAGTCCCCTCTAATAAGTTCACTCGGGTAAGCTCCCATCCAGAAATATCAAAAAACACTTAAGCCTTCAGGGGAGGTAATTCGTGGATATACAATAAACATATGACTTGTAAAACTACCACCTCGTTGCACTTAAAATTAACATTTGACTACCTGATTCAAATAGAAATCAACTTCAGACGACGACTGAAATTCGCCCTCCAAGGCATCGGTTCCTTTAGTCCATACCATGTTACGCTGCTTGTGCTACAAATGACAAATGTAGTTTTGAAAGGAAAATAACAGCATTGTGATCTGCTATCAGCTAGTAGAGATCAGTCACAGGTATCATTATCATAATCAATATCAACGGGAAATCAAGGAAAATGTCAGGGAATTTCTGTAATCGAAAATCAGTGAAATCAGGGAATTTAATAAAAGCTCGGAAAAATCTGGTAATTTGTGATTTTTTATTCTTTCAAACTGAAACTCTCTGTTCTGTTGCATTGGGGAGAACAGACAGCTGTGAAATGTCAGGGAATTTTGCCGATTTAATCAGGGAAGTCAGGGGGAATCATGGAGTTTAATAGGTAACATTTACTGGTCACCCTGATCACGTTGAACATCATAGCCATCCTGCCATTTGAATGGCAATCACCACTATCATTGTCGTCATAATCATACTAATCACAGCCATCAATATCACTATCATCATCATCAGTACAATCATCATCGTCATAGCCATCATTATCACCATGGGCAGCATAGTCAATGGCATTAACTTAGATAGAAGTAATGAAATGTCATCAATAGGCCAACACGATATCAATCAAATGCCACAATGCCAATGACAAATCGTATAAGCACATAAGTTTACCTTGTAGCAAAGGAGCTTAGTTCGGAGTGTTTCCTCATCCTGCAAATATCAGCAAAAGGTGAGTGCGAAAATGAATGAGAATTTTATTGGCACTGGCAAACGATAAATGTCTGGATTGCAATTTAACACACATGGCTACCAGCGCCCGATGCAGGCTGCAAAATAGCATTCGAGGGAACAACATCAACTTTCAAGGCAGTAAATAGAATAGGGTATGATCTATTGCTTCAACCTGCGGTGAAATTTTCAAAGCAAAAGAAAAAATAATTCTTAGTCTTCAAAGAGTGGTGTTTAAAGTAAATTTTCTTTTCATTTTAACTAGTAGCCAGCCCCTCGGACAGTAAGATCCTAATTACAGACATCGAAGCACTGGCTGGTAGGAAATCACAATTTTACTAAAAGACATAGAACCAGGATATATAGTATATGAAATACAGAAGAAATATATGACTTACATTTAACATAAGATACTAAAAATTTCACAAGTAGAGGACAAGTGTCACTTGATGAAATGTACAAATTTAGTAATGAGCATTTGCTAGGCATATTTACAAGTTGCTTTAAAAATAGCTCAGGAGAAAAAACAGCTCTTAATGATAAACATATGAAGCTCGGTTTAGGAGCTATTTCCTGACTTGAGTTGTTGGATGACCTAGTAAATATCTACAACCAAATATTAAATCAGAGAATCCAGAGTTTCTTGGCACTGCAGATAATCCAGGTGGAAGTTCACCGATAGGTCACACCAAGGAATGTAATATGGCAAACCAGCCCTAGAGAATGCAAATGCTGGAAGCAACTTACAACTTCAAGAAATGCAGCAAGCTTTGAGATTGGCATTGTCGTGTACAATTTGAGGAAACTAAGAAAAATTAAAGTTCAAAGTAACTGAAAGGATTTCAACGGATAATCATTTCAAGAAAATAAGAAGTTATATACTTATGAACGCAGCTTAACATATATTTCCAATTTTTACTTGCTTACGCAATTATATTATTAAATCAAGAAGAGATAATAATGCGGTGAAGAGCGCTGAGCCACTTTGTATATGGCACTCTATGCCCTCGATAATTCAAACCAGAGCTAACCCGTTGTCTAGCACAACTACAACTGTGCTCAAAGGATGTCAAAATAAAGCACTGACTCAACAGCTCGTACACGTGAAAATCAGGCAACCCTTTAGATTTTGTTTCTACCACACAACTAGATATAACCACTTCATTAACAATTCTAAATTCTGTTTACTTTAATGATCTTAATAGAAAACAAATATGCTCGAATTTTTCCACGAAGCATAGGCGATTAAATTGAACTTTTTGGAATAAGAACTCTGGCCTAATTTCAAGACAAAGAAATGATTCCAACTGAACATTAAATTCCATGTAATCTCAACAACTGACATAACTGAGATCACCTCCTGATGATTGGGACGTCAACTTGCTGTTCAACTTCATTCTTAAACATCTTCAGTTGCAGAGCAAAAGGGACCTATTTTGCACGAGAATTTGAACACTTAAAAACTTGTAAAAGAAATATCAGAATTATTGACAGGCAATAAAGGGAAATATGATGGAATGTGAAAACGGGCACAAGCAAATCACGAGGCTTTATGGATAACTTAGGGCGTTTAAAATGTCTTGCTAAACCGACCGCTAAGCGAAGTGAATGTACCGCTCGATTTGCATAAAGCATCGGTCTGATTTGCCTGTCAGTCAACCAGGCTATCGCGCAGTTTGTCGATAGTTACAAAAGAGCTAGTGCGTTACCTTGAAAGCAATGGGATTCGAACCGGGCACATACTGGTTGTAAAACAGGGGTACATACCACAACAATAAAGTTTCGCTGCACTGATAATTAAGCATAAAGGAATATATCTCCAAATGCAAGACGAGGAATAAACCTTCCTTAGGGCATAACTAAATGGCCTGGAAAGTGTTAGATCAAAAAATAAAGAAAGCGCCCAATAGGAAGCTTCTGAGCAAATAAATGCGATGATGTAAAGCCAAATAGTGTATGAAGAATGTGTCTAGTTTTCCATGTTCCTAGCACTCTATACTAAACGTAGTCTTACCAAATGTGTATTTGTAGGAGGGGCATCATAGTTTGGCGGAACAGGAGAGACAAATTTGGGGCAACTGAAAGAGAAGCACTCCTCGAAACACTGCTTATCCCTGCAAAAAAGTGCGATAGCTAAGTTAAAATTCATCGAGAGAAGATCCTATATCCTTGAGTGAAAATCGGAGATGGAAAGTAGTCTCAACAAAGAGAGGATCAAAGATGTGCAACATTAAAAAAGATAGTGCATAAATGAAACAATGGCTTCAGAGCACATGACATCAAAACCGAATGTGAGACCACAAAGTGTGGAAAGGTACCAGGAATGGCTTAAGGTTGATTTGTTGATAAATCTATAAAGAAGGTTTATTGTACCCAGTTCCAAACAAACATGAAAGAGATAGCATAACATGAAAAAAACGCATAATATGCGGACAAAGACAAACACACCCTTTCTGCATCTTGTTCATTTTATCTTCAAACTTTTCTTTCAGTTGTTGATGAATACTCTCGTCAATTCGCTGTCAAAAACAGTAGCCATCATCATTTAATGATGAAGGAAGCTATTAGGGCGTAGCTGATGTGCTTGGTGATAAACGAAATATATTAAAAAATAATTGAATGCATTAACAATTAATGGACTATATTAACAAATAATGGAATATATATTTTTAAGAAATTTGAATTTATCAAGGGATAATGGACTGCACTAAGGAACTACAGGACTCACAAAGAACCAGGTTGAGCATGCAATGGAAAAATGACATGGATAAAAAGGAATGCTAGCGGGGAAATTTGCATAGAGGACAAATAAATATCAAATAATGAGACTTGTGCTGAAAGTTTAAAGAGAAGCTATGCAATATTAAATTCAAAGAACAAATTATATTGGTATTAGTTGTATTGAAAGACGTACTGTGGCTAACTATTCGTAGGATAACTCTTTCCCTAAATAACTCTTGACAATTCCTGATAACTCTTTTGCTACGTATTTCTAAATGTTTACCATAAAGGCAAACAAACAAGATAATACAAGTTACGAAATTATATGTTAAAAAAATAACTACCTGAGGACAAAGGACCAAAGAGATAAGCAATAGATTGTACATTTTCTCGTTGCTCTTCATTATCTGAAACAAAAGAAGCAAGAATTCTTGTGAACAAATGCGATTGGAAATGAGGAACACATACCAATTCATTTCAGCCATACAGTTTTGTCTTCAAAGGTCACAAGAAAAGACAACAGTTACAGTGTATACAAAGGGAACAGAGGTGATGGAGTGGAACTCAGCGCTCTTCATGCTGCAAACGTAGTGCCAGAACGAACCAAGATCCCTCCTTGTGGGACTTTACCTAGCATAATCCTCAGCGTCCATGATGGCGAATCGAAGAATACAACTTTAAAAGTCTGTTGAAAGGACACAATAGGCAATGCACTTAACATAAAAGACCGTCGAAATTACAGAGGAATTTACTTTCACTTATCTCGCTAGGAACTCTCGAGTAACTCACCTGGTCAAACTGGTACGACTTTGATTGAGATAGCACTGGCTTCGCTCGTTGGATGTACAACAGCACGCTTGTGAAGCTTCGAATCGCATCCTGGTATCTACGCATCATCATGTAAGCAAACCCAACGTAATAGTAGGTTGTAACTTGGCATGCTGGGACATGCGAATACAAAGTCTACGAAGAAATAACAATATTCCATAACGACACGGGTGGTTTAGCTCAATTTGATACAAAAGCAGGCAATTGTGACATTCTGTAAGAACGAATCGCTTTGTTTCCAGAACTGTATGTGCTATAAATGTGGTAGTAATTATGAAGGTCCAATACTAACCTACAAGAACCTAAATTACAAAACCCTTGTGTTGTCTTAAACCTTTCGTAATCTTTTACTATCGCTACTTCACTACCTCTGAATATTTCTTTTCCAGCCTACCAATGTATCGTATCTGATGAAAATATCTCTATCACTGCTTTAATAGAACCCTGTAGAATATCATGCCGACTCATCTTACACATACTGGCAAAAAACCTTTCCATTTCTATTCTCATTTTGAAATTGCAAATTCTTGTCACTGAATTTCTAGCATCAATTCTCAAGTCAAGACACACCTATCAAAGAGTATAGTCATAAATGATCTTGTAGGGAACCCTACCTCCACCACCCATCCCCCTTTCTATTCTTCCCTCTCTAATCAAACAACAAATTCAACATCTGGTTAGACAATGTACCCAAAGATCACATCCCAAAGGTCTTTCAGCTCAAGAAACGAGTGATGATTGAATCGAATGCTGAATACTTGCAGCCAAAAGCAAGCTGATGATGACCACTGGATAGTACATTCGAACATACAGGTGCCAAAAAAAGTGTGGTATCTTTGCTGTCCTTTCCTCCAAAAGGAAGCTTCTGGGTATGTTAAGTAAAATTGCTGACGAAAAATCTTAGTATAAATTCGCCATTGAGAACAAAAATGCATAGTCAGCGGTTTTAAAGCCAGAGTGTAAAATATTATCTGTGCGTTCCAATTCTCTTTTGTCTGTCACATTGGGCTAAGTCTAAATATGTCCATCCCACAAATTTTAAGGTAATCTCTTAATGCTGCTCTAAAAACAACTGCGATGAAAAGACTGACAAATGACATGAATGCTCAACCAAATGGCGCAAACATCTGCAACATGCATGCAAAGAGGAAAGGAAAATATATCGCATAAAACTTTCCAGAAACAGAATGTTTGTAAACTGCGGCAAGAAATTAAAGACATCTGCTCGTGATGACATTCGTACAGATTAATGCTCAGTTTCTACGCAAAACAAAAAGCAGCAGTGAGTGAATCCTGGTCTAGACAAATATAAGCAAAGGTAGAAGTTGACAGGAGAAAGTTTAAATAACTCAGCAAAATGAAGAGAAATAATACTGTGAACGAAAACACATTAGTGGACGTGAAAAAAGAAAGAAATAAGCTTGACTATAAGCTATAAAAAATATGACAGGGAAACTCAAGTCATAACGGGACAGGTCTTTACCATTTACACAGTAATTCCACGCACTAAACGGATTCCTGTCAAAGACCAGAGACTAATTCAAAGTACACAGCCTAATTCCTAATTGAACCCGCGAATAATACCCGTGTCGGGACAAAAAGATATCTATAATATATAATATAGATAGTTTTTAGTTAGAACTGATGAAGGCTTGTGCCAAAACGTTTTATAGTTGGAGTTTTTTCTTGAGTGTATATATATATATATATATATATATATATATATATATATATATATATATATATATATATATAAAATGATCCTTTTGCCACGATTCCTACCTTTTTGTGTAGATCAACATTTGCAAGGACTTTAATTGCCTGGTAATAGTCTCCAAGCAACGAATGAAGCCGTAGCAAGCCAATCAGACTAAAATAGCCAAACATCTTGTAGAGTGGCAGCTTTCCGTAGTCCCCTGCAACAGTATCCGGATCTCCATCAGCTGCATATATCTCAAGTTGCTCATTGATTCTTGACATCTCAACCAACGAGTACAAAACGTTTAAGACACTGTGCACATTCCAAATCTAAGAGGAGGTACAAATATATCATAAATGAGGTTAGGGAAGGAATGGAGAACTGCAGATCTATCCTTATGTATCTGCAAAAAAGGTGTAGCAGGTCTTGCCAGGTGCTACAAATCCTAGTCAACAAAACAGGCCTACAATTTCATTCTCAATCATTGCAACCACTAACTTAACGCATGTAAGTCATCCTGCTTCTGTCAGTTTCTGAATATGGCCGGCAAGGAATCTTGCAAACGCGGCTATCGCCTATAACCGATCGCTTCAAGGGCAATCAGTTCAGAACATAAATATATAAACCTGAGACACTATGAAATTCAGCCTGCTTTCGTGCGAAATTCGTGCGAAATTCGCGCGAAATTCGTAGAAATGAGCATACCTTGTTCTGGATTTCCTTCAGGGCTTTGCGATCTTCCTCGGGCATTTTCGCTAGCTTTGATCGATAATGGCAAAAAGACTGGAACTAAGGGAAAAGTAGAGCTTCAAACTAGGCTGTGAACAGATAGATACACAGCTGCCAAACAAACTATCTTTAAAGCTAGCATGGGCAGTGACGCTGCATGTGAAGATTATACTAAAGCTGCAGTTCGGCATTCTCGAGAAACGTTCTAATAGTGGCAGTACAGGCAGTGTAGAAACCAGTGGAGATAAACAGAAATGACAGCTATTTCGATACCTTCTTCATACAAAGATGCAAGTACATGCATAAGAAAGAGAGTTCTGGTTTCTGTGAAGTCACCTCTTTATCTACTGAATTTAATCAAAGCCAATCTGCCGCTAGCATTAAATACAGTTCGTGATCATAAAAGGAGAGATATGCTCGTCTGAGTTCAACTTGTACCAGATCACTTCTAATTCGATACAAAAGTTGAATGGATTCGCCTCCAATCTACCAGAAACAGTTCTGTACTAGCCAGGGAAGAGATGCATATTGTATCTGTACAAATCTGCAACTACACTGTTAGAGTGTGAATGCACGAGAATACGAGCACGTGTGTTACGCGGCCTGGTACAGTGCAAACACAGCGTAAGATTGGGATTCGAGCCAAATACATATTTCTTCTAATTTATATAAACTTACAATTCTTCACTATTGCTGCAGAGGTGGAGAAAAGTTTTTCCTTTCTGGGAACCTAAGTATTTGCCTCGAAACTTGCCACAAGGTGTCTAGAGTGGGTAGGCCTGCACAATTTCTTGATGTAAATTTTCAACTAATTTTTACCTATCGTTTATCTATTGCTTATCTACCATCCACTGTCCTATTTATCAAAAACTTAACTGCTATGCCATTAGAGCATATAATCTGAAGACAGGAGATTCTAAGATTCTTTCTTTTAAGCTTACTCTAATCATGTTCCTAGAGTTCCATATACTGCTTTCAATAGCTCAAAATTTTCCGTGAAACCTTACGCAAATATTGGGAACCAAATTGTTCCACCTCTGCATGTGTAATTAATACAATACCTGGTAAATGAATTCATCGATGATATCCCAAAGCCACTGATTAGGAAGAGCAAGAGGGACGGGTTCTGATTCATCTGCAATAACGATGAAGGAGAAGATGAATTACTCATAATTAAGAAAAGGAAAACTTAAGAGAACGATGCCTGGTCTGTGCTTGCAAATATGAAAACTATGAAATTCTGTATTAAAGAATTGTAGTCCTAACACGTCAGAACCAACCAACTTTTGTGGCTCTACTAATACAGTACATTCAAGTAGCAACGCTCACAGTCCGGTAGTAATCGGTGGACTCAAAACGAAAACCATTGGCCTTCTTATTAAATATGAAATGAACTGATAGCCTTTCAGTAAGTAAAGGGGATCTGCTCCCTCAAAACTAGCTTATTTATTGATGACTGATTCCAACTGCAGAACATAACCAGCAGGAATAAACGCCCTGGCCTCATATTGCCCAAAGAGGTCCTTTACCTTTAGCTAGGAAGGTTTTTAATTCCGTGAGGTAGACTGCCTAATATCCTTTCAAATGAGAGAAAGTTTGCTCCCTCCTAGTAACTTACCATACAAATGCCACAACACTACAGTCTCTTCAAATACCATGTTATTCCCCCTTTACTGCTGAACATTTACAAGTTGATAATGTGCTTTCCCTTGTTAACTTACATAGGTGAGCAGACTTACAGTGAAACTGCTTAAAAACTGTGAAAAAGACTGTTTTAGAAATTGTCTGAAAAACTGTCCGAAAACAACTGTGAAAAAACTAATGAAAAAATTGCTCGCAAGAAATGCGTGTTGTGCAATGCAGCAAAATTGTGCAATGGAGATAAAACCAAGAGTTACAGATTGTTCAAGAAACAACGAATAGAAAGGAGGATAAACAAAATTACCCATGAGGAAAAGCACTACAGCAAAAGCAAACAAAAGTGACCTTTCTACCAAAAAGAGGGTCAACGACTCTAACTATTTCCTTTAGAGGTAACCTGCTTGAAGAAAAAAATTATCGTACTAACTCATGCTGGCAAAACGATATAATAGGGTTCATATACACCCTGCCTAATTGTTTTTCCTGACTTTTCCTGACTAATGTTTTGAAAATGATGGTGTTTTTCTTCACTACACATCAGAAATCTACAATATTTTTCCTGACCAACCGGTGATACAAATGCGGCTGACCCATCTTTTAAAACTAAGCAATTGAACACGCTTTTCCAGCTTGGGCAAGAAAATGCGACTCTCTGGTCAACTACTTTCTCAAACAGGAACAAAAGTAACAAAAACTGCGCTATGTGTAGAGCTGTCTATTAGGCACCAAAGAATTAATTTGGAAGGATGATAAAATCCCCAACTTTTTCATGACTTTCTTCAAGTTTCAATAAAATTTCCTGGCTTTTTATGACGTTTCCTGACTGTGCTTATAATCCCAGTTTTTTCCAGATTTTTCCTGATCGTACGAACTCTGAATAATTTCAAATTTCCAGTCACCATGCTATTTCTTAAGTTGCGTTAATTAAGCATCACGACTTCACTGCAACAGCTTTTTAGACTGATCGTAAATGCAGAGAAGCTTAGCAAACAAATCTGAAATAGAACTGGTATAATTTGAGCAAATAAAAGAACTGATTAATTACTTACTCAAAATGTAATTAAACAGTCGGCAATAATTATAATAAGAATCAATTCTATGTTCGAGTGTCGGCTAGAAGAGAAAAGATAAGCGAATTCAAATCATGTACAACAGTTTCTGGGTCAGTGATCAAAACGATCAAAGTTATATTTGCCTTGTTTCATGAAATGCATTACTGGCCAACAAACAGATATGATAAAGATACATACATACATACATACATACATATATATATATATATATATATATATATATATATATATATATATATATATATATATATATATATATATCTATATATATATATATATATATATATATATATATATATATATATATATGATATATGATAAAGACACTTGTCTTCTTGATCAGACATGTATCTGATGCGATATGCTGCAAGATCCTGAAGTTCCGATTTTCTAGCCTACTCTTAACTTGAAGGCCTAAAATCATTGAATATACCAAGCTTGAGTATAACCCGATAGGCCTATAATGACCTAACGTGTACTGATTGTGAGAGACCTCGACGCATGCGCCTGGACAGTAATCTAAAAGAAATCTGACGCTGGGAATAGCCAAACAAGAAAGCCACTGAAATTACGTAAGGCTTGAATCCTTAACCGTCAGCTATGTTCAGACAGATGTTTCAGTTTCGAATGCGAACAATAATTCAATAGACTAATGACACACAGAGAAAAGACAAGGTAAGTCTGCAACAAAATATAAATCTGAACCCGCAGAATGAAATTAATAGCGTATATCGGAAAAACCCCGGAAAATGAGAAGGGAGAATTACCACAGGGCATTCAATTAAATGCTAAGTCAGCCCATATTCAAAAAACAAAAGCCTAAGCTGGGCCGCACATTTGCGGGGTTCAGTAATTTCAAGTTAACGCAAATTATAACTCAAAAACAATGACCGTCTGCTCTTCAATGTCACAATATTAAATATGAAAAAGTGCAAAATGAACAACAGCAAAGATGTGGCACTCTTCGAGGCCACTAGGAGAAGGCTTCTGGGCTACATGTATCCTGGGGACAGCCATATCAACAAGGTGATAGTGTAAAACAATGGAATCGAGGCTAACAATAATAATCCCTAGAGGCAAGCAGATCTGATCAAAAATATTCAGCTTCATGCACCACTAAGTATTATACATGAAAAAGAGACCGCCCCCTAGTGCCGAGGCAGCTGAAATCAACATTGCAGAGTCATAACTGCGATAACAACATGGGCGTATCCATAACAACAAGTCAAACAAACAACAAGTCAAATATATGTATGATAACATGTGATCCACAGGCGACAAAGATCAGCCAACTTGACTCTTGTTGCAGCACATTATTCAAGCGCTCAAAGAAATTCTCCAATCTTTTGTCATTAACTTTCATAGCTACCAAATCATATCATTACGAGAGGTATCGGGTGCGAGACAGCGCATGAGAGGTAATATTAAGGTATTGGCTTCAAATTTTCAGCTAAAAATCGAACATATAACAGTAGTGGTTGTTTTGGAGGGCACAAGCCAGTTTCATTGAATCTAAAACTTTGTTGTTGTTGTCATTGTTGTTTACTTTATTTTGAGTAGGCTGTTATATCTAGCATTTTCAGCTAATTTAGGCCTACAGTGCATGCCGCATCCAGGGGTGGGACCCCTAGTTTAACGTCCCTTCCGAAGGACGGTGGAGTGAGCTGCTTTGGTCGTTTAACTGCCGATATCGAAAGAGTAAAACAACATCTCGCATAGAAAACGATCCTCAGACTTTATTAAAAATGTGTCAACTTCATCAAGCCCAGTTCCTACGGTATCATTCTCAAAATTCACTTTGAAAACAACGAAGAACACGATCAAAATGCGTTGAAAGCTTTGCCCGTTGATACTTGTCGAAACAATTAACACGAAAATAATAATAAAAATGAACTTTGATAGATGTGTATCCAGATGCGGATTAATAAAAAGTTATTAAATAAAAATACCTGCAGTTTGGCATAGATGTGTCTAAAGTACAACTCCTTATATAAAATGATGAAGACGGCATCTGAAATGAGGCAAAGAAAACAAAAATAACGTGGACTGACATAAGGCGTACAACAGTAAGTGTCAAAAACTCTAATTAAAATGGGAAAATCTTCCTCGGAACATCTAATCCGATACTTAAGGTAGATACAGTCGGCAATATTGCAGCGTAGGCAAACGTTTGTTTTGGTTTGGTGAAAACTCTGAAATACAAGATGGGCCCATGGGCCGACGGTCTACGATACAGCACATCTCAATAGCCTACGTGAATGAAGGACAGACAGGCATTTTGACCATACGAACAAATAAAAGCTCAAATACCTCTCAGCAGCCTGTCCATTTGATTGATTTCAAGGACTCTGAGACTGATCGGAGCATATTAGAGGCTTGACGTCTTTTACTAGGAACCTAGACCTGGTTCTTGAAGTCTCATATATGTGGCCCTCATAGGATCATATTGCAATACTTAAAGGCACTTAAAAACTCCTTATTTTCACTGCACACTTAGTACTAAATGTATAGTAAGTTTTGTGCGTTAAGTCAGGATAGTGTAGAAACCGTATGTCTCAAAAGAAATCCCTCTTATGAAACACATACTATTGAGATTATACGCGACTAATATGAAATTCACTGCAACGAATGGGAACGGCTTCCTAATTCTTGATTGTTTGTAATGAAAAAATATTCGAAATTGAAGATTCCTTGTTGATTTTGTCTCTACGTAGTAATGCAGGAGTCTCCTTAAATTGCAAGGTTTTCTACAAGTAGCTTACTTGTAAAGTGGTCCATTACCAAAACAATACATGAAACAACTCATGGGCGATGGCGCTAGGGGGCTGTACCCTTCCACTCCCCCCCCCAAAAAATTACTTTAGTATCAATTTTAGCACCCACTATATCACTGCAGTTTTAGTTTGTCTACTTGAGCCCCCCCCACCTAAAACATTCCCCCGCCGCCCCTACAACTATATCTAGACTTGAGTCTAACATTCTTAGTCCATTCATGAAATTCCTCAAAAGGAGTCATAGTTCTCTAATATAATTAAATTGTTTCCTTGAAGAGTAGTTAACTTCCGATTTCATTATACTTATGGAAGGACGTTCGGATATTTTCAATTGAAAATACTCTTTAAATTTGGGATACATCTTGGCTTAAAAAGACGGCATTCAAAGCAGCATGAACCATTATCAAACACCAAACTATCTGAAGCTGCAAAATAGCAAACAGCCAAATTTATCACTTCGCTGCGACAGCTCTCAGTTTTCAAATGTTTGCTTAACTGAAGACTACAAGATTATACAGGTATTTTGTCTCGTAGTTAATGATTTCATCAAGATTTCAGTGGGCATTTTAATCCTACCGCCTCAGTCATAATTAAAAATCTTTCATACAAAGAACTTCCAAGCACACAATAGCCATAATGCTCTATTTTTTATATGTAATAAAATATGGAAAATAATTCCATTTTTTACAATGCTGAGGTCACAATGACATTGCTTGCTCTGAATTCTACTGTACCAACGAAGCATTACGCCTTATAATACAATCAAGCTGAAATTTGTCCATCATGTATAACTCTCTGATCACTTGATTATGTTAAACTACTTGGATGAAACAGGAGAAACTTGTCCATGACACGCCCTAAGCCCTTTTAACTGTGATCAACAAATGAGCCTACAGCTGGATTTGGTTGAGATCTACGCCCATCAACCTCAATGCCATGAGCTTCAGCCTAAGTAATGATTTAACAAAAAATAAGGCCCGCATCTCCCTTACAACCTAGTATTCTTCCTTAGACAACCATTTGGCCTCCTTACTAATTCAGTCGATATCCAGCAATATTTCTCCACAGATTTAAATAAACTATTCAATATATTCTATGAGGAATAGCTATAGTTACATTGCTTCCAAAAATGAAGCAAAAACTCACCCTGTTTTCCTTTCAAATGCTGTCAATACTGTACTATCCTTCTCTATTCATTCACTCACTTATTGCTGTTTCCCCACACATACATGCAGACAAACACACACACACACACACACACACACACACACACACACACACACACACACACACACACACACACACACACACACACACACACACACACAAACACACACAAACACACACAAATTCACTCCATCAGTCATTTGTTCACTCATTCATTGATTTATTCATTCACACATTCATTCATACATTCGCTCAATCATTCATTCATCTATGTACTCCCATGATATTCATAAATCTCTTCTAGTTACTCTTGATTTTTCACTTCCCTCTTCTTCCCTTCACTCATCCTCAACTCCAATGTTTCTTCTTTCCATTCATTCCTTTCCCAAATGTTTCTTGATTTTCCTTCATAATTTTTCTTTGCGGAGAAGATATATAACAAAGACATGCTTGAACTAATAAAACCATCCTACCATTTCCACATAATGGCTCAATATAGCCAGGTTCTGGCCAAGGAGTCTTTTGGAAATGCATTTCTGTCAGACTATTAAAACTGGAATGGAAGAAACATGCAAGGTGATCAATTCTCTTGAATCAACAGGACTACTTGCACAATGCAGCATGCAATTCAAATGTTGGTTACAGTGAACTGCACCAAACTACCTGCATGAAATATTAAACATTCAGTAAATATTAAACATTCAGGAAATATTAAACATTCAGGAAATATTGGTGCTGACATGGTACCCTATGACAGGCAGCAGGCCTACTACTTTTTGGCAACCAATAATTTCTAAATCAGGATGACAGTTATACTAAAGTCAGCTGCATTCATGATTATTCTTTTACTTTATTCCCTTCTGCCAATAAACCACCTCACACAAATTAGTTAAGGAACAAAAAGCACATCGCCTGTTAGAATTTCACTTAAACATTGAGTAAAATGTGAAAGCAGTATGGAGCATGGTTCACTGTTGTATACTTGTATACTCTATTTTGATATAATTCTTATCAAGTTCAGACTTACCCTCCATCATATGCCATTTGAATTTCTGTTACATTCTAATAAAAATAAGATATGAAGTTCACAGGCAAAAAAGGTAAAGGAACATTTCAGATAATGTGGAATAGCTCTCATTTGAACAACTGAAGAGATTATCAACCATCATAAGAAAAGTGAGCAAAACTGCAAACAGAAGACATGCAACTCTCAATTTCACACATGATATCATCAAAAATGTAAGCCTCACTTTCACTTAGAAAGCAAAATCCATCATAATACTTCTATAGCAAGATACTTAAACAAGGAATGAGAGGAAAACTAGAAACCTGGTCTACAACTTGTTTATGGAAATACATGATGAATGATTTAACTTCAGGTGGCGCAATGTATCCTGGTATATCACCTGATCAAAAGGAAAATACACAAGTTATAGGAAAACAATAACCTGCATATACATGAAAAAAACATTCAGGATCCATATCACAACTACATAATTCTATAGGAACAATGTGATGTGCTGGTTCTTCAGTGTGCTTTGTTTCACTATTTAACATGTAAAGGACATGGATGCAGACAGAAGAGATGATGTTGACTGGCACTGACTCCACTCTGACTGACTATAAAATGCAGATTACATGGATATATACAGA
Source organism: Mastigias papua (assembly GCA_964019165.1). NCBI lineage: Eukaryota > Metazoa > Cnidaria > Scyphozoa > Rhizostomeae > Mastigiidae > Mastigias > Mastigias papua. The sequence goes on from OZ025275.1 coordinate 14,896,408, forward strand.
AATGTTTGACATCTAAAATAATACTAAACCATATCACAAGAAAGGCTAGTCTGTTTACATAGATGAATTGCATGGTAGAGGTAAGATCAAGGCTAACTCAATTACTGAGGGAATGACCTGACATTTGAAACTACATTTGATGTAAGGTGATGATGCCTGTGATGCTGTGTGAGAAAGTGAATAACTGGCTAAATGAACAGGGGGGGGGGACTAAATGTGATGCCTACAGTCATTACAATCCTAACATCTAGAAATAAAATTTTGTTTGCACATCTATGAAGTATTGCGAATATAAATTTGTCATCAGAGAAGATCAACAACTATCAAATAATCTCCAAAAGTATTCCTTCTAATGCATAACTCCCACGTAAATATCAACATGAACTTGTGGTCCAGAAAGCATTCTTGGCAGTTCATGGGAAGATATTCCCCATGGCACTTTGACTGCTTCTATATGTGTATGTGCCATAACTTGATCATTCCATCAATTCCATCATAGTATGTTACAATGTATTCAACTCTAGTAAACCCAAACCTTAAAATACGCCAAAATATCCCTAAGAATGAAAGACTGTAAACTGGCCACTGGCCAAGGGTATAAGAGACTATTTATAATCCCTCAATACAAAAGATAGTTATTGAATCATAGAACTGCATTGCTGAAACACTTCTATTTCAGAAATACTAAAACCAAAAGAGTATGATGACACACCGCTTTAAGCAATATCTCAAACTCTCTAATTCTCTCTACCACTTACTCGCATACCAGCCAGCATATTAACAAGACCAAACAGGGAAAAATAACAAAGTGTATGAAACAGCAGTTGAAACTTACCTTGGGGCATGTATTCCATTCCTTGTGGAAACCCCTGACCATAGATCATTGGGTTGTACTCCTAAGAAAGGAAATACTGATAAAATGAAAGCTTGTGACCCCGGACAACTTTTTATAACTTTTCTTCCTTTATGACAGTCAAACGGTCAATAGCAATTGATATTCAGTCTATCTACATAATAATGCGCAAGAGTCCAATTGCTCTATTACTTACAGGATCAATTAGATGTCATTTCTAGATCGGATCCCAAAATACCTGTAGTGGAGCGATCAGATAGTGTAAAATTAGGCCCTTATTGGCGTAACAGAACTTTCGACGTGACAACGTGAATAGTCCAGAAAAAATTGAGACTCGGTTGCTTACTCTGCAGAAAGAACATAAAGGATTCCACAAAACAACTACCTCTTGTCCGTGATTATCATTTTCTCCGTACATTTTCTGCCTCTGATGTTTGAATTACGTTGTTAACAACTTCAAAGAGCCTTATTCATGTGCAAAGGACGTTTAAAAGTTACCATTTTAAAATTGTCTCGTGAATTAGCTTGCAATCGCACAAACGAGGCTCCAGCTGCAGCATGCTCCTAAAATTTTCTTCCGCACAATATTTTCTTCCCCAAAAGCATGAATTGCGCAGATTCCTCTGCGCAAAAATGTTCTGATTAGGACAAATCGGGTTTGATAGAGAAAGAGTAAAAGCACAAAGAGGGGAAGTTAAAGGTTAAGCTTACAAAAAATGCCGCTTGGTTGTGGTGAAGTAATGATGGCCGCGCCACAAAGTTGTGCCAAACTTTGCGCCAAAATATCTGCGACTTGAGGCTCTTCTCCGAAGATCTTCCGGAAATGTGCCCTCAGATTTACCCGGTTCCTAGGGGACACCAAAGGGGCGACTCCATTATGTTCAACTGTCATATCAAAGTGCCATAATGCAGTCCCATTGGACAAAAAGTTTCACTGGTCCAGACAATTAGAGCCATACAGAATATTTTTTCCCTCTTGGCTCTCCCTCTATTTTCCCACTTAACAATAACCCTCTTTTGCATAATTTTATTTCATTCCATCATTCAATACTCTCGAGTTCTTACTGTGCACACTGAATAAAGTCTTAAAACAAAATGCTCCAAATGTTAAAATCTTAATCTTTGATGTGCAGGCATAATACAAACTCTTCATCTTGGAATCTTCCAGCTGTGATATTTCTTAGTCCCATATAAATGGTCGCAAGGTGTGATTACATGTGACCAGGACCTACTATTTGCTTGCTATTCCTGGGCTTGAAGTTTATTATGGGACCATTTAACTTGTGCAATTCATCTGTGAATAAAGTAGATTTTAACGAATTCTCTCATTAGGATCGTGAGTCAATTGGTGATTAACAATTTAAATAGAGCATCCGAAGATAGTCATGTTTTAGTGCGCTGCAGATCGCATAATCCCCGCACATGGTGATGTTTCTAACAGCATTTTGCACATTATCCGATCTAGTACGAGCACATGCATATTCCCTTGTCGGCTTTGCACTACTCAGACTATTCTCAAACCGACTTTTCGTGTCATAAAGTAAACGCAATACGCAAATATGAGGCATTGCTTTAAATGTTGAACCTTCATATGCATGCTACTAAAACGGCCACAAATCTACTCAATACAGTGCAAGGAGTTGCAAGCTGATTTCAGATGCGACGAAATAAGCTTAATGTTTTAGCCTCATCACGAATTATCTCTGTGTATGTGCGAAATATTTATTATCAATATTATTACTTTATTATAGTAATTAACAACTTACTTACAGTTGGCTACTTAGAAATAGCTAGCAGCTAATTAAATTCCAACAAGAAGTAAAGATAACAAGGTAACAGGTTTGGTTTCTAAAAGTTACAAAATATATTCATAAATACCCTAAATCCTTAATGAAAACTTTGCACAATCTGCAGGAGCAAGTGTTTCTTTACATAGATTAAACTTCTATCTCAAATGTGTTATTACAAGTGTTTCATAGGGAGGTTTTCGTTGGCACTTCCAGTATCCACAATGCCCTGCCATAACTGTTATAACACTGAGGACTTGCAGTATCTATAACAATAAAAGTGACGTTATAATTGAGAAACTACTAGGGAATTTTAAGTTCTAAAATGTGATCAAAAAAAGGTCCAGAAATAAGCGACCTTCAGAAATAGGTCGTGTGCTAGGCTTTCCTATAAAAATACGTGGACTTATTATGCAATGACAAATAGTTTTAAGTAATGGAAAGATCGATACTTTACCAATACACCATTGGGGATTTTGATACTTAATTTTCTTATCGACCATATGTTTATAAAAAGTGTATATGGGATGTACTTCGACGTGGATTCAGTTTCTTCCGGTCGGCTATACCCTTCCCCCTGTAACATCAGAAGTAAGCACTAGCGTTCATATTCGACAGCCATTGTTTATCGTCAAGGAGAGGCTACAGAGCATGCCGTTTCAAAGTTACACCACTGATCACACACTTTCCTTTTATGAGAATATCTAATTTATCACTGAGCCTCAATATTCTTGCTTTTTTTATTTTAAGCCTAAGAATATTCTTAATTTGTCCCTTCCTGTAGCGATTTTTGAGCATTACTTCTCGGGCTATGTTCACACTGCTCCGTATTCGTTTTTATCCGTTTTCATTTCGATCCGTTTTGCCTGTTCACATTGCTCCGGGTACATTTGAATACGCTATGAAAACGACAAGTGTTCACATTGCTCCCCTCCAGGTACAGCGGAAATCGGCATGATATTGAGTCTTATACTAGCGTTTTCAAAAGTATCCGTTTTCGATGTTCACACTGCACTTTTGCGTTTTCAAAAGTCTCCGTTTTCACAAGTATCCGTTTTCAAAGTGCGTTTTCAAAAGTCTCCGTTTTCATAGCGGAGCAATGTGAACGCAAGGCAAAAACGGATACTTTTGTATCCGTTTTCATATGAATACGGAGCAATGTGAACGGGGCCTCGTAAATGCTATATTCCTATAATAAACAGCGTGAACTAGCCATCTCTGAAGAGTTACTGAATCACATCGTAGTGTAACGAGTTCTACACAGTATAAGTGAAGCTCAATTTGTTTTGTCTTCTAAAAAGACTCAAATCAGCAAAAAACCTGAGCCTTGATGAAGCTTGAGCCTTGCAATATTCTTAAGTTATTCTTAGATTTCAGGGATTTTGAGCCTTGATATTCTTATGGACTATATTCTTATAAACAGTGTGCAGTAGTCATAACTAGCTTGAAAAGTGCATAGTAAACAGCCTCTGTTTGTGAGCAAACAATGATTGTAAAACCTGTACAAGTCAGGCTAAAATGCTCTAACTTGTTGATTTTTGTACTTGCTGGGCTCCAGTGGCAGGTATCGAGAGCTGTACTTTCTATTGAGCAATGGAGCCATTTGTAAAGAATTACCGTATTCCCAAACGGAAGAATTGAACAAAAAGTAATTTTCAATTAGTATGTGACCACAAACGCGCGATTTCACCTACACAACTGAGGCGGAGAAAGCTTAGTGCGTTACACATTCAAGCCACGTATACTTAAGTAGAAAGCCATCGGTCTTACCAGTTTCTGAAACCTCAAAAAAGGACTGAGATTTTGTTGATAACACTTACTAATCAAATCTGTTACAATTCTTGCGATTTTGGCAGAAATGAGTAATCAAGGAGTTTGACCACATGTTGAGAGCATTATTCTGAGGAAACAAATTTGAAAATCTTGGAATCGCTTTTACAGTAATTTCTAGGGTCACAACCGTGAACAAGAAGGAATTAAAAATAGTTAATTGCTGAATTAATAATGAAATTGTAAGCGAATTGTGAACAGAAGCTTGTGCTTGATGTGTGTCAGTGACTATGGTGTGTTGCGACAAATGGGCAAAGGAAGCGTGTTTGTGCAATACAACTTGCATATTAAATGCCAAAAGCCTAGGCACTACTCATCACCGAAGGAATCAACGCAAAAACATGTCACATTCCAATTCAACACAACTTTATTTCATTTTTGATCATCTTATTTTCCAGAACACTAGGAAACAAAGTTGATTATGACCAATCATGGCCCGAACAGAATAAATGAATTGCATGTTGGAATTTGGTCAAACTTCCTAGTTCACGCTAGATTTTCTGTTGCATGACCAACTTTCACAACATTTCATAGATATTAGGGGGTGTTACGACCCCCACACCCCCATCGGCACATCACTGTATGCAAGACATTCTGTCAGTAATAGGAGTACATGAGGATATATATAATTCTCAATTGGCAAAAGGTACAGGAAAACTCAACTATGAAGTTAAATGATTAAATCAATCAACCACCGAACTTTTTGAAGAGAATTTCACAAACAAACCCGCGAATATTTACAGTGAAAATTTAAATGTATCTTACTGAACAGCAGATTTTACTAGCTAGTCTATTTCGCAGCAGTGCAGAGATTGTAAAGACCGATCTTTTGATAACTATTAAATTGTGCTAGGCCATGCTTGAGATACTGTTTTATACGCTTTTTATTTCATTTGAAATTGGTTTATAAGAAGCTATTACTAGGCTAGACAAACACTTACAAAGCTCTAGAACTAAGATAAAGAAAAATTAACAAAAATTGGACTATATATTATAGATAATGAACTCCTCTTTTTTCAAAAGCTGTTGGTATCATGGTAAAACGTGTATCATGGTCATGATAAGGAGACGACAGGAGTGGTATCCATGAAATAGGAGCTAACTAAAATAGAACAATTAGATGCCAAATCATGCCAATTCGAAACTTTCCATGTTCCTGTGAATGTTGCAAAAATACAAAATCTCTGGTCTGTCAAACATTCTACTATATACTTTTTGATTAATTCATCAGTCAAACACTCATATACTCGTTCATTTTTTCGCTTCTTTTTCCTCCTTTACTCCCTGTTCCATTTATTCAAAGCAAACTCAAGTATCAAACTCTGAAGCTCGTTCTAGCATCTTTATAGGGAACGAATTTCTGTCATAAGACCCGACCAGCCAATTTTTGATGAATGCAATTTACGAATCAAACAAAGATCAACTTGTTTAACTTTCTAAAAAAAACAATAGATAAATCTCGTGTAAAGAAAGGCCCTCGCCAACCGAGAATAATATAAACTAAAGTTGGTAGCTCAAGAAAATGAAAATAAAGCTGCAATTTTAAACAATTTACTTTCCAATCGTCTCAAAAAGCCGTGCATGATGGTGCTAATTGTAAAATAGGTTTTTGAGTCTAAACTTTCTGGACACCTGAAAGCAAAAAGAGTTTGTTGACCATATGCTTAACACAGCAGCTGGATTTCTTTACATTTTAACATTGCGTTGAGGGTTTGCGAAGTAAGAGAAAGCTATAAGGTGTCAGCTGCCTCTAGAGACAATCGGAACGGGTGCAGGGTTTGGAATCGCTGATGTATGTTGAAGCAACAAAGATGGCAGACGAGCAGGATACAGACAATCTTAGACATAAATTACTGGACTTTTGCTAATCTTTCTCTGACCCTCCTTCCCCGGAGATCAATGTTTTTATCGGCGAAGGATTTTATGCTTGATGCGAGGAGAAGCCTATCCACTAAAAATCTTATAAAAGAACAACATTAATAGGGGGGGGGGAGGGGGAACTCTAGTGTCAAAAACGTGAGCAGACAATCCGGATATATTTTGCCCACGATTGTAGGTGTACTTTTCAAATATGTTCCCAGTTCCTAAATATATCTATTTTTTCCCATTCTTGTAGATATTATTTTTATAATTAGTTGGTCTGAATTAGTATCCTCCTCTAATCTACTGCAAATACCAACTGTAAATATTGGTTTTGATGATATCGGTGATATTACCATTGAAGCGGCCTCCAACTAGCTATTATTCACCTCCCAAAATAATGTAGCTAGGAGTTGTACTTAAAGGGCACACCGTTTGGGTCCCATGAACCTTCCCTCCATATGGGGGTAAATTAAAATATTTTAGCGAGCTTTTTACCAGTCAAATACAACTTAAAACAAACTTTCTTAACACTATATAACTTATCATACCCTTATTATTATATTCTATCTCTGAATGAAATCTCCAAAAGTAAACTTAGCAATTAGAAGCAAAAGGTGCAAACATGGGCAAAATATATCCGGACTGTCTGCTCAAGATTTTAACACTAGATTCCCCCCTTCCCCCACCTATCAATGTTGTTCTTTTGTAAGATTTTAGTTAGAAGGCTTCTCGTATCAAGCATGAAATTCTTCGTCCATAACAATGTTGATCTTGGGGGGAAGGGGGGTCACGGAACGATCAGCAAAAGTCCAGTAATTTATGTCCAAGATTGTAGCTCTAATACAGTTGTTTATCCTCTCTTTTAAACATGCAGTCTTTTTTCTTATTTGGTACTATCATCAGTGTTGTTGCACACGAAACCACTTCTATCAATTCATTGTCTTGATTTGTGGTAGCTTGCATAAATTTTATATTCTTGGCTTACATAAAGCTTCAACATTCTTCAACACCTAGAAGTTTAACATGACACGTTAAAGCAATAAACATCATAGCAAAGCAATAACCTATATATAAATATATATATATATGTATATATATATATATATATATATATATATATATATATATATATATATATATATATATATATATATATATATATATATATATATATATATATATATATATATATATATATATATATATATATATATATATATATATATATATATATATATATGTAAGTATAGTCACGTTCCAAGGTTATGTATATATATATAGAAATTCAAAAATATACATTCTTTGTATCGTAAACGTTTCGATATACTATCTTCATCAGTACTAACATTACAATGATCTAAAGATATATATATACACTCAAATAGTTTCAATCATAAAGAAATTTTTAAAGAAATAAATAGATACTCAAGAGACAAAACTCCAACTTTTAAAACGTTTCGGCAGAAGCATTCCTCAGTTATATCTGATGAAGGCTTGTGCCGAAACGTTTTAAAAGTTGGAGCTTTTTCTTCAGTATATATATATATATATATATATATATATATATATATATATATATATATATATATATATATATATATATATATATATATATATATATATATCTAAATATGTAAATGCATATATTTTTATACAAACATATATATAAATATATATAAATATGTATACACATATATACATAATATGTGCATGCAGAAAGCCCATCTTTACGGAGGAATAGGATAGATGCCTTGCGGTACATATTTGCAATTTTATTTGTTGCTTATCTATCAAGATCAGCTGACCAAGTTTTTACGTATGGGCTATGTTGTTTCGGTTCTCAACCCAGTTCGCGGTTTGAATTCATAAATTTTTAAAAGCTCTTGTAAAATGTTTCTTTTGATATCGCGCGCATGTTGTTACTCAATCCTGCACAAATTTTCTGACGTTTATATATATATGTGTGTACGTATGTATCGATGGTTCTGCCGATCGCATCACTCATTTGGGGCGAGGAGCTGTTACCTCGCTGTACTCAATAGAAAGTAGTACTGGACGAGCAGAAACTTTGAGTTGTCATAAAGGAGTTTAGTTAACAGCTCATCGAAGTGAAGTCAACAGATACAGGTTTGCAAGCTCTGCATTTCTTACAGTCAGCCTACCATAAGTCTCTTTTGAATTTATTTATCCCTGGGTTGCTTAGTTTTATGAGCAAGGAAAAGCAGCTCATGCATTTTAACAATCTACCATACTTTGGGCTACAATGATTTTACGGAATTGGCCCATGGGCAACGAAGATACTGGTCTAAGGGTAACTCTTGTAGACAGCATAATCAATGATTGGGCGTGAGGATTTATCAAGAAATCTAGTAGATTAGGATGTCTTCAAACTTTGCAACTAGATGGAGATTTATCAGCCTAAAATTGAACAGTACGCGATTCTTTTGCAAATGCAAACTTGACTTTTATTTTTGCAAGTCTTTCTGGGTCCCATTGTACGCACAACGAATTCATTATTATCTGGCCTTCTTTCATCACAATCCGTCAAGTCTATGATGTTAGTTTCTAGCAGTAGTTCATTAAATGATTGCACTCTCTTTCGACCCTCTTCTGATGCCAAATATCTTGTCTGATAAGATGGTCAGGATAATGCAATTGAATTTAAATCTATAATGCAATATGCAGCTAAAATATCTAATATTATATAAATTTATGGAAGAAATATTACCATCAATTTTTCATTAATTGTAGCAGAGGCTATATTATAAGACTGGAAGATTACATCCCTGATTCTCATGTTATTTCATCAAGCACGCCACTTAGCTAAGAGTAATTCACCCTCAAAATGACGAAGTCTATAGCGGAGACATTTGCCATTTAATTGTACGATCAGGGCGGCGACAAAAAAGACCTCTTCAATCCATTGTAAAGGGATGACTTACGACATAAATCTAAATACTGACTAAGGCCTGAAAATATCAACAAAAACCGGTGAACGAAGTTACCTATTCCTTCTTCAGTAAAGAACTCTATTGAGGATTTCTCCACCCTCTCCAAAACAGACAATTCTTTTGATCTTCTCATATTAGACAGTCTTCTCATACACAGGAACAGACCTTCACTTAACTCCCAGCAGTCCTCCATTCCTATGACCTTACTCTGATGCCTCACACCTTGCTGTCTGTTCTCTTTCTTCTTTCCTTCTTTTAGTAACAGTCTCTGCTTATTTCCATTTAGTATCGTTGTGCTATTTTTCAATTGGTGTTTTTTTTGCCAGTTGCTTCCCATATTTTCTCATATATATGGCCCGTTGCCCCTAGTTTACATGTGCTGATGATGACTCTACCCAGAGTCGAAATGTTCACCAGTTTCGTCGATATTTTCAGGCTTTAGATTTATGTCGAAGTCATTAAAATGGGTTGCAGATGTCTTTTTTCTTCTTCATTCTGATTGTACAATGTAAAGCAGGACCGCGATTTCTAAAGTCAGAAGTTACCATTTAAGTTCACATAGTTCAGTCAGAAATTGGGCTTCTTTGGTTCTTTAAAATATTCCCCGAAGAACGTAGGAACTATATTCCTATTGAATGATATAGAATGGCTTTCTTGTATTGAAATGAAACGTCTCAATTCTGCTCACCTCCTTGCTCTGTTCAAAGCTCCAGGTATTTTGATATTTGACAAAAGGTTTCTCTTAAATCCCATGTATTAATAAAGTCGAATAAAAAATATATATATGACGAGAAGCATCTATTTCAGCCGAAAACTGCGAGGCTGTCAATTGCACATATTGTCAGGATATGACCCGTATGTTTGCGAAGTATCTAAATAAGCAGAAAACTCTTTCGTAAAATATGAGTTGCCTCTTTCGTTTCCACTTTATGGAAAATTAGTACAATAGAAGCTAAAGAGTGATTCTCTTTGGATCCTTTCTGGGCCCTTTTAGGGGGCAAAGTGAGTATCATGAGATCCTTGGACCCATTAGAGCCTTTCAGGAAGTTATGTTCAGAACCTCTCTCCATTCCTCTTACCCATAGCTTTACGAACCCATTATACTACTTAGCATAGCCATAAGACAGAAGCTTTAATTCACACTTGCTCAACTTGTTTGCATTCAATTCTAATGAGGTTAAGAAATGCATATTGTCACAACGAATGAATTTTCCCCAAACTTTCATTTGCACAACAATGCGACAGTTAGCTCCTCAAACATCAACAATCGTGCTGAAACACCCTTTTCAGATACTGAATGGATTAGTTAGCTCTTTCTGAATCTGGAGAACTTTCTAATCCGCCTCTAATTGTAAGGAAAGAACACGCGGCAAGAATTGCAATGTAAGCTGAATTCTTCAGTCTTCCTGCAAAACTGAATGTCATAGTTCTTGGCACAGGCCACTGACGTTGGCCGTCATCAAAAACCATAGTTTTAATCGCAGAATTTTAGGTGTCATTCCGCCCGAAGGAGAGCCACAGTACACTTGATGATAGTTCACGATTGATTTAAAATCCTAAAAATCTTAATAACGAGATAATTAATCAAAATGCCAGGCTTTCTTCAAGGAAATTATAAGTTCGAACGAAAAACCTTTGAAATTTACAGTGTTATCAGACATGCAAGTCGAACATCAACACTTGAATTTCTCGATTTTGTTGTAGTACCTGTCTTATTGCCGTGAGTGTAACAAATGGTCGAGGGCATTTTCTCTAGCACAACCTCTTGTAAGTCGACAGCAGACAGAGTAAAGTCACATAACTTGTGCCCAAGATTTGATAAATAAGAAAGCTATACATTTTTAGTCCAACACGGCTCTATTTTGATTAAAACAATGGCCTTAATCAATCTTATAAGCAAACGAACGGGGAACAGAGCGATTTGCTGTCGCCAATGGTGATTACTCAAAACAGCTTTTATACTGTGCATATTTGTTCTTTAGGCATGTTCTGTGTATGTGGAGTAATTGGTAAAAATAGCGAATGAATTAAGAATGCAATGCAAGTTTAGTCAAGTAGCGTACCGACGGACTTTTGAGTGTAGTGTTGTTGCAAAAGAAATTCATCGACAGGTTTGAACAAGGCGCCATAATGAAAATTATACAGGAACTATCACTGGTGTTAAATAGGAAAGTTCTCATGGCTATAGCTGTTGAAATTACACTTGTCGGCAGAAAAGATGCAAATTTTGAGGTGAGTTTTGAGGAAAATCAGTGAAATTACATAAAAGTTTGGTGATCTGCGTGTAAACTGCGCAGAGGCCATCGCTGTCTCGTTATAGTGCTGTCCTCGATGCGATACAACGATTTCCTTGCTATTTTGGCCTAGACAGGCGTGATCACTGATAGGCACGTATGAGATTATGGGTGAGCTTCCACAAAGCACAGTCTTGGTGGCTGAATGCTCATATGGAGTTAACACAGTAGTTATTCATAGCGGTATACGTGACTTCCAGGTGAAGTTCAAAGTGTATGCGACAATGCGGGGTGTCAAAAGAGATAGGGAGCTCAAAAGGGCGCGGTTGTCACTTGGAGCAATTGGGGACCTAGTTTCAACGATAGGTACTGATATGTCCTTCTACTTAATACCAGCCAGTACTCCTATAAATAGATTGAATCCGAGCCAGACTGGAACTTGATCTTTTGCACCTTTCTAGTTTTATGTCTACCATTATCGGTCTACACTGAACAGCCCTGGCTGGGGATTGAATTTAATAACTTTTGCCTTCACGTCAAGATAACAGAAGTAAGTCATTGTCCTGTCATATGCCCGTAAACAAAGGCTGAAAGTAAAAAATCCTTACGTGTGTACGCCGAGGGAAAAGCGTAGTAAACGCCGGATGTCTCCGGCGTAGGCTACATGGACTGCTCACAGGAAGGAAGGCCTTTCCATTGCCGTGCACGAATACTTGTTTCCACTTATGGGAACTATGGGAGCTACAAATCCCAAATATTTTCAGGAAACTACAAATGAAAAGGGTATTCTTAATTAGATCTGGGAGGATGTGGTGGGGCAAGATCCATTATAAAGTTTAAGTATATATTGATATCCATCTAAAGCTGCTGATTGAGTGTATGCATGAAATGCAAACTCCGAACACTTGAGATCTCAGGCAGAAACTTCCTTCTTTCCAATGGAAGAGGGGGATGGCTGCTAACTCACATTGTATATTTTCAGTGAAGCAATTGTTGTTTTTGATAAGGAATATGATGAAAAGTTTCTCAATAATTTTATTTTTTTAAATCCATCATAGAAAAACTAATCTTGATGAATCTCAGAGAGGGATAATGGCAACCTATGCATGGGTGCCATATATATAAGAAATTTTCAACTTTTAAAAACTGGACATTTTTTATAATTCTCTGTTTGTTAGTTTAGAAGTTCCTTAGTTGTTGCACTACAAACTCTTGCTTTGCATTAAAAGTAGCAGTAGTGACCATCTCAACACCTGTTATAAGTGTAGAGCTCATGACATTGAAGTGATTGCATATTGTTCCTGTCACTTACATACTTACAAATGAATATGTAAATAAATAGATATATTTTCTTGTAAAGGCAACAGGATTTAGAATAATATATATAATGGAAACAGGATTGAGAAGAATATATAAAAAATATATATATATTTATATATGCATATATATCTTTGCTTATCTATTTATTCATTTTCTTATTTATATGCAGTGCTCCTGTTTCTTGGCTACTTCATTCTGGCATCCATGTCATTTTATTATATGTTATGTTTGTTATGTTATGTTATGTTATGTTTTGTTATGTTATGTTATGTTATGTTTTGGTATGTTATGTTATGTTATATTGTATTGTGTTGTAGCTAACCACAATATCCTTAAATGTCATTATATTTGTCACTCAGCACATTTAGGTTAATCTTTTGTGCTCATTGGTGATTAGGAATTAGAAAGTAGTCTGATTCCTGGCCAAGACAGTGATGTAGACTCTGCCAGAGAGTGTTTGACCAATTCTGCAGCTCATGTGATAATATTAAAATTTATACACTTTTCTTTGCTTTATTAAAAGATTGTATTAAGACTACTTTATTGTATTATATTATAGCCATTAATTTTCCTTTTTAACACTTCAATTTAGAAAACAGTATTTTAAGCTTATACTGAAACTTTTTTACATGTCTAAGTATTATTAAATAAAAAATGAAATGGAAAATATAATAATTATATAATTTACATAAATATATAATATACAACAAGCACAAACACATCACATTGATTGTTCTATCCTTGCCACATTCATTTCTCAATCTCAGACTTGCGATCCATTTTGCGTATCCCAGCAGGTTGATTTGTGTTTGAAGCATTGAAGTATTTGCATACATCTCGTTCTATTTATTCAGCGACTAAGCCTCGTTTGACCTTGTCTAATTTGATATTATCACTTTTAATGTTGGTGCAATGGAAATTTAACCTTATTTCGATATGGTCCTTTTCAGCAATGAAGAGAAATGTAACAAGATTAGCTCAATTCCCTCTAGGACATAATAGAATTCAACGGGGCTCTAGTGAATAGATACCGTTGAATGGCTGTCAGCCATGCTTATGGCTAAAAATCAATTTCATTAATATTTCACCTTCCTTGCTTTGAATATAAGTGAATATCATAGAAAGGAGGGGCGTTTAAGGGGGTCAAGTATTCTTTGCCCCAAACATAAGTAAGTGCCCCATTCTGTTAAACACCCTACATATAAACGTGATGGTTTCACTTGAATCAAACTACTATCAGTGTAGTCAGAAATCTACCGCTTTCTTGAAAATATCCACGTGTAGAATGTTACTGAAAATCTGCAGCTCTCCGGATCGACATGAAATGTGTTGCGGTCAGTAATCCGGACGTTTTAATTAAAGCGATCGACATAGCGGACTGGTAGTGATATAGAAATTGATCGCAAACTCGCAAATCCCTTGTTCAAAGTAATCAATAGAGATGTTTTCTCATCGCAAACAATAACACTTAAATATGAATCACTTCACTGCGATACAATGTTGTTTGTCGAAAGTGTCTTATGTTTAATTACGGCATAGCTTCCTCGCCACTCTTTGCAATGCTAGCTAGCTCTCCTTTATCTGCATTAGTCTCTAACCTAAGTAATTGAGCGATATCTTCTATTCGCAGACATGCCAATGGTCTCATATTCTCAAAGGCAATTTGGATCACAGCTAAGGACTAGAAGAATACTGAATCAGTGACGGTGAGTGCATGTATGCAATAAACTCTTCGCGTTGAGTTTACGAAGTCGGTAACAATAAGGTTTGTTTATCACAGAAGAAGCTCAATAGGCGTCAGTCTTGTATGGTACCTGTATTTCTGTTGCATCATTCCAACGTAATAGTAGCAAATTAAACAATATGTCCAGAATCCCGTTACGTAAAATTTGTAGATGCTTGAAGAACCAGTTGTTTTCATCATGGAAGCCTGTAACATAAGAGTGACCACGCGAGCGACTGATAGTTTTGTCGTTGAAGTATGGCGCTTTGTTCATAGGTACTGGCCCACTGGAGAACACGTGTTTTAATTTCTTAGCGTATACTCATTTAAATTTCAGAAATCCAGTACTGAACTTTCTTAGTTTTTTGAGCAGTCGAATACTACTTTATTGGCTCAAAAATCTTATCCTATTGTGTCACAAATCATTTTTTGTGTTGGAGTAGAGATGGACCATGGAAGTGTGATGATGTGGGGTTAGGGGACTTTTTTGCGGCTGTGATCTAAAATTTGGTAAATCGTAATACATGATATCAGCCCACATTTTGGATTTAGGGATCATACATATACCCTATGATGTCGTCCAGTAGGGGGGAAGGGGTATTGTCAATACTCGATGTTTTGTGGCGTACATTCTTTATTACATTACATTTTTTATAAAAATAAAGTTTCTAAGAATATTGAGGCTGAAGATTGATGAAATTTAGGAATAATGTAAGAATAATGCGAGGCTGAAAGCTCGCCAAGACCTAAATATTTTGTGAATTTGGGATTTCCATATAGCAAATCAATTGTGAGTTTCATGCCTTCTTGAACCCAATTATGTTCACTGTTCTGTTCGCTTTCTTATTGTTCAAAAATTGTTATTGTTCTATTCGGTTTGTTACGTATAACACCAACAAAGATTTGAATATTATTCTTATCATTTTCTGACGATGTTATACCTTTGTCACATAAGAATAATTTAAGAATAATCTAAGGCACAAAATAAAAAAAAATTAAGAATATTGAGGCTCAGTTAAAAATTAAGTATTCTTTTGAAAAAGACTGCATACTTAGAGGGGAGGGGGTAATTTCTTTTTGTCAATGAAGGATTCTCTAAATTTGTGTACAGCACAGTCATGATAGTCTCAACGAATATACCATTAAGAGGTTGCCTTTATGTTAATTAATTCCATTGTTCTAAAATGAGTGATTGACAAAAGGGACATTGAATTGGATTAAGATGTTCCAAGTGCTATCTCGGAGAAAGCGTTAACAGTAGCTGCCACCATTAAGGTGGGTCTTCTCTCCGCTTTACATACATTACTAGGGTGAAATAGGTGGGGGGGGGGGGGGGGTTGTCAAATTGGACGTCGTTCATCTCTTGAAATTGATGGACCTTGTTGAGACAACGTTATTCGATTAGGAGAAGGGAGGGGTAAAAAATGGCTCAAATATTGACGGCGTCATAAATGTATGGTCCTTTATGTTAGCTTTGATTGCCTACGTTCAATAAATATATATGCTCCATTTACGCTATCCTCCAATTACAGATCCCCAGTTTTGATTTAATACTCAACAAAGTGATCCAGCCCCAAATTTGCTGGGTTACTTACTAGTAGAGAAAATAATACTGTATGTAGATATTTCTCTGATGCTCATGTTGTCAGTTTGGAGTATATTGAAATACTCCACTGTGTAATCATGGTCCACGGTGTCTATTTATGTTTCGTCAAAAATAGGCAAACACTATGTATCAGAATATTGCAGCATTTCACACGTAGCATGGCATAGTTCATTTGCACCGATGTGTTTATTAGAAACTGGCTTATCAGAAAGCAGTACTTGGCTGCTTAAAATGTCAAGAAAGTTCTGTACAGGGGTTTTAGGACCGAAGAAAGTTGATAAGTTGATAAGAATTTCAAATTCCAGTTCTAATGCATGCCAGTCATTTTTTGTTCATTGTACATAGATTTTCATGTGATAGTCTACCAGGGTTGATCTCTAACGGGGCACAAGGGGCGAAGCTCCCTTGCTAAAAGTGCTAGCCCCCCAATTGTTAGAGAAAGTTGCATTGATGTTACCTCTCAAGTTTTCCACCACTGTCCATTACAAGTTCACAACCTGTTGTTTTCGACGATTTTGATGGTCACTACATTTCACCTGTTATTGATCTTATGCCTAAGACCTCCACAGGTTGTGGAATATTGCTTATGATAAGGTTCTTGTGTTCTGTCTACTCGTATGATTGAATACCTCGACTCCCAAAAACTGCATTTAAATAAGTGTAGATAAATGTAAATGCTTTCGTCAAGGCTGTAAAACTGTTGATCACACAGTTTAGTTTGACTTAAGCTTACCAAATTGCATCTTGGAATTTCTATCTTGGAAAAAAAGGCCATGACACCAACGAAGCCACGCCCTTCATGACGTTGCATCTATGGAGCTCCCCTTGTTGATAATTTTCAAGACGCCCTGTTATTTATGTATTTCAGTGTTAGTTTTGTGTAGTGCCTGTTTGACTTTGCCTTGCACGAGCTCGGGTGTTCTTGCCAAGAAAGTCTTGTGCAAGTTTTAGAACTGAAGTCATAAAAAAGCTGATAAAGTTTCAATCCTGGTAGTCAAAAACCTTTCTTATTAGCAACGTTTATTTACTGTTGGCTATTTGCAACTAAACTTTTTAGGAAAATGTCCTAATTTTGGTCAAGTAATAACAATGCAAAATTACAAAAAGATTGAATTGAAATATTTATAAATAGTCTAGGCTATGGATGAATACTTTATACAATCTGCAGTTGCTTGAGTTGTCCTTCCATGTTTTTATGAGTTTTTGCAATTCAGTTTTTTTTCCAGCCGTTTTTCCAGCGATATCGAGCAATTTATTTGAATAGGTTGTGTATTCCATATGGCACAGCGTCTGTAATTTGTGTTAGTGAGACCTTACGATGCTGTTTTTGTTTTGGGTGACCGAAGAAGGGCACACTTCTGCAATTTGTACTTTACTGATGGTTTTTCAAAGGTTTGAGTTGAGCTTAATGTTGTTCGAGATTTGTCAGAAACAGAGAAAATATAATCAGGCATTCTACAGTTTTTAGCAAAGTTTGCTGTGAGTACTTTCCGGAAAAAGCACGTGTTATGTGATGCTCCGAAAGGCCGTACAGAGAATATTATTAGTTTTGCATCAATAGGTACTAACAGCTCGTGGGTATTATTTTGTATTAAGAACCCTACCCTGATTTATCAAGCCGTCTCACCCTTGGCTTCTTGTGAGAACCATGCCGCAGAACTGTCTTGTCTTGCGATCAAACGCGCCGTCTTTCATAGCAAATTGTCATTATCAAACCTTCCCCTGAATGATTAAAATCTCATAAGCCATGAATAAGTCAAACAAATGAGTAAAAATATAGTTTTTTTATAAGAAAGTCGCTTTCGCCTAGCACTGTAAATTTCTTAGCTTTTCTTGATTACAGTACTGTAATTTTCATACGACTTTCTTAGGAAGAATAGCCGAATTTCCGTAGCATTACAATATTACACAGACAGATTGTTTTTTACATCATTCTTAGATGGACAATTACAACACATGATTACAAGACAATACTTCAAAGAGAATGAGAATACATTGCAACCTTGAGGCTTAGCAGAAGACGTGTACATAAATAAACTACAATATCTAACAAATATATTTACCTACTGTTACAGATAGACAGATAGGCACTACACAATCAGAACACTCATAATACTTAAGTTGCCACAAGGAATCTTCTCAAAGCAGGTAGGAGTGATGACTGTCTTGCATGAATATTGGAATTTTAAAGGTATATGAATTATCAACTCTCTATGATCTCAGAAATCCAGTACTGAATTTTGAGTACTACTTTCGTATAAAGAAGACTTTGCAGTTGAGTAGGAATGGTTTATACAACCAACAGTGACGAGGAAATATCATGATATTTCTGAACTTGGTGACTCGAACATTGATTTTTATGGATAAATGAAAATATTTGCGAATAGTCTGTTTGTACTACTGAAACATCGTCAGTATTGCTCGAAAATGCAGGAGGGTTTTTGGTCATACTGAAAGCACTGTTTTTCCGTTACTCGTCAGCGTCAGAGTATGAAATGATGGATACCGATCGAAAGATGAACCGAAATACTGTGATGGCTGTCGGACGGAAAAAGATGCTTTCAGTTTGCTACACGTGTCACCTCTTTTTTGTGCAATAGTGAACAGAAAGTATCTGTCCTGGAAGAAAACTCACGGGGTTTTATGTAGTTTTTAGTGGATATCATTTATCATCTGTTGTAGGATTTGTGGCTTTAACCAAGTCGTATCTGGTGGCTTTTCACGGACTTTCTAATTTCAGACAACTGAAAGTGTTAAGCGAATATCTTCAATAAAGACATTACTTGTCGCTGCCTATAAATCTCATTGCTAACTTTCTTTCACATATGAAGTCATTTTTTCCACGCCAGGCCACGTCGTCTCTAGGTGTCTCTTAATGTTTGCTAATTACACCATCAAATCCTTAAAATAGTTTCTACCATCTCTCTTGTATCAATTACCCGATCTTGGAGATCTCCTCTCGACAAGTACCGCCAATTTGTATCGGTTTTAGAGCGCTCAAAACTCCTTCCATTATTAGGCCATTTTTCATAATCTTGTTTTTGCTTATGAATGGTCACCCGATTTGGATTAGATCTATTTTCGTGGCTAATCATAAGGTCGACGTTTGCTGGATTCCGTCGCGCAAGTTACAAACGACCAGAATTAAAAACACGGCGCTTTCTAGAAAAAGATACTACTGGAAACATTATTCCCTTGATCACATATTTCTTTGATCTATGTTCTTCCGAAATCTTCGTTGTGTGATTAAAATCTGCGTCC
This sequence comes from Mastigias papua, assembly GCA_964019165.1. Lineage (NCBI taxonomy): Eukaryota > Metazoa > Cnidaria > Scyphozoa > Rhizostomeae > Mastigiidae > Mastigias > Mastigias papua. The sequence continues at coordinate 14,915,836 of OZ025275.1, forward strand.
TCAACCCGTGCCCACAGAGCGGCCAGGCATTGTGCTGCAGTGTGGATGTCAGGGTGAATGACTTGACCCACAATAGATACTGAAAATCCTCGAATTAACCTCCAAAGTGCTTATTCATTTTGATGTTTTTTGACTTGGGGCGTAGTCGAGGATGGAGGCGTATTAGATCATCTGGTACATGGCACAAATATATCATTTTCAAGCTCCTTTTCTCCATAACATAAAACAAACTGTCTAAATATATGCATCAGTCTATAACAAGGTCTTGATCATCTTCTATGATGGGGGCTTAGTTGCTCTCTGAAGTTCTAGTATGGGGCTATATTTTTGGGTATCTTTTTTCAAGGGGGACCAATTCTAGGATGTAATTTGTGATATTGGAGTCAAGGTCTTGATGCAACAGTGTGTTCATACGACGAAATTTTAGAACGCAAAGACACTAAGTTGCCTATCATGTCCAGATAAAGCGCTGTTATTTTATATATTCCAACGGAACAGTATGTCTTTGATTTATCACTCTTGGGTCAACGACAGTGTGGTTTGCCCACTGATGACGTTGTAGAATTGGGTGTGGTGATAACCTCTGCATCATTGCGAGTACTTACATTAGCTCGTTAACAAAATCTATTGAATTGTGCCATTGTACGACTGTTTCAAGTGCCTGCAATAAACCAAAGGGTGTATCGTTGGTAGTACGAGATATTTATGATTTTTATTGATTTTTTGTGATTTTTTTATTGGTTTTTTGATTTTTTGTGATTGTTCATGATTGCTTGTGTCAGTGATTTTTATGATGATATATTTTTCATTTTTTGTGATTTTTTCGTTGATTTTTGTAAATTTTTTCATGATTTTTTGTGAATTTGTCATCTATTTTTATGATTTTTATGATTTTTGTAATTTTTGTAACTTTTTTTGATTTCTTCGCAAAGTGTACGAGATTTTACCGAGTGATATGTCTTAATATTGTAATGTGTTTGTGACAAAGTGTGAAATTTCAATTTCAATTGGTGCCCTGGTCGTGTGAGGAAATAGGACAAAAGCGTTTGAAAAGGAGACTTAGAACAAACACCTCTGTCGTTTCTCTATATTTTTTATAGCAGCTACAGAAAGCCGTAATCGACAATATTTTGAAATTTGTAATGTAGAGCTATTCTGATGTGGTTTTGTTATTAAATCCTTGTATTTGGTTTATCAAGGTCTCTATCTGAGCTTCCACGACCTCTGTCGGTGCCGAAAACCAGTACAGAGCATTTTGTGACAAACTTACTACTGAGGAGCAGTTCCCAGTCCCCAGTAGGTCCAATTCCTTCCCTAGTACACGTATTTTTATAAGAAACTGCTTTTTAAGAAAGCATCACTCGGCTGCTTGAAAAGTTAAGAAAGTTCAGCGCTGGATTTCTGAGACCTAAGAAAGTTGATAAGTAGATACAAACTAGAAATTCAAATTGTCTTGCAATCCTATCATCTCTTTTGTTTAATTTGCAGCACAGATTTCCTATGAGAATCCATATATTTCAGTGTTATTATTAAAATGTTGTACCTGTCTGTTTGCGTAACAGTGCAGTTGTACTCAAACTCGAATATTCTCGTTAAGAAACTCTTGAAAGAAAGTTTCAGTACTGCATGAAAAACATTCTTCGAAAAGAAGCCGTATAGCTGATCTTCAGAATTTGACTGCCGTAAATCCTAGAATTTGTCCCCCCTCGAAAAAGCACCTCGAATAAGCCCCCCAAATAGGGACTTTTGACAATGAGTTTTTTATGTCTCATATATTTCAGTCAATTTTATTTGCCCCTGTCGAAAAAGCCCTCCCCTTGAGTAAGCCCGCACCCAAAAGGTATCAAAAATAAATAAGCTCCCTGGGGGCTAATTGAAGGATCTATGGTATCTCCCCGGTTGTTTAGGCTGACTTATAGATTTTTCCAAGGAGAGATTAATACACTGAAGGGCTGACTCATATATTTTTCCAAGGAGAGATTAATGCACTGAAGGGTTGTTCTAATTGCTATGCATGTGAAACATTTGTTGCCTACCTTCTGCCAATATGCCTACAGGGCGTGGTCACAAGCTTTTCCCGGTCTATGCGACCCTTTTAAGACAATTTCCCTTCTCCACTAGTGGAAATCCCTTTTAAAAGGCGCTATGAAGACCACCCTGAATTATACACATTGGTCAGCATTAGGTAGATATTCTTGGTGTGGAATTTTGGTTCCTTATGATGGTAGAGAGCCCGACTAACCTCGCACAGCTCTAAGCTATAGAATATTCGATAATTTCTTACAAGATTAAAAATCCATCCTCAGCTTGAGCTGTTTATTTTCCCAACAAAACCCAATTAGCCAGAAAAGGCTACCATCAGGCTTGACTTAAATTCTGCATGCATACGCGAAAATGTAATTAGATTTTTACGAAAAGAACACTGATAATCACACCAAGAGGCTATTGATTGTGAACTGTCCTCGTTAGTAAGTCAGATTCTTAATCCGTCTTGGATAAAGTCATCAGAGATTTACTTATGCTTGCAATAAACTTTATATCTTCAAAGCAAACAGGCATGCCAACAATTCACCACTTTACCTAAAGCTTTTTTGTGTTTGTGAGTTCAGGGCTGAACCAAACAAGGATTTTTAAAGCGAAAATTGAAGTTCAAGAATAAAAGGGCTATGCAAATACTATACCAGACAATTTGTTAAGTGAGTGCAGTTGTGCGAAAACCAATCTATTGAGAGAAAATTGAACAAGTAGTAGCATATCGTAAACACGGGGATTATTTGCGTTGTTGCTGTGCCTTTGGCCTTTCTTGTACCTCTTGTTGTGCCCTATGAAGACACCTAGGAACCTTTGTGTGTATTGTTGAATTTGGGCAGTGACTCCCTTCCTTCCGAGTGAGACAGTTGAATTGCATAGACGCTAGCGCCACGAACTGAAAGAAATATATGACTGATGTTTGTTTTAGTGAATTATCGCGAATAATCTCAGAAGTTTGTTTCAATTTTTTTGAATGCATAGTCCTAACGAGCAGGGCAGAGCAAGGCAGGGCTGGGCTGGACTGGGCTGGGTTGGGTTGGGTTGGGTTGGGTTGGGTTGGACTGGGTTGGGTTGGACTGGGTTGAGCTGTGCTTGGCTGGACATAGCTGGGCTTGGTTTGGGTTGTAACGCCTACGTCTGTAGATACCATCAATATTCATCTTATTGTCCAAATTGGTGGTGTGTTATTATTTAGAACCGTGTTTGTCCTTTTGAAGGAGAGATTAACATTTTAAAAACCCTTGATATGTTCATTCTAATAATTTTTTAACAGGATTTGTTAATTACTTTCTCTCTAAATAAACTTGTTGTACTATAGAATTGTAATGCTGTTTGAAGAGGGCAGAAATTTCTTGCTTGCGTAAAGTACTCTTTTCTTCTGACACTCAACACAGTATGAAACATTAGATCAAAACCGAGAATTCTCCTGTCCATTTGCATTTGGTCGTCTCCAGGATTTAACTCCATCTGTTCCATTGTTTTTATATACATAAAACCTAGTGTAGTGTCAAGGTGACCTATCAGCAAAATCTCTAAAAATCGTTTATGTTTGCAACCTTCGGTAGTCTTCAGACTTTTCCTTCTTTTCATTTGACTTTTCCTTCTAGAGTTTTCTATACGTTGCATTCCTTCGTGCATCACGAAAGGCGCTGGGGTAGTATTTTTCGCTCAATTAGGAACTTTGGTTAGAATATCTTGACACAGTACTGTATGTATTATAGCTATAGAGGAAAATGAAATGTCATTGCAACAAAGATGTTATTTTAGTTTGGGACAAGGTCGGCTTGTCTGCAGGCTCATCAAGTTTTTCTATGGAGCGCCTGTCCACAGAGCTACGATTCAGCTCATTCATTATATTCAGACTTTTTGATCAGCAGTATATTAGTTGACCCTTCTTGGACGACAGTTTGAGAAGCCATGCACTGAAGAAATTTCCCAAGTCATGATTTTGAGTTAGGCAACGACTTGGACTCAAAAAGATTTGTGCATAAGTGCTCCTTCACGTCGTCAGGGGTAAGTTAATTGCAGAATAGTACCTACCTTCATGGGGTTCTGTTACAATAGTACTGTTGGCTTATTACATTACAGTTTAGAAGCCTTTTCTTATTGTGAAGTTTATGCAAAGCTGGTTTCATCTCTGGGGTATAGCTGCTCTTCAGTCTATCGTGTTGTGAAAAGATCTGAAGAACCGTAATGAGCTTACTGGTAGATAATAAAGTTGCTGCTAGGAATTCTACTGAAGGCTTGCAATCCCAATTTAGCCTGTTGGATCTAAATCCGGGTTCGTTTGTCCAGGTCATATATTGCGCAAGCCTAGATCTCCCGAAAGTAGCCTCAGACAGTGTAGAGATGTATGGCTGAGTTCACTGGTAGACGATTCAAAGCTCTTTCCTTCAATTGGATCAATTACAGGGTTTCATAGTAACATAACTTTGTGAGTAACATTCATGGTTTCTAAGTCTCTTCGGAAATCTTGATTTAGGGATTTTGGCTTAATGATTCAATGACTGGAGTGGAGAAGATGCCTTGTGTTTTTAGAAGTTTTGATTTCTCGTATTTGTTTTTGTCTGATGGCTTGCTTCCTGTTTGCTGCAAAGTTAATGCATATCTTCAGAGCAATTGAGAAATATGTGTTTTATGCATAAAAGTTTGAGATGTGCATCATGAAATTACGATCTTCAATGCCTTAAGGGGTATTATGCAGCCAGAGTTTCTGGTTTGTGAAAAGTCATGTATGTTACTGCTATATTCGAGTTTGAAGGTAACATATGCATTCATGGTTGTGTCCGACGTGGGAGAAACACTTTTAAGCTTTCACCCTCTAAAATGGCTAGAAAGGAAGATCTCCTAGAGTAAAATTTTGCTGAAAAGCATGGCACCCTGGTACGCACCCTCAAAGAATCTTCAATGACAATTCAAGTAGACAGGGCATTGCAGCGTATTAGGAATCACTGTCACGTTTTCTTCAAGTTAATCTATCAGGAATTGCATTGGATTAGAAAGCCATTACTACTCATAAATTCCACTTTAATTACGATTAGAGCTATAGTAACCATATTATAACTTCAGCAGAATCCCGTTATACACTACCGTTCAAAAAGTGTTGGGACGATTCGACAAAAGAATGATCGCGTCGACTTTGTTTTTGTGTGGCAACGAAAAGTTAGTGTGATATGCATAGTCTTATCTTCCACTAGTGCACATCTAAACATTGTAAAAAATGCTAATGAGTTTATGAAGCACTTCAATTTTCGCCTTATACTTTTTTAGATATAAAATTTCATGGTAATAGTCGGTTGTCTTATTTGATAGGAGGGGATCAAATGCATGTTGTTTAACGCTTTTGACATAAACGTCCTTTGAAACTTCCAATCGTCCCAACACTTTTTGAACGGTAGTGTAGTTGTTCTTTTTAATGGTGTACTCACTTTTCTAATGTTGGTTTTATTTGTAATATGTAATGCGTATTTGAGTGTCGGTTGGCGTAGAGTTTCACCCTAGCTAGAAAAAAGAATCAACCTTAGACACAGAAAAATTACTATTCGAGGGGCAACCGTAGGGCGGTGTACAAAGGCAATTGGGTTGTTTAGATTTATCTGTCCTCTTTAATTTGTGGCAATTCCATTTTAGTTACTTTAGTTTCCACTCCATTCATTCATTCTTACTAACCATTTTAATTTCAAATATTTCATATTTTTCTGCTCTTGTTCGCATGTGCTGCTTGCACTTTACTGTGCCAATCACGGTCATGTCAGAAAATTGATAAAACACCTCAGTCAAAAAAAATCCAATTCAAACAGAATACTCGACTCTGATGAACCTTACACACCTTCATTTCACACGTTGCAAATCTTCCAACGCTGAAAACTGCATCTCGGAAGAGATTGAGAAGGCAGTCCGAGTAGAGAGGACTATTTTGGCCGAGGGAATATCCAGAATCGGTACGACTAAGCAGAAGTCCGACTTATCCAGGGTACAACTTAAATGAAGTGTTTTAGCCTGATTTTGGTGGGTAAATCCAAGGGGAATGACAAGTCAATCCGACTAAGTGAAAGTTCGACTTATCCAGGTTACGACTTAACAGCCTTTAGGTGTAGATGAAATACGAAGAAATGCGACTTTATTTCTACTTTTGCAAAACATGTTTCGGATAATAATGATCCATCTTCAGTTCCTTGCTGCAGAATACGAGTTATTAATCACGAGAATATGCACAAGTACATTCATTCGAAAAAGAATGAAAAACCGTTATGAAGCTGAAGGGGTTAGAACAGTGGTTCCCAAAATTTTCGAATTATTTTGTTTGTTTATTTTGAATCTCAAAAGGGACACGAAACTAGTCTAAGTGTAGAAGTTCTCCTCAGAGAGCCTTCTTACCCTAATAATCACAGGGAGAATGTTGCAAAACCAGGCAATGTATCACTTAAAATTTAGGGCTGAGGTGTTTTGCAAATGCTTGTTATAGCTGTACGATTTGTGCTGACTTTAACTCTCTACTTTCATTTGAGTTATATCTTCGTTTCAATGAGTTAAAGTCTTGTAGCCGATGCGCAGGGTTTTCATTGATGATGTCACAGGGTCTCTTTGCTTAGGGGCTATGATGATTTGCGGCCGATCGATATTATCAGGCTATGTCGTTGTTGTGTTGGGTTTGTTTGGCATTTGGCACATGTGCATGCGTGCGTGCGTGCGTGCGTGCGTGTGTGTGTATATATATATATGTGTGTGTGTGTGTGTGTGTGTGTGTGTGTGTGTGTCTCTGTCTGTCTGTCTGTCTGTCTGTCTGTCTGTCTGTCTGTCTGTCTGTCTGTCTGTCTGTCTGTCTGTCTGTCTGTCTGTCTGTCTGTCTGTCTGTCTGTCTGTCTGTGCGTATGTGTTCGTGCGTGTGCGTGCGTGCATGCGTATCCAGGTACGGGTATGTGTGTCTTTATTGGTTGTATTGTGTTTGCTGCGTGTATTAGGTGTTATTTATTGTTTCTCTTATGCATTGAGCTGAAAGTCGACTTGTAGTAGGCGAGGTATTCTATATTCAATTGATTTCTGTAAAACAAGTCTGAGATAGAAGCATGTGCTTTATATCATATGTGCAGATAATGATATTGGTATATTATCACGCAATTCAGTTATAGGACAATTGCTTGTGATTGCTTGCAAACAAACTATGTTTTTCTTTCTTTTAGTACAATCATTTTCTTTGTTTCTTCTAGAGACTTATTTGGTTTTATTGCCAAGTTTTCGTGGCATTTTCCTCCTCAACTTTTCTTGCAACCATTCTTCTCTTAAGTAAATCCATGGTATGACACTCTTATCATCACAGCTCAAAGTTTCAAATCCGGGTTTCCCAAGGTTTAATTCATGCAGTTTACATGCAAAAAAGTTAGCTAGACGCATGCTTTAAGATAAAATGAGCTATTCCAATCTAGGAATAAGGATGGATATTCTAATATGTGGTGAGTTGCACGAAGATATCTTTGTCTTCTCGTAAGTAATCTTATTATGATGTTTTCGGAATTGCAAAAAGAAATTCGCTTTACTTTAGGATTAGACGCTTTTTCGTTGCAATAAGGATTTTCGATAACATTGCCATGGGCCGTGCGGCATATGCGTGGCTTTCATTCATCTTGGTTGATTAAACCCTAAGAGATGTACCCGATCATTTTGTGTAGAAAAATTCATGGGGATAACTCTATTTTGGGAAGGATTTATATAGTGAGGCGTCTTCTGATAAAAGAACGTGGATATATGGCTAAATGAAAGGCACTATTCTTGGCGTTCTGTTGCCAGTTGACAAGGCATGACCTGATCAATGTGCGCAAAATAGCACTGCAGAAGTAAGATTATCTTGTGGATCAAAGGGATTCCATTTTTGTCTCGATTGCACTAACTTAGACAAAGAGACGACCTAGATCTTAGCGACCCCTAGGATCTGTGCTGTTTTCAACCGTCCAATTACGTTCCTTACAATACTGCATATGACTGTAATTAATGCCTTCATTATGCTAGTCTTGATGTTTTTCATTGTGAAGTCATTCTCCTTGCCGTTTACTGCTTTTACAAACAGGAAATATTTCAAATTTAGTCCTGTTATGCTTATTTATATAATATATAATATATAATATATAATATGTAATATATACTATATAATATATAATATATAATATATAATATATAATATATAATATATAATTCGTATAGTATGTAATCATTTAATTTTAGTAGAGTGAAAATATAGCTAATTGTAGAAGCTAATTTAGGCCCACTTTACAGATAAGTAATTACAGTCCAAAACATTATACAATCCTATTATAAGTTATTTCGGTCGAAAATATTGATCAAAGCACATGAACCGTCTCTAGAAACAAATGAATCTGTAAACCTGAATCAATTTAAAACTCGCATAAAAAGGTGGAAAGGAGAAAAATATAGCTGTCACTTATGTAAGCGCTATGAGGCTCAGTTTGGGTTCATTTAATGATAAAAGACATGTATAACACTGCACAACTTTAGGTTTAAAACCGAGGTGGAGACCTTAACTTTACTTTAATTAGTTTAGGAACTATAGAATAGTGATACCGATGAACAGGATGCATTGCTCAATTCTGTTAATTTCCCATCAAAATCACGAAATTCGGGTGCAGAAAGCGACAATGAAAGAGCAACTCAGATTATTTTCTCCACAGTTTCCCAGCTAATATACGAGTAGACAAAACATTGGCTGCAAAAATTGACTTTTTTATCATTGGAGAGTACTGGCCCCATGTACCCTCATTAGTTTCACCCTTGTACCTACGTAATGCATGTAGTTTTATTAGTGTACCATTGGATATACTGCCGAAAAATCTCTTGTGAGCTTAGGTCTGAGTTCTGCTCCTGAAATGTCAAGATGGTCGGGCGCAAGTGCTTTTGCATAGTTTTATCGACATTTGCACAGCTATATGCAGATAAACAGGTGTGAAGAAGGGAAGGCATATAACCTATGATTTATTTAGTCTAGTAGTTGCGGAACGAAAATCTTTTATTAATGTCGTCTTTTCTTTTTCAACAGACGTTGTTGATTGCTATCCTTCCATTCTATCTTTTGGAAGTATCATGCTAACCCGGAGAGTCTTTGGTGGACTTTTTGAATTCAAAATGTTAACGAGCTTTTGAATTTCTGATTTCAGTTTTGATTTATTTCGTCACGAAGAATTGTGTTCACAAGAAAGCCTTCTTCTCATAGCACAAACATACTGTCAGGTAACATCTTCTATTCTTGAAACAGTCTCAACTTCTCCCGCTGTGTTTTATCTCAAGTGATTTCCAATATCATTACACTTTTAGCTCCATTCTCTGTTCAACTGTGGCGTTTATCATGGTATTTTTACTATTTCTAATCCGACCCATTGCAATATTTATAATTATTGTGTATCATTCTTGTATGCTGTGCAACTTAGCTGTGAAATAAATAGTCTACTGTCATTTTAGAAAAATGTAAATTACATTGATAGAACTTTTTTTCTTTTTTATATTCATAATTCTCACACAATACGTAATATAACTACAAAAACGATACCACAGGGAGCATGCACTACCATATCAACCTTGCGGTTTACACACATAGAGGATAATTGACCGTTAACGCAACACCTCCAATGGGGAGGGAGGGTAACTTGATCTCAGTTGAAGGCATTGCCAAAGCCATATGGGGGGGGGGGGAGGCTACGCCAGGCCACGGAGCGTCTCGCAAGAAGGAGAGATGGTCAAAAGCTATGAAAAGGCGTTACGTAAAGGGTGAATGACTCCTAATTAAAAATATTGAAAAAAATGCAAATCAAACTAGAAAATACTAATATAGTTTCATCTCATATATAGTTTAAAATCTACAAATATAAACCTCGCGAGAAAGTAATTTGTACTTTACTATCGTACAATAATATCATATAAGCTTACAAGTAAGTAATAGTAAGTTTATATCTTCAGGCCAAAGTTACGTGCACATCCTCGTAATTTTGGTAGTAGATTGCCGGCAAAACTTCTACAATTTGCCCATAATTATCTTCCATATTCACGGTGGTGGTTAAATTTCTGAAGTCTGCGGACGATCATCGGTTCATTGTTGCGAACTTCTATGAGACTCGCATCCTACGCCAGACTCTGATTGGTGTCGTGCATTTCAATATCGGCTCTTATGCCCATATTTGTGAAATTTTAGCATAAAAACTGTCTTGGGTGTCATTTTAAGTTGTCTTAATGATAAACATGTCAGTGTCTTTGGGCCTGCATTATTGATTACCACGAAATACCCGATGTGTGTATATGTATATATAGATAAATGTATGGCAAAAGACTGCTCTTTCAATTCATGTGCAGATCAGGGCATAGATTTACGTAAATAGAGGGAATAATGGAGCCATATGATTCGTTTGCTGTCTTAATTAGGCCATGAAATAGAATTACAGCCTGTAATGAACCGTCATTTCGTAGCTTCAAAGCAGGCGATTTGAATCTTCTCTGTAGAATTTTCTGGTTTTGAAAACCCAGTTTCAAGTAGAATTCAGCTCGAGCTATTGAAAAACGTTGCAAACAGACCTCTGGAATAACATTGGGTGAGGCAAGCATATATGAAAATTTTTATGTTGAACAAAATCAAACTCAATTAGCAAGAACAACAGACTTGAATGGCAAAAGTTCACCTCTATATATTGTTATGAGCTCTTAGCTGAAACTTCGAAATGATTCCAATTTCACTTCCAAAGAATTGTATCGATTGGGCGAGCACAAGGTAGGATTTCCCCTCTATAAAACGTCTACTCTAAGCTAGTGTAGGGGGCTGCAGTTTTGCCATAAGGCTGTGCTTCCACTATTTCGCGGTTAAGCAGAGGCATCTATATAGACTTTGATCAGGTTTTGTTTGGCTCCGGTTAGTGTATACGTAGCCTAAATCAACCGTCGGTCACAAGTGGGTATCATTGACCGTAAAAGGTTCATTTATAGAAATGACTGGGTCAATGTCTTAGCTGATACTTTTTTTGATTAACTGAATTTGCAGACCTTCGCCATTTGCCATTGGTTCATTGTCTGTTCAACGTATCTGGTAGAGGGATATTTTTACGACGAAGTGTCACACACTCATTTGCATAACAGGCACTTCATCACATTTTTAGGACTAAAGTTTTAATGGATTTATCAGTAGTCTTTTAAATCACTTTACCAGACGCTAGGTTCCCAGAGTTGTCGCTCCGGAATGTGCTAGCACCTGTCTTTTTATCCCAGAATATCTTTGTAACAACAGGGCCTTGATTTTAAGGATGGATTTTTCCATCATTTCGTCACAGGAGAGCTGGGAGAAGGTAGAAAAATCTTGAATAAAGTTATCAACATTTACGTTTTGTACAAAGCTACTAAATTTTGATTATGCAGTTCTTGAGCGTCTACTTCTCCATTTCAGTAGTTCATCAATGAACTATTAGGCGAATAAACGTTGTTTAATATGAAAGTGGGTTGTAGAACATTAGTGCTCGATTGCTCAAAAAGTTAAGGAAGTTGAATTTTTTATTATTGTGGCCTAAGACAGCCTATGAGTTCATAAACATTAACAATCCAAATATTCCTGTATGTCCATCATTTTTTGATGTAATTTGTATATACTTCCTGAGGTTCGTGTAGTACCTGTCTGTCAGTCTGTCTGTTTGTCTGTCTGTTTATCTGTTTAGCACTGTAGAGTTATGCAAACTGAAACGTTCTTGCTAAGAGAATCTGAGGAAAGTTTTAGTACTGAAATCATGTACGGAAAGTTTTAGTACTGAAAAGCAGCGAAAAAGTTTCAATAGTGAGCCAAAAGAGCTTTCGTATAAGTTAGCGAAACATGTAACTGATTTAGTCTGTGAAGTGCAGTACGTATGACAGCCATTCTCATGGATCAAGTATCGAATAGCAGTAGCTGGAATTAATTTTGTATTTACACTCTGACCTGCTTCGTATAATGCTCTAAGAGTTCAGTGAAATTTTTAACTTTTCTCGATATTTTATTCGTTTTAAGGTATTATTTACAAGTTGTAGGACTCTAGAACTCCTCGTTGCACATAGAAATTGAGGTTTATCAATTGCATTAAAAACTCGCACATAGGAATCTTCATTTATTAAAGAGCCTACGGCCTGACATGTTTTTATTTCAATTACTCTGTATCTATTCAGCCTGATATTCCAACTGGGTTCTTTACCCCATTGAAAAATAACTTGGCCCGTTTGCCAGTCAACCCTTTTCATGGCTCCTCCAGAAAAGTCACATACATCACTGTGATAGGCTTAAGGCAGGTTCTGTACGAATAAGATTCATGCTAAGAACCTTCACCCTGATTACCAGAAGTACCTCATTGCATTAGAATTTAAACAGGCTCATTTCAAAACTACAGGCTCCTATGTGTGGGTTTCTGCTGTATTGGAATCTTTTTAGAATAGTCACCTTCCACATTCTTTGCTCAACTTTAAAGTCTAAACCTCTTTTGGACCCGACGTCTACTTGAGCAGGACGTATTGAATAGGATTCAAAATGAATGCAGATTCAAATTGCTAAATTTGAAAAGAGAGTCCACCATGATTCACTAGCTTATCCAGATATTTATCAGTGTATGAAACATAAGATAATGACGAAAATGTGATCAGAAATATGTAGGCAGATGTTGATTAAAATTCACGTTACTGAATGAATAGTGAAACTGATTGGCTGCTTGTTTTGGCCAATAGGGATCCACTTCTCTTCGCTTGACTGGCGAATCCAGAAGCATAGCTATGTTTCTCTTTCTTCGGAACACAGAGCTTTTAGTCATATATGGATAGAATCAGGAACCCGTCCTAAGTGGAGAGACAATTTTGGTTGTGCTGATAGTCTGAAAACTATTATCTTTGTAAATTTTTTGTGATTATTTCTTCAGAGTGATCATCTCTTACAGGCCCGGTTTACATCGATCTGCGGAGTGTCACATCCCACAGGCATAAATTCTTTTGGCAAAATAACCAGAATTTACTATTTCTGTCCTCAATTTGCTTTACTTTTTGTATTCTAGGAAAGGTAAAAGTAAAGGTTAGTCCTATATAAGATTCCGTATTTTGGGGAGTGCCTGTTAGAGAGGACACTTATCCTGTGCTGCCGGAATAGTGATGTAGGATGACCAGTTCCTTTCCTTGCTGCCTTTAGCTCCCTAGTATTGCCACCAGGTGCCCACTTGCTGCTGGGTGGACAGTGGGCGAGCATCCCAACTATGATTGGAGGGTACGGCTCGAACCATCGATGTACCACTGAGCATTCAAACGCTCTGACCACTCGGCCACTCGCCCTGTATCGTAGTAGCCTAAGAATAAGAGCTAGGTAATGCGGAGAAGTAGACAGGTCATGAATTTGTTTCATTTGTAGTATCACATCATTTGCTAACATATTGAACACATAGCACTTCAATGATTAAATATATGCTCTTCAATCATGAAAGCCAGGCCCATATTGTCGGCATATTGGTAAGTCCTACACCCCCCTTAAGGAAGATTTCTAGGAACGATTCTGATCTGTTGCCTAACGATTTGTGGAAATCTTATCATTCATGAAGATGAAATCATATCGTTGCTGTATGGCTACGGACATGCCATTCTATTGTATTGTAGAAGTTGATAACAGTTCAGCTACATCGTGCTATCTTTCTATCTACAACAATACTCTCAAAAGCAATTGGCATTACTGCAAAGGGGTAACAGGTTCAAGGCGAAACTCAAATAGAAGCCTAGAAAAGCCCAAAAATCATATGTAATCTGCACGAGAATTGTGGATGTGCAAAACTAACGAAGCAAATGTTCTGCAGCTTATAAGGAATGCTTCCCTTCCACATGTTAGAATTTCTAAATTGAAGGAAGACTGATTGGCCTTCAAGTTGTAGCTCGTTTGATTAACGATGCTTATGGTTGGAAAAGTTAACGATGCTTAATTCCAGAATAGAAAGCTTAGAGAGCCTCTCTGAGTAAATGCCTCTCCGCAAGTATGAAATAGAGAAAGCAGGAGAGATGCTCTCGTTGCTCATTAGCATATCAACTTTTAGGTCTTTTGATTGTATATCTAGTTTGAATTTCTAATCACCACAGTAAAATCGCCTCAACCGTTATTCTTCTTTAGAAAGAACCGTTCTTATCTCTCAATTCATACCTTTATCTTTTCTGATATGACTTTTGTAGCAGTTCTTGCAGACTTTTCTGAAAATTGGTTCATAATTACCCTTACTGGCGGCATTTCAACTTTTATATTATTTTGTCAGAAAAGTCTACTGAAAGTTTTAATAAACCTGACAGGAACTTTTACACGTTTTTTGTAAGAAAGTTTTCTCCGCTCACTACTGAACCTTTTCGTAGCTTGTTCAGTATTTAAGTAATATATGACTAAGGGTTTTTTAGGATCATATGCAGCTATTCGCTATTTTCTTGTCAGTCTGTTCCGAATGCGAGTTCAATTTTGCTAGTAAGATCGTTCTAATATTTTCATCGCATTCTAGGGTCGTATTAAAAATGACCTTTTGTATTTTGTTTCTTGAATGGATACTCCAGATTTCCCTCATCATTGTGTAAGCAAAGATGATATCGTTCTGGTTGGAAATCAGTTTCCAATGCTGTGCAAAGCCTTTCATAATTTCCCGAGCAAATTCAGACTCTTCTCTTGTGCAATTTGCTTGGTTACAGTGGGATAGAATCTCAATGCTTGTTATCTGCTATTCTTCGAGACTGTGGGAATGCATGCCTTGGGTTTGTTATTGAATGTGCAGATGTAAATGAGCATTTCTATGCTATCAGTTTGTTGTTGGATAAAGTCCGTTTCTAGTGACGTCATTCCCAGCTTTGCTTGCCACTGCGCGATAAGAGAATTTCGAATCATAGCGCCAATATGTTGATAGGCTTGATAGAATACATATACCCATAGCTGAATGTGCCTCCATTTCAGTTTCAAATGCAGCGATTGCTGTCCACCAATTTGTGCTGCCTGTTAGTCGCCAGCGAGCCGGGGTTTATGCTCGTTTTATAGACGTTAGACATCTCGACCTAAGTGTTGATTTAGACCTTGTAAACCTTGGAGAGGCATATCCTCTTAACTGCTTCACTTACAGAGCACAAGGAAAGTATGAAAGCAGTATTTAGATGTATCTGCTAATTTGATGCACGATTTTAGAACTAACTCGGGGGCATTCACATGCGTGAAGGGGGAAAGATGACTATCTGTTTACGTGCGAGTGGAGATGGGTGTTCCAAGGCTAGGTGCATACAAACCTTCTAGGCAAAATTTGCATATACAACACAAGAAATTAGGCGAGCTTCGATTTCACACGTTATAGATTGCCTTGACAACTGATTCTTTCTGTATTGTCGCCTATACACCTGTCTGTTGCATTTTTAATTTAAAGTGTAAAAGATCTCCTTCTAGAAATGGTCATACTTAAAATTCCCAGTCACTCTATTTGAATCACGCCCGACTACACGAGGCTGGAATTGCAGACATTGCGTGAAGCAGGGATGTACTTGCAACAGAAACAGGTTAAAGATAACACTTGTAAAAATAGAACTCAAAATGGATTGCATCTCGCTAATGTGGCCAAACTTTTCCTATGACGAAAATCTTAAGCGTGGTTTCGCATACTGAGTATCAGAAAATATTCTTGAAAGCACAGAGGGTTACGTATGGAGATTTGGAAAAGGTATGCATGGTTACAAGTGGAGGGGGCCCAATTCTCAGCATTTCGCTGCATACCATACGATTGACCCCCAGGCTATCAATGGCACGGTAGAAGCATTAGTCACTTAGTTATCTCTACCATTGTACATCCTGTGTTGTACCAAAGAACTTTCGAGTGGGAGCTGTGGCAAAACAAATTTACTGATAGGTTTTAACAGAGCACCACAGCTAATGACAAGCCGCATTTATTATACCACTTACACCACCAAATCGGGGTTACTTTAAATATTTTTCACGTTGCAGCTCTCTAACTAAAGATTCTCATGGATGGCCTTTTTTGCTCTGATGTTTGCAGTATCTATTTGTAATAATCATTCGTAAGAATGATCAAAGCAGCTGCTCAAAAGTTTGCTAGTGAATGTAATGTTTGGTCTACTATTCTTCTCTGTTTTAACTCTGAGATCCACCGAGATCTTTGCATTTGACCTATATAACGGAAGAATGTAAAGACCAGGAAAGGGTCAGCTCTCGAATCATGGACCGATGCTCCTGCTGAACATACTTATCTACCATCTTTAGATCGTCTCAAAAAGCAAAGTAAAATCCATCTACAAATCTAAAACACATTCCCTCGAAAAACAGCAACATAGTTTTTTGCATATTTCTCTCACTGTTAGCTTGTTTCTTTTTCTACATTGTAACGTAGATTTTTTATTGCCTAATGGGTTCTACTTGTGTCTGCAGGATATTAAATGAAAATGAAAATAAAAGCAACTTTTGTGACGATGTTAATTTAAGTTATCGTTTCGGATCGTAAGGTATCTCGCTTTTATCATCACAAAATTTAAAGTTGGTTGGTATATGTAGTTAATGCGAACCAATTAAAACCAACCAGTTGAATTTAAGATATAAGATAGTGATACAATTAAACTTATTTGGAAAGTAAACAATTACATAACTTGCCGTCCCACTTTGCGATCCCCTTTTGAATTATGTCAAGGTACCAGCTGCCTGTTTATCTTTCTTCATACCAATTCCTGGGCATTTGTTAATGTATCCTATGATGAGATCTGATTAGAACTCCAATCACTGTGCAGTGTTTTCCAGCTTATGAGCAGAGTTGCGAATCCTGTGATTATTCATCGTGAATAATCTCTTTAACTGTCTTGAACTGGAGCTGTCTTTATAAATTTTATAATATTTTAAAGCGGAGATTAGAAAATCTATCATCTGGCCATTTCGCGATCTAATTAGGGATTTAATGGTATTTTTTGCCACGAAGTGCCAATTTGTACTGAGCGATTAGTTCGTTGATTTTCTCGCATCGAATCTGAATGGAAAAGCACTTGAAGTAGGCTGCATTTAACTACGCCATTTATTCCTCCAGGCAATCTGATATTTGTTGCTGTTTCTGCTGCCTCTAGTCGTATTGATATCTCTGTTTTGCATTCATCTTCTAAGGAGTAATTTTCTTGTCGGTCTTGCCATAAGAAGTCGAGTCATAATCTGATATTGCATCTATGCAGAACAAAATGTTTGTTTTTATCCCCATCGTCAACGTTAACCACTTTAAGGCTTTGCCGCATAGGATTCCCTAAAACCGTGGCTGCACTTGAAGTTCGTTGTCGATCTAAGCAGCCCAGAGTGGTTGGTGAAATTATTTGTTGTAAAATGTTAATGCAGTCGCACACGTGCCACCAATGTTCAATGTACAGATGAGGGTTGGTCCCAGGTACGATTCCCTACGTTGGGTAGTGCCAGTTGGAGAGGGAGCTTACCCTAGGCCGTTGGCAGGGCGAGGTAGGGCAGCATGTTCCTCTCCTCGCAGCTTTGATATCACAGGTGTTACAACCTGGTGCCTTTTTGTTGCTAGATGGACTGCAAGCAAGCATATAAACTATGGACCCGAGGTACGGCGGAGATGAGCGCTCTAACCCCGTGGCCACTCCCCATACTGAAATGGGCACAGTTGAAAATCTAATAAGCCAATCTATTGAACCCTCTTCATACTTACTAGACTACGAAAGTACTTTCAGAGGAGCTGACACAAATTTGTTTTACTGAAAGAACCATAAACTAGGAAGGGCGAAAATCCGTGGAATTTGTGAAAAGTGAATGTGTTGGCAGGATCTAGTGTTTTGCAACTTCGGATATCAAGTGGCCTACCGAATATCAAGGAGTCCATAAAATCCGAGGGATCGCACGGATACGGAAGGAGCGGTAGGACATCAGAAAACCAACTGGATATCAAGCGACCCACCGAATATCAAAGGCACCACCTGATGTCGAGGGACCTAACGAATATCGAGATACCGGCCTAGTGTCGAGGACGAGTCGAACTTGGAGGAATCAGTCAGATAGCTAGGGACTAACCGGATATAGAAGGAATCATGGGATACCGAGAAGAACCAGTTGGGTATCAAGGAGCCAACTAGATATTAAGGAGCCAACCGGATACGAAAGAACCAATCGGATATGAAAGAACCAATCGGATATGAAAGAACCAATCGGATATGGAAGAACCAATCAGACATTAAGGATTGCCAGTTCCTACCTTCAGACATCCCAGTGCTGCCATCATTTCTCTTTCTTCCTTTTTCCTTTTAGTAGGCATTAATTAGCTTTGAATTGGCTACTTTTCGGTATTCTACTATTCGGCTCTGCGGTAAATAAATTTATGATAATTATCGCAAGTGACAACAGGTTTAGAAAACTAGATGGAAAAACTAGAGATAACATGTGATGTTGGGGCTTCACAGAAGACTGCTTTGTTTGGAACAGATAGAATTCTGATATAGGTGTTAGAGATATTTTGAGGAAGGATTTCTTTGTAGCCCTTGGTCATTTGGTGTGACCTGCCTACAAGGGTTTCGCGAAGATGATGCTTCTAGGAGGCTATAAAATAGAAATTTGCCGACATTATGGGTGTGGCACCCAAGAAATGGGTGTGGTTTCTGAAAGCATAGCTGCCATTTCATTACGCTTCTAATATTGCCGACAGCATGGCAGATATCTATTTGAGCTGCCTGTGAAAGTTGCAAGATGTGCCGAAAGTCCGCATTATTTTGCGAAAAATCATAGAAATTGCCAATAGAAGGCAGGTTCTCCGACGACTTGCTTTTCACGGGGGATGTGATGCCCCTTGCGTCCTCCCAACCGATGGGCCTGCCCCCTATCATATGTAATGATAGCAATTCCAACAGCCCACAGTAATGCTAAGTATATATAGCAAATGATAGTAAACGGGAAAGCGCTCAGTCTGTTGTCCGATTTGTGCCTCGAATCATCAACCTGAAGCTCTTCGATCATCGTTCTGAGACGAACGCTAAAGTAACTTCTCGTCCACGTATTCACAGTGATGAGATGTTTGCAAATTTGAGCACGATCTTTCAAGCAGCCTATCAATGTGTTACACTTGCCAGATGTGCTCTTGAATTGAACGGAAAGCATTTTTGCCGCATATCATAAACGCGCTGACATTTGATCATTGTTCGAAGCAAAGACGTGCGGATGAACATTATATTGGCGCGTTATCCATTTGCAATGAAGAAAATGATGGTGATGGGGAGAGCAACACTTGCGTTCAGATTTATCTTGCCAGCGATTACACAAATTACCTAATATGCAATAAGTGATGAAAAGGTCGGGAATATTTTTAATTGTCTTGCACTGTAGCTGATTAAAGATTGACCAGCAACGATAAATGTAAACATACTGTGTTACATGCAGGAGTGGATTTATCTAGCATAAATCTAGAGCTGGAGCGAGAATTTGAGTGGTGTTTTCATAGATTTTGAATTCAGTTATTTAGTATAACGACCTGCTAAGCACGACATTCGGCGCCTTCACTTCTAGGTTTTCCCCATCAGTTTTATTATTGTTCAAATAGAGCGCTGTAAGGTCACTCACAAACACCTGGTAGGACAATCAGTCAACGGTTAACACTATACAGCAACGGACTTGTACGCGAGTTCAGGTGTTGGTGTGTATGTGTGTGTTTGTGTGTGTTTGTGTGTGCGTATTGTTTATGAAAAAGCGCCTACAACTATTGTGAGCAACGGACAACATCATATTAATGTCATGCAGACGGATTATATTGGTAAATTGCGTGGCTTTCTGTTTGGGTTGCCGTACTAATTCTGATTTGGAGATCGAGCTGAATCAAATATTCTCTGAATCGATCCCTCGAGCAGGTACGTTGAACTTAAAGGATTCAAATTTCTCACCAGTATACGTATAGAGATACTTGCAATCGAGATTTCGTAGTTCATTCTTTGAATAAAGTTAGGTGCTTTGCGAATTGAGCAACAGGAGGAAGACGCAAGAAGTTATGCCTTTTAGAAGGAAGAATTCTGATGCGTCTTGTATTGTTTTTATTGGCTTTGAATTATCATGTATACATTCATCATTTTATCACTCACAGCTACGAATCAGTTTATAGGTATAAATGAATTTGAATTTACAGCTATACATAGCTAGTCCATAGCTCATTAAACCGTAGTTTGGGATTAATTTCGATAACTTGTCTCAAATATGACGGGATTTCCTATCACGTCAAGTGATCTTTTGTAGAAAAATATTTCTACGGTCGATCGTTCGCTGATTTTGGGAAAGCAGAGAAAAATCACATATGCAGTATTCTGTTCGTACAACTGAAATTGCTTTTTTTTGAGTTTAGAACAGCTGCTGCAGTGTGTTGAAAACAGCTATGACAGCAAATTTCTCTTCAAATGATCAAGGAAAGTTTTCATAAATTGGGGTTTTTGATGGTGTTATTTTGTGCATATAGTTGAGGATATCTCAAAACATAGCAAGGAATTAATATTCGTAGATTCAATTCTGAACTCGTTGAAAACTAAGGTAACTCCAACTTATTTTCATTGACAATATGTCATAACCGAGGAAGAAATACCTTCAAGATTGGAACCGGGGAGATTTGTAGAATTTGGTTTTTGATAGTGCATTAGTTGTTACACTTTATTGTGCTATTTTTTAAAAAGATTACTAAATCCTTGTTGTTATAACTATAATAATTATTGTGTTTTATTATCATCGTTATTGCTGCCTCTCTTGTTTTATTGAAATCAAAATATGGTATAAACCTCGTTCTTCCATCTAAAAAATTTGCGCAATGCCTGGTAGTTATAAGAAATGCGCTGAATTCATCTCCCAACACTGATATAAATGCTCTTCGGTACCGAACAAGCTCTGGCTGCAATATACAATATGATCAATATCGCAATACGAAACAAGTTTTAACTGCTATTCAAAATGACAATGAAGATCGTATTCGCCATGAACTAAAGTCACAAGGCTTCATCCTTTCATCTATGCTCCTTCACGGCAGTAGGCACACTAGTCATCTTTGGGCGAAGGTTCATTGCAATATGCCTAGAAACATCTTTTATTTTACTGTCAAGTATATCAATAATACTCTTCCTACCAAGAAGAATCTATGCAAGTGATCTCTCTCCCCCACATCTGCATCGTGCTCTTTCTGATTCCAGTCTGCGACTTTCAGCATGTTGTTTCCAGTTGCAAATCCTATTTTCAAGATGGTAGATATACCTGGCATTATGATTCCGTTCTTTTACATCTTCCATAAACTCTCCCATCAGTATCCAATAGCACATTTTTGTGTAGACCTTCCTAATTTTCAATCTCCATCTGTGATAACTGGCGTTTTTCACCGTCCAGGCCTTGTCTTTGTGCAGTAACAGTGCCTATTTTTTCTATTCAATATGAAATGTTACAATTACATGCAACTTGCTATACTTCATAGAAATTACTTGACTACACTACAAGGACGATGCAACGGAGTGCATGATGCCTTGACAACTCTGCAGCCTTTGACATGAAAAGCACGTAACAAAACAAATTAAAAACACAGCTACAAAATAGCGACCATGAGACTACTAAGCATCTTTCTCTTATTATTAGCCTGCAGAAATCGTACTCGACTGTCAAATTTATAAATCCTTCCATGAGTCCTTTGGGAATATTTGGGAATGTAAGTCTTCCGAGTCCTTCTCATCAATGCTTACAGACTTAAACTTTGATGATAAAACTACACTCAGCATCCTCTTGAAAACAATTAACAATGCTGCACGATGTAGTTATTGTATATTTTATAGAAGAGACAAACCTTGGACAAACCCTAATTTGCAAGACTATTAGATCATGGTCTTGCTAACTTAGTTTAACTGTTGTTGTTGTTGTTGTTGTTAGTGTCCTGTTTGAGGCCGCTGTATTTTTTGTAGGTATTATTCTTGTTATAAATTGTTGCTGTTGTTGCCATTAATTAAGTTGCAGACTTTGCCAATTATGCACTGCCTTATATAGAAGGTTGTATGATTTTGTGCTTAGATTATTTTATCATGATCACGTGGTCACAGAAAATTATTATTATTATTACTTTTGTTGTTATTAGTATTACTATAAATGACAGAAGTAGACCGATCCAGAAATTTTAACACTCGTAATGGCTAGACTTGATTACTATGCCATTTCTTGAAAGTGGTAGTCACGAACAGTTCTTGGCGTACAACGTAAATCAAAGTTAATTTTGCGTATTTTCGGATGCTTTTTTTTGTATTATGCCATGGAATTTGCTACATTCTTTTTATTTTCACAACTTCACGTCTTGTTTGCAAGGGTGCACCTCTCTAACGCCTTTCTTTCTCTATTGTATCGCACGTTTTGGCTGCCTAATTTTCTGAACGCTCGATGAAATCTTATGATTTACTCTCTTTTGTGCCACTTGTAAGGTATAGATTAGAATAGAATAGTATAGAATTGCAAATAATTTTATGGAAGAGAGCAGGTGAGAGTTTCGAATCAATGCAATTGATCTTTTTGAATGCGTACCAGTGCATGCGATTGAGAGGAAATATGTGATATATGGTTGCTGCTTTCGATTCACTGGCCTAAGAATCAAGTGAATCCTCTGAAATAGTGTTTTGTCACATAGATTTACAGTTGCTACCAAATCAGTTTATAGGATTTAAATTTTACGGTCTAGATCTGGTGGTCTGGTAATTGCCGTATGCTGAAATGCTATCGCTCCTGTCTAAATATTTACACAAAGTATAATAAATTCTTATAGCATTTCTTCAAATGTTTGTAAAGATATTACAGGTAGAAACACTTTGAAGTAAGTGAATTACTTAATGTATACATAGTTCATTTATCTGTTATGCAGTATTTCCTTCCTTGTACATGTAGTTTTGTGCACAAATTTTCGTTTTGAAAAGTTGCGTCATCACAATAATTGGTGTCCTCAGTATGGCTAGTATGAACTGTATTCTTAGTATCGTCATTCTTGTTTCGTCTGTGTCTTTAGTGTCGTCGATATACTATACCAAGGATGGCAGCAGCCAATTGAAAACTCCTATGCAGACAGGTCCTGCTAAATGCAAATCCTGTGTAGTCTCTTGCAGTTTCAAAATTGATTAGAGATCTAGTTAGATATATTGAGTAAGACGACCTTTGATTCAAGCTGCATTATTATAAGTCAAAGTGGCATAACGTAAAAATAGGTGAAAATGCAACATGTGAAAGGCTATTCAATCGACAAGCATGCTTAGTGTTTACGACTGGATGATGTATTTTCGTAAATTTACTGTTGTATCTCCTGTTGTTTCCAGACACGTGATTGCGAATGGTTTCGTTGGTGTTTTTGAGACGCTTGCGGAAGCTTTTGTTTTGGCAACTGCTTTGTCGCTTCTATGTTCTCATAGCATAGTTGTGAGGCTAACCTAGCATGGTTAAATCATCATGTCATTGTCTTTTAAATGCTCGAATAATTTGTCTCCGCAGACTTCATAACTGAAACTGCAACTTTACTGTACATTGGCTTATTTTCATGAACAATAATATACCAGATTTTGTGTTCACTTTGAAAGTATTCGAGGTGAACTTGAAAGTGCGAAAAACATTTCACTTTAATTTCATAGGATAAAGAAATGCTAAAGGAAAGTAGGTACACTTCAGCACGAAACTTGAAGAATCATAAGCTTGAAAGTCTTCTTCAAGAGTTTTACGTAGTGTCTTGGTGTTGTATCAATCAATTTGCCATAGGCATGCTACAAACTGATTTTCAATCTCAGAGTTACATTCTGTCATTCTGCGATGCTATCATCTTATGACAGAACCATGCCCCAATCTTTCCTCTTTTCATCCGGGTTTGATCTCCATTTCATTTAGTTTTATCACTGCTGCACTTGTCATTACAGTGATGGATAGAAATGAGAGAAAACAGATATCTTTCCGTCATTAGCAAAATAGTTTCAGAATTTTTCTGAAGACTTTTTGTGCAACTCTAGTCACCTCGTTGCTTTATGCTTACATTTCATATTAATCTGAAGTTAGTTACAAAGCATGCGTCCAAGAAGCCTCCTGTCTGAGCCCTTTTTTGTGACACGACGAGAGTTTTCGACTGTTGAAAAGAGTGGAGCTAGCTCGCAAAGATTTCGGTGAAATATTCTATTGAAAGATGAGATAGGAGCATGTGTTTTTGGGTAATCCAAGAGATGTGGGTTAATTAAGTAATGCGCTCAAGGTTCTTTTGCTATTGTTGGTGATGATAAACGCGAATTCAATAACAAGATAGTGAACAAGATATTCGAGAATGTGCTAGCCATATCACCTGTTAAATGCAGCTATCTGATTATTGAACATGCATTAGAAAAAAGCGATGACGAAACGGTGGGTTGCTGAGGATATGTACCGACTACTTTTTGCGGCTTGAGGTTTTGATCCAGCATGATCGAGAGAGGGCTGATCAAGCATTTCTATTATACAATGTTCAATGGAACATATCCACTCACATCAAATTTGGCCTTCAGAGTTGTACGGTCGTTGCTTTCTACATTTGTGGGTGCAGCCTCGGTTTTCTTTGGGAGCAACAAGCAAACAGTCAAGCAAATGAGAATACCCTCTCATTAAAATTGATTGTAAGTGGTCTACCAATTTATGAAAAATAAACTGTTGCGGGAAAAGCCATTGTTATACGACAAGCTCTCTGTACAATATTGCAATTCTTGATCGTAGAACTGTTTACATCATGGAACACCTTCGTGCTATGCACTGCTGTGTTAAATCGTTTTCTACTATCATACTATCTAACTTTTTTGAACTGCATTAAATTTGAGCGTATTATTGTTTTTCCCTTCTTTCGTACTGTAGTATGTCTTTCTCTTCTTTTGTGTTGTATCATATCTTTCTTCTTTTTCGAATTGTATTGTATTTTCTGTTCTTTCGTATTGTATTATGGTTTTCTCGTTTTTCGTATTGCATTTTATTTTTCTCTTTTTTCTTGACGACAAACGCACACACGCATACACACACATACACATACACATACACACACACACACACACACACACACACACACACACACACACACACACACACACACACACACACACACACACACACACACACACACACACACACACACACACACATACAAATACACATGCAAACACACATGCAAACACACATACAAACACACAGAAACATGTTCACAAATCAAACACTCCCACATACTATTATATGTAAGTTGCTTTATGTTATTTTCGAAAAGCAGCTTTCTTTTTATGACATGGTTTATCAGTTCTTTTATTGAACGGCATATTGTTATAATCTTTAATTTCACTTAAAATTCATATTCTTCACTAGGGTCCCTTAAATAGCTTTGCTCTTCCACAGAATTTTCATCTTCTTTATTTTACATTATTTTTTTCCATTTTCACACCAATGATAGCGAATAGAGTTTTTGATCAAATGAAGTGAAAATATGTTTTAGTATAGAATTATATGTATCGTTGCTGTTTGTTAACGTTATTATTGTTTGATTTGTAGTTGCCTATAGTTAGTTGTCAACAAGTTTTAATTTGAGGGCGTTATTATCTAGGAAGGTCATGTGGTTAGAGAGTCGGAGTGAGCAGGAGGATAAGTGAATTGGTTTTTAATGAGGGAGCGAAATTAAATAGTTTGTTGTTAAAGGAAGTATTCAATTATGTTTGTTGTTTGCGAGACGAACGAACTTATGTTTAAAGACCATTTTGTACATAGTATATATATATATATATATATATATATATATATATATATATATATATATATATATATATATATATATATATATATATGTATCTATCTGTTACGATTTTCTTCGTCATGGACTCAGCGACATTCATCTCTATGGCTACCTTGCACTGTTGAGACCACCCGAAAAGGCACAACAAATATCCTTATTGGTTTCGAAACGGGAATCAATCTTCTGGTTTATTTCTTATGTTCACTTGATACCTGCGTTCCATTGATAGCAAAACATAGCATGCAATGCGCGAGGTAGATGCTCTACAATCTTTGCGAACGTTGAGGACATTGTGTAACTTCATGTGGTATTAAATCCGAGAATGTTTTATTCGCTCAGACCCAACTGTCGCCTTCACAGCCTTTCTTCTTTTGGTTAGTGCCTCCGCACCAGCTGTTGCTTCCCAATGATTTTGGAATCTTATCTTTTTAAGATTGTACTATCTGTTGATCGTCATCTGGAAATCGTTCATCGACAATACACTCTGGTAGGCGTTAGACCTTTTGACAGCTCGACAGGGCAATCTGATACCCTCTTTTATGCTTCACAATATAGCATGTGTCCTTTGAGTTTTTTAATTTGATTTTTTCTTTTTGAAGTGTTTGCTTTTCTTCTTGTTGTTACAACCTATGAATACGTGTTAGTATCTTCTGATACAGGCTGTCCAGTTGTAAATGTTAGCCACATTCACCAGACTTTGCACCTGTTCAAGGACACCTTCTGCCTCCAAACTTCTCGGCCAGGTCTTATTTTGTTCATCAAAATGCTCACATAGTTCTAATCGGTCTGCTTTGTGGTCATAAGTTGACTATGTAGCTTTACAGAATATCTTTGAACTGGCACACCTCCATATGGTTGTTTGTGTTTGTGTGTGCGTGTGCGTGTGTGTGCGTGTGTGTGCATGTGTGTGCGTGTGTGTGTGTGTGTGTGTGTGTGTGTGTGTGTGTGTGTGTGTGTGTGTGTGTGTGTGTGTGTTTGTGTGTATGTGTGCGTGTGTGTGTGTGTGTGTGTGTGTGTGCGCGCGCGCGCTCACGCGCGTTAGTATGTACTTATAATATGTGAGGCCGTGTAAGTAATGATATAAAATCTTTTATTCATTTGGCTTGTTTAATTAACTCGATGCTACCTACAACATATCATAGGATCTGACGCGCTATCCGGACTGGCTATTTTTTCCATCTTATAGGATTAGATATCCTCAATTTTCCAACCACTTTTAAAGACTAGGATTCACTGTAAGTATTCTGTTGAATACGGAGGAACTTTGGATTAATTGTAAAGCATGAGACCTCCAAACACTAATGACAGGGCTTTCATTATCATTGTCTGCTCTTTAGTTTGTTTTACATCCCCTTTTTGGTACCTATTTTGCATGCTGCATAGAGGAAAGGCACCTTGCAATGTATCACATTTATAGAGCAGTGTTTCTAAAGGAGCAATTAAGATTTAACAAGTCATGTATCTATACAATTCAATTGTGGATAATACTAGTGGGCAATGCTAAATTTGTCTGCGAATTAGATGCTTTGACTTTGATGGTAGGACGAATTTGGAAACGGAATCGATAATATCAATTTACGGTTTGGAATTATGAAGGGAAGCTTCCATCTTATTAAACAGGCCAAGTTTTTAGTATTTTCACTGCAATCATTATTACTGATAAATAGCATAAGTGACCGAATACCGCCTCGTGCTGAACAGCCGCCCCTGCCTGCTGAATAAAGGTCCTGGGCTAGAGCAGAATCTAGCACTAAACGCCCCTGTTCGAATAAGCCCCTGGTTGGGTTTAAATTTTTAAACACGCACCCCAGGCGGTTGCTTGTTCATTTAGAGTGGGCTGTGAGATACCAGTTTAGAGATATCCTCTATGTTCTTATTTCAGGGTTCTGCTTTATGGTTGGACATTTCAAGTTTGACTCAATACTGCCGAAGGATGCGAAGGAGGATATAAAACATGTGTGATGATTTGAGCCTCAAATACTCATAGCTGTTCTAACACAGGTAGGTTCTCTTTCTTCTTCAAATGAGTAAGCAAACGAACTAGCCAGTCGGGACAGGGAACTGCGCAAATGTTCACTATACACCCGATATTGTTCTGTGGCAATGGTATGTGGGTATTTGAAAACAATTAAGAATTAGGGCTAGCTGTATTTCGAGGTCCTACTTATAGGCTGGGGCGTGACTGAGTAGGAGTGCACGGGTACAATCCCCAACTATTTGCGGAAGCCGTTGGTTTCTCGATAATTATGTGGGCAAATGTTTGTGCAGCATACTCTCACTCAAACCTCCTTCGGCACTCCACATTAGGGTATTTTCGTTACTTGTTAGCTTTTTCATGCTACTGGTGCCCGTGCATTAATTGACCAGTACAGATTTTGTGAGCTCTATATTTACATTCCAGTCTTCAGTTCTGGTGCATTTTACCCAGACTTTACAAGAGAGTTTTCATGCAGCTTGTCTGTGTGGTGGATTTTTTGTTGTAGGCTGGTTTGTCAAACATGGTTCATTCTTGCCAGCATGTGTACAATTTAGGTGCAGAGACTAACACTTTTATTTTTCATTTCATTTTCAATTTTTGCATTTTTCACCAGTCTATCTTTTATACAGCTGTGAAAGCAGAATGAAACATAGCTGCAATACAAGTAAATACAACTACAATAATTGAAAAATTTGCACAAAGCTAGTTAAAACAGAAAAAGATTTGTTTACTTCATATGGAATAGATTTTACTGTGAAGGAGCTCTCTAAATAGTTAAACTAATCGAAAGAGTGAAATAAATCTTCAAGTTTGACTGTTTTCAGTGGATGAATTTAAGGTGCAGATATGGCTGTAGACAGTGAGTTATGTTGTTTGTCTTGTTTGCCTCATTGCTGATAAATAGATTTCACACACAAACTCAGTCGCAAGAGAAAGAGAGCACAAAACGCACACAGCAAACATCACTACAGAATAAACACAATAGATCAACATCACAGCACACATCACAGCACAGCATACACATCTCACAACTCAAACACAAGTACGCACATATGCAAGCACGGACGCAGGCACAGACATGTACACACATAATGCAACACAGCACAGCACAATACAACACAGTACAACATAGTAAAATCAACACAACATAGCACAACACAATATGTGCATACCTATCTTGTCCGCACGTCTATGTTTACAGCATGCCAGATACACGCGTTTCTTTGTCTTCGCTACTTGGGCATGTTTGCTGAGTGAGTGTTTTTATCGATAGTTCACTACTGTTTGTTTAGGTTTGCGTCAATTTTCGGTCAATTTTCAGTTGATTGCGATACTATTTTGCCTGGATTATCACAGTTGAACATCCTGACTTCTGTACTTTGGGTTTCTACCTAGCATGCGTACTCTCATCAGAGTCTTGCTTAGCTACTGATGAACTATAGGGCAGTTGCTTTATTTTCTAAGAAGAATGTATGAATACCGCATATCTGTGACGTATACTCTGCTTTGACCGCCTCTAGAGAGGTGCAGATGGACGTGTATACTTTCTAACCAAATTTTGCTAACTACTACCTTAGAACATAGATTATAGTTACCAAAAACAATAGGGAATCTCATTACGAGATAAGCTCGTACTTCTAACGTAGGGCGGATTCTTGTGACGTCAGGTATTCATTAGTAAATATTTTAGCTGAACACGTAGTTTTTACGCACTGGTAGGAAGCCTGAGAGTGTACATGAAACAAACGAACGTGTCGAATCTGTTGTCCTAAGCTGGATTTTTCAACCGATGTTTGTACTTCAATGTCTGAGTCCACTTACCATTTTCTTGTAGACAGGTGAGTGCGTTGTGAATTAGTAGAGATCTTTTAGAGGAAACGAATCATTTGCAAAGACACCGAATCCACGGATTAGATTATAAGTATCGATGCTCCCATGGAAGATCCCTGTGAGAGCCCTTGTTTGGACTGCTTGAGATTGTTTTCTTTGTTACAATGAATTGTATTTCCTATAATATCAGTCGACATATATGTAGCTATATTTCTCAGGATCTTTCATTCTACATTTATCAGGCGGGGCGAGCTATTTCTCGCATAGTCTAAGCATGCGAGAATTAGCTGGAAGAGATTGAAAACTCGGCGTTTGCTGAGAAGATTCGGATCTTTTGTAACATTGAATTTGCTAATTTCGATAGTGGACATCTGTCTTTATTGTTCATATCCATTTGCATCCAGTCTGATTTCCAGCTTTAATCAGGGCCGCTCTCGCTCGTGTCTTGCATTCGAAGCATTCAGTGTCTCGATTTGCTCTTATTTATCAAAAGTACTGCTGCTCTCGTTTTCTTTTATCTCACTGGAATCTTGGGTAAGTTGGTTGCCGTCGTACGTTGCAATTGATTCTACGAACAACCTATCCTTAAGTTGTGTTATTGTTTTGTACTAAGACGAAATTATATATAACTGTAATGCTTCATATTTTCATCACGTTAATCAATGACGGAAATTTTCAGAGGTATTATGTCAAATGCCGTAGTATCGAATGCTCTCATATACCCAAACAATTTTGGTTTTTTACTGGTTTTCTTCACCGTGGACACGTGCTTATCGATTTGACTGGCTGAGGAATAGCTACGTGAAATTTCGCCTAATCAATGTTTTTATGTTGGTGAGAATATTCACCTAACTTTCATTGAATACACATGTTTTTTCAAAACTATGATCTGCATTTAGAAGATTCGCAAACGTGGGGCAGTGGAATATTCCATTCGCAGGTATCATATCAGATTTGAATGTAACTGGTCTGCGATTGATTTTGCACGTGTAGAGGAAAAGGTGATCTTTCTGATAAGTACTTTCAATAGAAGTATTGTCGATACATTCGTTTAGGACACTTGTTTATCAAGCATTGACATCCCAAACGCTCTTTTGAATAATATAAATGAGTGGGATGATTTTAACGTGAAGATTTTTCCAGATGATGCAGGGGTAAGTAATAGTATTTTTGACAGAACTTACTCTTATAGTTAAGAAACCATCTGTAAAGTAGCTGAGTTAAATTATATTATTGACAGTACTCTTAATTTATACTTTTGTTTTCATTTTATTTCTGGTTAATAGATTGATCACAGTTACTATGTTATCTTTGACTATTGCAAGTATTTTGATACGGAGGTGTGCTGAGAACGAAAGACTGCCATGGCAACCAACTGCTCAGATTTTTGTCATCGTTATGAACTGCTATAGAATACATCATACAGAGCTCAACTAAAAAAGGCGATTCATAAGTATCACACTCTAATTCATATTTGCCAAAAGCACGTACTGCGTGCTATGGTTTAGAAGCAATATCGTTTACGAGGTGTAGGTTATGACAGACGCTTCGTAACAATGTAAAACAGCTAGGCACTATCTCCAGTTTCAAAAGGGCAATCAGGGCATGGAGAAGAGAGGAATGTAGCTGCAGAATATGCCGACCTGTCGTGATTCAGGTTGGGTTTTGGGACGTGCATTAAACTATAAAACGTGGAGGATCCTTCGACATTGTAAACATTCTAAATTTCTGTACATGTGTCTTTAGCTGATCAATTTGTGTTATGAAATTTTTCTTTAATTTCTCGTTACTTTATTAGACAGTAGGCGTATATTAGCTTTTGTTGTTGTAGCTACTGTATGCTTACTTACTGTAAATGAATTAATAATAATAATTATAGTATTAATAGTTCATGTCAGGAATGCATTTAGATTCTCTTCAATTGTATTTGGCACGAATTCTTGAATTTCAGAAAGTTCCTGGCTTAGGAAGTAAACAAAGCGTATATTCGGTTCCTCGTAGCTATGTAGCCAATGCTTAGACATTGTATTCGACTTCAAGTATTATAGACAAGAGAGGGCTTTTTGGGTAGAAGGAGGGTATGCCCATATGATTCTGGAACTACCCTGACTTAGTTTGCTTCTCTTCATTACAGCATATGTCTGGTGAATCAATTGTCGAAATATTGTTTATTATATGGACTCAAGTTATTTCCATACTTTCCTTTTTTCCACTTTTGCTGCAAGTATCACGAAATATGGAGGATTTGAATGTTTTAATTCACAGATTAGTCATCTTATCAATTTATTTTTCGCGCGATCGATCACGATTCTTTTTGCATTGGTCATGTCATGTGTTGATTCATATTGATTGTCTGATAGCTTCATTGGCCGATTGGTAATTCGAGTTGGTACAAAATGATGTTTCATTTTATTTGTCTTTTGTTCACTCATTAACCCATTTATTTATTCATCCATTCATTCATTCATTCATTCATTCATTCATTCATTCATCCATTCATTCATTCATCCATTCATTCTTTCATTCATTCATTAATACATCCTGCATCCATCCACCCATCCATCCCATCCATCCATCCGTCCATCCATCCATCCATCCATCCATCCATCCATCCATCCATCCATCCATCCATCCATCCATCCATCCATCCATCCATCCATCCATCCATCCATACATCCATTCGTTCAATTATTTATTTATTCTTTCAATCCATTATTCTCTAGGTTGTTTCTCTCTACATCTTTTGCTCTTTACTACCTTGCGCACTATTTTCCGAATAATCGCATTCGGGACACTACGAAAACACACCAGCTCTTTTTATCTCAAGACAAGATGTAAATTTGTTTATTTTCATTTACATACTGAATCGTTTTTCGACAAATATAAACTGCATCGAAATTCTAATTTAAGTAATGAGCTGAAGTATGCTACTTCATTTCAGAAACAATGCTATGATTTTATCTCTACATGTTGTCGAAGAGTTGATGATACAACTGTTTATTATGTAGGCTTGGCAACTGCAAGCAGTTTACGGACCTGTCACTCAATTTTTAACGTATATGTACACTTTCCTCGACACTTTCATCAGTATTTCTTTGCCCAAACATTTCTGATATAATTCGAAATCTCCATGGATCCTACGCCCTCGAATCGCGAAATATATCAGGTGTATTTTGAGAATGTGTTTGTACTTCCAATTATTTTTACTCAAAGGCTGCTCAAATGTGATTGGGTCACACTCCAAATATTTAATATTGACTTTTATTACCATCCATCGCGTAAGGTCATTACCTTCAGAATAGCACGGAAAACTTTCTTGTATTGAGCTACTGGCTATTGCTTACTGTTGCTTAGCTGACTGAAAGGCAGAACGAGAACGAATAAGAAAAAGGACCGTTCGTATAGTACAGAAAATTAGTCATCTCCATGTTTAGATGATTACGTATTTGGCTCACCATTCATGCTAGTAAATCGAACTTTATGACGTTTCCGATCCATTCGCAGTTCTATAAATAAAGTTAAAGATTAGTCCCATATACGATTCCGTACGTTGGGGAGTGCCTGATGCATAGGACACTTTTCCTGAGCCATCGGCATAGTGAGGTAGGGTGGCCAGTTCCTCTCCTCGCCGCCTTTGACTTCCCCAGTGTTGCCACCAGGTACCCATTTGCTGCTTGGTGGACAGTGAGCGAGCATCCCACCAGGGTTGGGCTCAAACCATCGATGTTTTGCTCAGCAGTCAAGCGCTCTAACCAGTAAGCCACTTGCCCATGATCTATAAATATGGACCTTTCACACACCAAAATAATAGAATTGTGTGTTTAGAAAGTATTCATGGGCGCACTAAATTACTGCTTCAATTTAGTAAATCTGTAGTTACTGGCGACCCATCTACTTTCCGATAACACTATGATTGCTGCATAGGTTTTTAGAATATGCAAAGTTGGTTCGATTGTTTACGATAGTGTTATGTTCATTCTGGCATAAGAGGAAGGGGAAAGAAGTTGGGAAGAGCGAATGCATTAAGTTTATCTTGAGGCATCCTAAATACCTCCAATAACTGCCGAATTCCATAGCCATTTACAAAAACTGTTTGCATCAAGGACAGAGCCATAGTAGCGGGGAGAACATTTGAGAGATGTTTCGAATTGTGGAGAAAATTGCTCTCAACATATCAGAATATACCCTGTACCGGAATACAAGACTATGAGCGAGACCTGAAAAAATGATCGAGAATGGACTTCCTCAGTTGTTTTCAAGCAAGTCAAATTCTCATGTGTTCTTTATTATCTTACATACACTGTTTCTGGTGGGCGAGTGACCAAATGGTTAGAGCGCTTACCTGCTAAGCTGAAATCGATGGTTTGAGCTAAACCCTCGGGCCATAGTTTGGATCCTTGCTCACTGTTCACCCAGCAGCAAATGGGTACCTGGTGGCAACACTGGAAATTTAAAAGCGGCAAGGAAAGGGACTAGCACTCTACCTCTCAATGCCTCTCTAACAGGCACCCCCCAACGTATGGAATCGTCCAAGGGACTAACCTTTACCTTTACCTTTATACCATCCCTACCCTTCTTCTCTCTTTGCTGTAAGCAGATGATTATTGCACACAATTTTGGTATGCTTGGGAGTGGATCTTAAAGTGTGCGGTCTGTTTTATGTGCCTTTCTACTCCTGTGCTACATGACTTTCCAAGTACTTCCTGCATCTCATCTTAGGGAAGTTTATTAAGGAAGTTAATGGATTCAGAATTGGTTCAAAATCCGGCCAAGTTGTGGTCCCTTTAGAAAGATTCAGATCCATGTCGGCCCGATAACGACGAGATTTGATTTTGATGAATAGATTGTCTTATTGTACTTAAGACTCGCATCATCGTTTGGTAGCAGGCAATTAGGCAATTACATAATGCATTTTAATTGCTGGACGTTCACCTGCTATGAATCCGTAAAGTTGCAACTTGGCTAGCCACAATTCATCTTTATTCGCGAAAACTCTGTTAAATGTTGGCTTGTAAATTCTATCATCTATTAGCTGGCAGATCCTAGCATTGTCTTTCTTTGACACATTATTAGCAAAGCTCTTAATCCTGTTCATACAAGGTCCAGTGGGCGAACTAAGACAATTTTTACCGATTTCAAGTCAATGGAACTTCTAATGAAATTAACATATTTGCCACTGACGAACGATATGAGCAGCTTTGCAATCTCTCGCTTCGGACCGTTCTGTCTCTCAGCACATCCACACAACTGTATTTTCCTCTTGGATGTCTGATCGGTTTGTCAAAATAGCATGCTAGATGCTGCATTCAAGTATATTTAATGGTACACTAGGGATATGAAAGTTTGATATTATAGTTATAATAGTGCGTGCTGCGTGCAGAAATTGCAAGTTTGTAAATATGAAAAACTTGCCATTCATTAGGCATGTCAACGTGATTGATATTTTGTCATGCCGATGTGTCCCTCTTAGGGATACCTTTTTTCAATACATTTGTACTTTCAAAAATTAAGATTAAATGAAAGAAGCTTTTTCAATGACAGGTTATTGCTAGCAGTTCACTGATTCTGCCCAGTATTCTACTAACTTACAGGGGAAATTCTCTTGTTTATATGTGTTCACTTGAGTTCTTCAATTTGATGCCACAAGCTCTTAGATACAAGACCTGATACACAACATTGTTTAAGATGTGAAAGTTAATTTCAGGATGCCATTGCTAGCAACATTAACATCACTATTCTCTTTCTATTGATTTTTCAGATGCTTTTCGTACAGTATGCCTGTAAGGTTAATCAATAGCTTTGAGAATGTTCTTTGAATATCCTATCCTCCCTATTTGTAATCCATATCACACTCTTTCCTCCTCCTAAGCTTTTGAGCCGATCCTGCTGCCAAGTCGATCCGCCACTATTTCCTACCAAATATGGCAGAAAGGGAAGAGCGACGAGCAAAAGTTGAACTGCAGATAATCGAGAAGCCTCAAGAACACTCTTGCAAGGAATTGGAGGGACCAGTGCAGCACTCTCCTGCAAACTCTGCTAACGGAGATGAGATGGACCCGGTTGAGGAGCTGTTCCAAGAAAAGGTGCTAGGTTGTCTGCATCGCAGCACGAAGCCTCGGAAATGGGCAATTACCATTCTAGTGTGGCCGTATCTTTTCACAATTCATCGTTTGTTAAAGAAATACTTTTTGCCATCTGTTCACTTCAATAATTTTCATAGTTCTTGGTATGATTATCAGAGTGTTTAAAGATATGTATCTGGGATCAGCGTGGGCAGATGAGCTTTCCGTGCAGAAATTGTTACATGACAGACGGTCTCGGGTAATCAATAGTGGTCCACTGACTTTCCGGATACGTTATCTGAAGAAATTAAAGATAAAACATCGACCTACTGCTATTTCGTTTCAGCGTACTAATCCCATGTGTTTGGCAAATCTATATTATGGATTAGAATAAATCTCTGTGACTAAATCCTTTCACTTCAAGTGACTTATTTGAAGATATGCAGATTGCTAGGAAATGAATAAGACTGGCTGACAAAGACGGTTTATTGTCAAAGCTTCCGATTATAACTCAAGGAGTACTACCTTTACATCTGGAAATTTCCTCGAAGAATTACTGAAATCATGAGAATATCCTCTGAGTATTTATTGTCGACTATGTTGTTGCTCAAGCTTTTTAATCGAATGAATCTTCGGACCTTTGATGAAATTGTCTCTTCTTTAATATCCCCTTCAGTTTAAGGTCAGTTGCAATATCTTCTTCGTAGGAATGTGGAGCGACAGTATTGCATTTCAAAATATAATCACTATTATTACTGTCATACTATCTCCTCAAATGGTTTTAGGTTGTTTTTTCCATTCTTTAAAAAGAAGCCTGAATATTAGTTTAGGTAGCCAGCCAGC
This sequence comes from Mastigias papua, assembly GCA_964019165.1. Taxonomy (NCBI): domain Eukaryota; kingdom Metazoa; phylum Cnidaria; class Scyphozoa; order Rhizostomeae; family Mastigiidae; genus Mastigias; species Mastigias papua. Next base: position 14,952,357 of record OZ025275.1, read on the forward strand.
CAGCCAGCCAGCCAGCCAGCCAGCCAGCCAGCCAGCCAGCCAGCCAGCCAGCCAGCCAGCCAGCCAGACAGACAGACAGACAGACAGACAGACAGACAGACAGACATACAGACATACATAGATAGGTAGACAGGCATATAGACAAACAGACTGATAGACCTACAGATGGACAGATAGACATACCGACAGACAGATAGAGAGACAGGCAGTGAGCCAGGCAGAGAGCCAGACAGTACGTCAGACAGTAGGCCAGTCAGCAAGCCAGTTAATCAGCCAGTCGGATTGTCATTTGCTTAGTAAAGCTGGAGCATATGTCACTCGGTGTACTCTACGTCAGTTTAATTAGACCTTCTATAAGTATTTTATTTTGTGTGCAAGTCGAGAAAAGTACGAAATTGTGAATATGTACCCTTGACATTTTTGGATAGATATTTTGAAACGATTACCATGTTTGTAATCTTATGCAATGGAGTTACGTTAGGAATGTACGACCCATACGATGATGATTGTGCGTCAACTCGATGTCAAACTTTAGAAATAGCAGAGACAGTTATTTATGCGTTTTTTGCTTTCGAAATGTGTGTGAAGATACTAGCAATGGGGTTTTGTGGGACTTTGGGATACCTCAGCTGCTCTTGGAATAGGTTAGACTTTTTCATAGTTTGTGCAAGGTAAGTTGGTATTATTTGCTCTGTTAGTTTTCGTTATAGATGTATGTGTATATTCAATCTTTAATGTAAATTACAGGATTATGTGAACAGCTTTTTTCCGCCAGCTGTTTATCAAGACCGAAGTATTTTTCTACTTTTTATCACAAACATACTCATATATATAAATATATATATTTATGTATATTAAATATTAAATATATATATATATATATATATATATATATATATATATATATATATATTTATATATATATACATATATATTTATATATATACATCTATATATATACATACATATATATAAATATATATATATATATATATATATATATATATATATATATATGTATATATATTTATATATATATATATGTATGTATGTATGTATGTATGTATATATTTAACAGTTTGAAGCATGTAACGCCAAATCATGGATCAAATTTGCCATTAACCTCATTAGGCCCAAGGCTATGTTAGAGACTTAGTTGATTGAGTATAATTTGAGAGTAAGTCGATTTGTTTGTTTACTTTGAGCAATGCCTGTACAAATCAACACTATTTGATGGAAGGAATAAGAGGGGATGTTGCTCCGCAAGTCCGATGAGCAATGAAAATATTCCATCGGGGGTGGCGGGGATTGTGAGTAGTTCAGCAATTCAGACTCAAGTTTTAAAATGGATCTCATCATAACATCCCCTGCTGTTATTAGGAACCCCATCGACAAGTTTCAATGTTCTTCATGGTAAAGGACAGCTGGGACTCATCTGGTGTTGCAATATGGCAAGGCATCGTTAAGTTATGATCGCACGATACAATGAGGCGACAAGAGCACGTAGTTTTTATAAGACATTTTATCATGGGAAACCACTTGATAACCGTCATTCTTAGATGACAGCATAATCGGTATGATAGAGTTTACCCAACGTAAGAAATATGACTTTGGTGTACTGTAGTATTTGTCAACCTACCGCGATAGACCACTAGTAAAGGGTATTCTACTTGTAGCACGTTCGAATACCTCTATGGAGATGGGGAATACCTTAGTTCAATTCGTGCAGCCAGAGTTCTACGGCCATTAAGAGCAATAAATAAAGTGCCAAGTAAGAATTTAATTCTTTATGTGAAAAGTTATATATCTCTCAAATGCATCTATCAGAGTACCTTGAATTTTGCTGTCTGCTAGTGTTTTTTGGTGAATACTTGCAATTTTTGGTTGATACTTGGAGCATTTTATTTAATACTCAGAAGAAGTTTTTGGTTAATGCCCAGTGTTATTTGTTAATACTTAGTTTTTCTGACTAATGCTTAGACGTTTCTTGTTAATACTCAGGATTTTTTGGTCAATACCCAGTGTTTCTTTGTTAGTACTTAGTATTTTTGACTGATACTTAGAATTTTCTTGTTAATACTCAGATTTGCTTGGTTAATACTTGGTATGTTTTGGTTGATACTGAGCATTTTGTATTTGGCACTTTGTACTTTTTGCTTTATTGAATGATCTGTTTACGATTTAGACTTGATTTTTGAGTGTTAGTGCTAGCAATTTCACTTTTCATTTCAGGCATTAGAATATTGGTCGCACTCTTGCTAGATACGTTGCCAATGCTTGGGAATGTGTTAGCAATTTGCACGTTGATATTTGTAGTATTTGGGATTATCGGTGTGCAACTTTGGCAAGGTGTACTGAGAAATAGATGTGCTTTGAATTTGCCATCACAAGCTACAAGTACCATGGTGTAAGTATCTTTTGAAAACAAATGTCCAAGTGCAACAGTGTTTAAGTTGAAAATTTGCTTATGGCGTCATGCTTTGTGTCAGTATGACTGCGTCGAATGAAGCATTTGAAATAGCTTATATACATAGATGGAATCAAACAATCCAACCTGGCAAATGAATTGCAATTTTGGGGAAAGTCAACACATTCAGAGACAGCAATTTAAACTGCTCAAGGATCATTGCCAAGAGACGAACCTCCATATTTCCCAATCATCAGTCATTTAATTCCTACGTGTCTAGTTAATCTATCAAATTATGTTTTTTTAAAACTTTAATTTTTCAATCTTTTGCATCCAAATGATTTAAATCAGTATATTTGTTTTGCAAATTCAACTCTTCGAGAAGTCTACTGTTTCCATGCGTTAGATTTGTAGTACTTATTTCTGATTTCTGCTAGAAATTCTTAGAAAATCAATGAAAACCATTTTAGACAAAATTCTCAACATTATCGCAATCAGGCTATATCCATCTAGTTTTTGTTTCAATGCCTTTTGCCCCTAGAGATAGATGTTGTGTCTCTGTGTCTTTCCTGTCCGACTTTTTAATGTACCTGATTGAAGTCTGACCGGCTTTTCGATTACGCCTGTGTGTTTTACGACAGGAGCTGAACGGGATTAATCAAGGTTTTACTTTTGAATTAATTGTAGACACGTGTTTTAGCTATCACACCCTATGATAATATTATAAACTTGACGTAAAACTGTGAAAGATCCTTCCTTTTCATCATCGATTTAATCCATTAATAGTTGAACTTCTGCCATTATGAAGTACTCTCGCTTTCAGGAACCTATCATCATACTACTTTCGGCAGTTGGAATACCATTTGATTTGTTCGCTGCCTCAAGATAACGGAATTGTGCGATGCAACAGGGATTTCATTCCAGCCTCGATATCGCCTTTTGGTTCAAAATGCACAGAATCATTCAGCTCGTATTTCAATCCAAATAGTACACTAACAAATACGTCTTGCATCAATTGGAACCAGTATTACAACAAGTGTAGACAAATTGGAGATAATCCACACCATGGAGCAATATCTTTCGACCATACCGGCCTGGCAATTGTAGCTATATTCCAAGTATGTTGAGAGATATTTTCATTCCTTAACGGCATCAACATATGTCAAGTATATGTTAGATATAATTTTTTGTTTGATTTGATTCTATTTTTTGATCTGTGCCTGTGGATCAAGGTCTAAAACTCCATGCATTCATTGGAAGAAATTTCAGACTTAAGATATTTTGGCTTTAAAGATGCCTTTAAACTTTTGTAATGTTTCCTCTCTTGCTATCTTCACAGTGAAACGGTTATTTTCTCTAAGTTTTTGAAGCGAATCAGGAATATCACTGTCTTCAATATGCCGTAGGTTTCTGGCTCTGTTCGTGGTTTTGGACATTGCTACATCTTTGCAACATTTGTTAATCACGGCTTCTGCATACTTCCTATATCACATACTACGTAGACTAGGGAAGATGAGCATGATCTAATGTCAGTCATTTCACAACTAGAAATATATTTGACGAGCTGAAGCCCAGTTCATGCATGGCTCCCTGTAAAAATAGCAGCGATTTTTTAAGCGTAGAATATCTTCTAGACATTTTAAAGAATCATTGATTGATTTGACTGTATATTTTTGACGCTGTAATAGCTGAATTGATATTCTGTATAAATAAGATTAAATGAAATTAAATAAAAATTAGAAATTTTGGCAGCCGATTGCATTCTCAGCTATAACACTGTATTACTGTTGCTCAGCAGCACTATATTCCAGGATCTATTTCATCATGGATACACGAGTCGCACAGTTTGATGCTGTCGGCATTAGTGAAAAGTTTTTGGACGAATGAATTTGTCTGATCCAATAAATAGGCCATTTTCTATTATTTTCACGACATTGCAATGAAGTTTAGCCGTACTTTCAAGATACCTTTATTTGTTCAGAGGGCTGCCACTTTCAGCTCTGTTAAATTGAAGGCTTTATGGGTTTCTTGATCCGTTTGCTGTTGGCCTGTAATGTTTCGGTATTAGAATAGAATTCCATTTATTCTCAGGTGATAACTTTAGAAGGCTGGTCAAAAATTATGTATTATCTTCAAGATGCGTACAGTCAATGGGTATGGATCTATTTTGTAGCTCTTATTGTGGTAAGTATTTTTTTCACGTTCTTATTTTATTGTCATTCCTATTCTATTGTTAATGGCATAAGAGAGTTCAATATGTATTCACGTTCTTTAGAGTGGATTCAATTGTTTGTTAATAATGGCATGTACCCATCTCAATCCGTTTCTTGACGTTTAGCATCAACGAATCACCTCAGTATTTCTATATGTTAAACTCTTAGAGAAAACCTATTGATTTCTCATAATCAAGCTGTAAGTACTCTCAGATAGCTCTATTTTTTGTGTTCTTTGTCACTGAGTTTCAATGATAACTTCCGGTCCAATCCTTTTTCATATTTTTCAAAACGGCATCTATGTTAGATCCCTAATTCAAATCACCCTCTTTTGTAAAACGAGTCTGTTCTTTTGTCTTGTGACATTTATGTAATGTTTATTTCGCAATTTCAGATTGGTGCGTATTTCATGACGAATTTATGTCTTGTTGTCATAGCAGCCCAGTTTTCAGAAACGAGGCAACGGGAATCCGCTTTAATCGAACAAGCCAATAGGAAGGCGCGTTTGCTGAAATCTTACAGTACGTTATCCGGTTCAGTGAGTAGCTATACATTTAAAGACCAGGGTTGCTATGCTGCAATACTTGGCGTTATCGCGGACACTTGCAAACGATTACGAAAACGAATCGAAGAGAAGTTTGCAGGAACTAGGTTTTGTCAAGTTAAAGAAAAACGAAAAACGAAACGACGGGTCGTAAAGAAGAAAGAGAAAAACAGTACGACTAGCACTATTCACTTACATCATCATCATCATCATCATTTTCATCATCATCATCATATATGTTCTAATGATAACAGCAAATCGCTGAATGGCGAGAACTCTCTTAGCTCACCGAGAATCTTCCCACCGACCGATACAAGTCACCAATCTACGTTAAGGACGCCGACAATTGTCGCAATTGATAATGAATTTTGCGATCCCAGAGTCGGTGTGGCGAGCGTATGTCCGCTCGCAATAAAAAGTACGGCGTTATTGATGCCCGATACGACAGTTCTCATTTGCCGACAACCTTCACCGAGATCTCCTCAGCCGACGCACACCGTATCCTTTTATTCCACTTCTTTAAATGACAAATCGGGGTTTAGTGATGAAATGCCTCCTATGAGATCGTCGACAGATGCTCCGTACGATATTCCGAACAAACGAATCAGGGCGGGGAACTGTCCGAATGTTCAAGAAGTGGAGACTGATATTCATTGTGATGGGTATGAGGAGATAATAGGATCGAATGATAGCGATGAAGAGTTGGAAGAGGAAGAAGAGGAAGTAGAGGAAGATGAATTGCCAGGGTGTTGCTCTCGCTTGCGCGTAAAACTGCGGGAGATCTGCGAATCCAATGCGTTTAAAGGAATTATCATGGCGGCAATTCTATTGAATACAGTAACTATGGCTATTGAACACCATGGTCAGGTTTGTCAATTAAAATCTAGGTTTTGTCAATTAAAATCTAGCTTTGTCAATTAAAATCTAGGTTTTGTCAATTAAAATCTAGGTTTGTCAATTAAAATCTAGGTTTGTCAATTAAAATCTAGATTTTGTCAATTAAAATCTAGGTTTGTCAATTAAAATGTAGGTTCTGATTTCTGCTATAGTCATGTCTGTCGTTAGTACAGTATTTGCCTATTTTTTCCTGCCTTGCTCTCGTTGGATTTCTTAACATAGCATGCAGCTCTTATTCTTACTGTTGCCACCATGTTCATTATGCTCACACTGATCACTCTCTATGCCTCCTCTGCTCACTTTGCTCACCCCACTCATTTTGCTTTCCCTGCCCACCCTGCCAACCCTGCCCACCCTGCCAACCCTGCCCACCCTGCCAACCCTGCCCACCCTGCCCACCCTGCCCACCCTGCCCACCCTGCCCACCCTGCCCACCCTGCTTTCCTATGTTACTTTTGAGTCTACTTCTTAAATCTTACGTTACAGCACTTTCATTCTTCATATCTTCTTCTTTTGTGCCATTTTCATACAGTAATAGCTACGGGTGACCATTTCGCTATAGAGAACCCTGGTGAACTTAGCTGCCAAATGTTTGAGAGCTGATGATAACTATTTTTCCCCAACCCAATCGATCAATCATCATGCAGAATGGACGTACATTTAGCTGTGGAGCGCATGTGTGGTCATAGTCTTGCATTATGGTTGGTCAATTAGATTGGGAGAAAATAGACCTGATCAGAACTCTCAAGCATTTGGCAACTATTCACTAGTGTAATCCAGGCGTTCATCGTGAAAGCTCTTTCCTCGACATTTTCTGCAAATCTTTCGTTCCAATGTTAATTTTTATGTTTTAATTTTCAGCCAAAAGAACTTACAGATACTTTGGAAATTTTCAACTTCATATTCACAGCTGTGTTCACTGTCGAATTTTTGTTGAAAGTGATTGGATATGGGTTGTACGGATATATCAAAGATTCCTTCAACTTATTCGATGGTACAATTGTTATCATCAGGTATCTATTCGAGTCTTCTTATTCAGCGTTAAAAGTTGCAACAAAAACTTCAAATGTACCAACGTGTTCCATGACTGACAGAATAGTTCATCTTATTTTGGGTCAAATGATGCTCTCTATGAGCCTAAAGCATGGTTTTCAACCCAGTGAACAGTAAAAAGTGAATGTCAACAATTCTAGTGTCAATCACTCAATCACTCAATCAGTGAATCACTCAATCACCCAGTCAATCACTCGATCAATCAATCACTCAATCAATCAATCATCCAATCAGCCAATTTATCAATTAGTCAATTAATGAGCCAGTTGATTTATCAAATTACGAGTTAATGATTAGCTTGATTAGGAAATCACCAATGGCAACTATTCACAAATGACTCAATCATAGATTGAGGCGCAAGTTACAAATATAGAAGATATCATATTGAATAAAGGTGATGTTCTAATCATGTTTACATTTGCAGTGTGGTCGATATCTTTGGCGACAGTTCGAGTGGCGTATCGGTCCTACGAACCTTCCGTTTGATGAGAATATTCAAGCTGGTGAGATTCATGTCCTCACTTCAAAAGCAAATCATGGTTATGGTTAAAACTCTGGACAGCGTAGTGACATTTCTAGCATTGCTCATCATCTTTATATTTACTGTCTCTATTCTTGGAATGCATTTGTTTGGAGCTAAAATGATAAACAATGGAACACCGGTTCGTCATAATTTCGATTCACTGCTGTGGGCATTAATGACGACTTTCCAGGTAAGTGTTTGATTTGTTTCGCAAGGATCATTCTTGGGGAGTGTGGGACATTTGTTTTTTACATCACATCATCAAAGTGACTAAATCTTAGCTGTAAATATTGTGACTACCGTGGAAATCGTTTGATAGGAATTCTATTTGGTCATGTGGTCATTATTGCATATGATCGTTAATTTGGGTCATAATACATTATAAGGAAATTGTACCACTGCATATTCCGTTGAAAATTGTGGTATGGGACGGAGCCCTATGGAAGTTTTTTAATCTCGCCCTTTATTTTCGCTTTTAATGCGAGCGGAGCTATTTTGCCGCAAAGTAAATGGAGTGAACATTGGTCAACGATAGGTTTTGATGTCGCAATTGAGATCCCAAGCAGAAAGGCACGTGGGCGCAATTTGGAGGTATTAAGCGGTGCTATCATTGCACAAATCACTTTACCATAGCACACATTTGCTCATAACTGTCTTAACTGGTCTGTTCATTATATGTTTTATTTCATGTGTTCTTGGAGTGATTTTCAGCAAATATATTGGATTTTAGGTGTTAACACAGGAAGACTGGCCAAGCGTCATGTATGATGCAATGAGATTTACATCAAAATGGGCAGCATTTTATTTCATTATAGTAATGACGATTGGCAACTACATTCTTTTCAATTTATTGGTTGCAATATTGGTAGAAGGGTTTTCAAACGATCCTGTAAGTATTTTTTCTTCTTTTGTACCAATCTACGTGTTTCTTACTTATAGTCAAGAAAATTCTGCATCTTTCCTGTAAATGATTGAATCTATATATATATATATATATATATATATATATATATATATATATATATATATATATATATATATATATATATATATATATATATATATATATATATATATATATATATATATATATATATATATATATATATATATATATATATATATATATACGTAAAAACTAGCAGTTTAGTCTGTGCACAGTTAGAGACAGGAAAAAACGAAAGAAATGACTTTGATTCCGTGATAGACATATATATATATATATACATATATATATATATATATATATATATATATATATATATATATATATATATATATATATATATATATATATATATATATATATATATAATGTATGTATGTATGTATGTATGCATTTATATATTTAACATTTGATATGGAGAGTTTGGTATGGCTTTAGGATTCATGTTATTTTCAAAAGTACAATATTCATGTATTAAAATACGCTTGCCAACTATAATCCTAGTATTAACATGTAGTATTGCACTATTGATGTGAGCTGTGTGGCTTAACCAGCAGATTTGTTGTCATGTATCGGCTTGAATTTTTGAAGGAATATAGCCCAAATCCTTTAACTCTTGAAGCAATTCATAAAAGCTAGGCATGTTTTTGATGGATTCGTAGAACAGAATTCTTCGATATGGGACATTATTGCATTATTTTTCTCTCTATTTTTCTCTCTATTTTTCTCTCTATTTTTCCCTCGTGTTATATACTCTGTGCAAAAATCAATTAAGTGTCCCGTTTCCTTTTGTAACTGAGCTTTGGTAGAATAGCAGTAGCTTGCTACACATGGTAGATTTCATCTCATCTGCTTCTGTTTTAATTTGTTTGTTTTCCCATTCTTTCGGAGTCGATTGTAATATCATCTTCACCACTTTCCTGTCATATCATATCAGATATTGTTTTTAATATGACAACATTTTTGGTCAAATTTCGCCCATATTCCTTTCAATATGCGCAATGTATTTTCAGCTCTTCCCTTAGACATAAGGGCAAGAAGTTTTGGGAGCCTGTCGTAGCTTATATTTGAAGGTTTTGAACTATATATGCGGAGATCTATATGCAGAAATTTGAATTATTCCCTTTAAAGTTAACAAGTATCGAATTGGCTATCAGCAAATCAGTGTTTTTTGTGACATCACTGATTCAATTTTATAAGCTAATAAACTCCCTCAGTTTTATAACGTTTGCGGTACTATGGTCCAGATTAGTCATCACTGATAATGTCTCTTATTTTTGATTGATACAGCATTTTTCATAACAGAAATTTCATTGTGATCCGTTAAGCAAATACGAGTTTTCCATCGTTTATGATAGCAAGTATAAACCAGAGATTATCAGCTCTTTGTTCCACAGGAGGAAGCTTTTAGTTGTACTGTACATCTATATTCGACTCAGCTGCACAACTGAATGCGGCTGGGTTTATTAAAAACAGGTAAGGTATAGCTCGGGGATTGTATATCATCTATATGGCCATGTGATTCAATTAGGATTCTTATAGAAAAAGTTGATAAATTCGCCTTGTTGCCAAAATAAGCAGGAAGCAAAAAGATGTAGGTGCAATAGAACTCTTTTGAGAGTACGTTTTGCTTAGTACAACAAATTATCTGCTTTTCTAATACCAGGATTGAATAAGGTTCTATTGCGTAGCATACATTGCATACTACGTCGGGTTAGCCTCGGCATCTAAATTTGAGTACCTTAATTCGTGAAATTTTCGCGTACATCTAATTTTTGCGCAGCTGGGCAACGCGAATAATTGGTTGCACGAAAATAATTAATTTTCTCGCATATTGCTGCGCGAAAATTTGATGTGCGCGAAAATTTGATGTGCGCGAAATATTTCCTATCAGGAGGTGGGCGGAAATTAGATTGCGCGAAATTATAGACATGGAAAAACAAGAGTGGCGCTGCTCTATGTCTATGATCAACCATGGCAGATTCCTGATTTGTTTTGTCTCTTTTGCTTTGCTGTTGTAGCATCATGTATGGAGATGTTAGTAGATGAATGCGACAAGTTGGTCGCAAATCATTCTAGCTATTAGTGCCTCTTACAACTTTCATAATTCTCACGTTCAGTAGATGACACTTTCGTATTCATGATTAGGATTTTTGAATCTGAAGGATGTCGGTTTCATCTACGTTTGAACTGGTCAACCTCACACGCAGATAGGTGAATTTGATATGGTTTTGTTTCGTGCACGGCAGAATTTTATTGCTGCCTGTGCCTTCTGTTTGAAGCATTTGCTTGTTAAATGCATGGAATTAGTAGATCCATTTGCAGTGTTCTTTGACTAAATGACATCTTAGTCTGTAGTTTGAAGTTACTTGTTGTGATATTCGCATGATGAAATCTCTTTAGAATTGTCGACAAAGAGTCCAAAATGTTGCTAAGTATTGATACTCTCGCCCCAATTCCTGGCAAGGGATAAAGAGATCTATTTGTTTTATCAAACATCTATGAGTTTAGAAAGGACTTCACAGTGGATCTTGATCATGTTTCCATGTCAAACCATATCACCTATGATGCATTTTCTGAGATTAATTCCAGTATTTTGGTAACATCAGTGTAGCTTACCGCAAAAGAGTATTTTTTTAATACTACGAGACTGTGCGTTAACAATTAATGTGGCTCTCTTTGTTCGCAAATGGTTTAAGAATCATTCACAACTCAGTGCTGAAGATAGTCCTAAAGAGGATAGGCTATCTTCATGTTTCAAATTTATTCTCAGTGATATTAGAGATTATTGTTTTTGGTATCCCTCAGCTGTTAGCACTCAAATTATTCTGAAGCCTTTATTATCATTGAGGCCCCCTATGAAAGGGAACCAACTCAGATGTCTTCGCTGATTTTCTCATAGACCATGCACAGGATTTAGTTACGGTTTGAAGTATATGCGGTTGCTTAGTTTCTTTTCAGTGTGCCTTCAAGCTTTTATAGACTTTCCAAGGTTAGATAACCTTCCAAGGTTCACTTTAATGTGCTTTCAAGGTCTGATCGACCTTCTAAGGTTTGATAGACCTTTGAAAGTTTGTTGGAGCTTCCAAGGTTTAACTGAGTGTGCTGCCAAGGTTTGATAGACCTTCCAAAGTTGTGTAGACCTTCTAAAGTCTGATAGGCCTTGTTCCCCACTACATCACTATATCATATCTTCCAATAACGAACCTTTATAGTTAATCGACTTGAAGAAGGATCAGAGTACCCTGGAGTACTTTAGTCTCTATCTAGATATTTTGTTGCATGAATTGCATTTCTTTTAACATCTTAAAATCTCATAATTTTGCTTATCGACTGTTCCCACCCTTGTTGCATTTCACCACTAGTTTGTAGTCGATTGGCTATCTTGCAACGCAAGATGGTCGATGTAGCTGTGAGCATGAAAAGAATTTTGAACTTATGGGTGATTAAGTGGCAAAATTCCATTAAAAGTGTAGCCTTTTGCTCATCAAATCTTTATAAACCATGCCGAGATTACCATATCAAATCACCATATCAAATCTTGATAAACCATGCATTTCTAGTTTGCAAAAATGGCTCGTTTACCAGCAGTTTAATTAGAAAAATCATCGTAGCATCATCTTATTGGTACGATGCCATATTCTTTGCACAAAATTACTCTTCATCACACTTCAGGCAGCCATGACTCTTCTATCTGCCAGCCATTATAATAGTTTGCATATTATCTTCTCCCTTCATGGGCGATGGTTTGCGAAATTGAAAATCTGAACCAAGCAACACTATGATTTTCATACTTGACTGAGCCTGCCATTTTACCTAATGATAGTGGATTGTTCCCATAGAAACATGCCCTTTTTAATTTGTTACGAATCAATCCTTTGGCTTATTTGTATCACGTTAACATTAGAAGTAACTTCCAATTTGCTTTTGAGTTGTAAGGAATTGTACTATGGCCTAGTATTTTGAAACGAAAAGGGATAATATGCGTATTTCACTCATTTACATAAAACTCCTTCTGTGTTCATCAACTTATCTATGCAGTTCGTACCTTGTTCGTTCTGTGTTTCCTTCTGTGAACACGTACTCGATCTCGAGCCTATTGTTGGTTTTGAGACTAGCTCGGAGCTGAACGTGCTGATCGAATAGAAAGCAAAATGTCGGTCTATTATAGTACAGAAGTGAAATCTATCAATATGTCTATAAGTTCTGTTTTGGAATATTCGGCTTCTTTTGCTTCTCTCTTTTCTCGACATGTTCTATGCTTTGGCTGCTAACAATGGATACCGACGCTGTTTGATTCCGAAACTCTGCAACACTATCATTCACACGACTTAGTATATCTTTTGCCGAAGGTACAGGCCTTCGACAGATCCAGAAATCTTTTCTTTCTAAAAAGAACTCTGTACGCCATTTTGCAGAATTTTTCATCGTTATTTATTTTCTTATTCTATTTATTAATCTTCATCGTCTGCAAAATTCGTAACTATCTTCTTTAATGAGCTAGGCTACTGTTATAATTTGTAATATTCAAAGTAAAACTCTCCATCATTAATATCTCTATTCATATCATTGGTATTAAAATCTTTACAGTTGGCTGTTCACATAGTTTTTGCAGACAATACTAGTTTATGGCAGCTGATTACATTGCATTTAAAATGTAGTTGAATAGAAAGTTTTCTGTCGACACTGTCTAGTCTTTGGTGTAGGATGATAGATGCGGAATACTGCTAGACCTGTTTTGTGCTTTTTTATATAAATTTAAAAGAAAAACACTGCTAATATCTAACATACAGATACATTTAACTGTGCCTCTCACAGCAGGAAAAGACTCGGAGTCATCGTGTCCCTGCTATGAGAGACACTTACAATAATATGGCTTTAACAAGGAAAATAACTTTACATAAAATACGTTCAATAGAGGCTTGGTCAAACCAACCAAGCACCCCACCCTACATTATGCGATTTCGAATTTCACAAAAAGGGGTAGAGAAAGTGTTCAGAAAACTGTAACGAAAGTGCTTGACCAGTTCGATCAAGGCTTTTGGAGAACAGAGCAGAAAGATGGGCTGCTGCAACTCGTGCTAACATTTATTGAAAACACTTAGTTTTCTTAAAGTACGATATTGAGGTTGTGTGTTCTCTCTAGGCGAATTATGTTTCAGCCTGCCATATGTTTATCTACAAATTACTGTACAGGTTTGCTGGTTATGATGTACTGAATGCTTTTAGTTTTCACACCTTGAATCGGAAGCTGTGACTATTCCCGTTTTTCTGATATCTTGTACCAGGGGGATACTCCCTACTTCTGTATACAGGAGGTCCGTGTCAATATTTGGGGTCTGGGATTTCGCAAAAAGCATAATATTTGGGGTTTGTGACTTACAGCTTAAAAAAGTCAATATTTGGGGTTTGAATATTAAAGTGTAAGAAAAATTCAGTATTTGGGGCCTCAGAATTGACAGCAAAGTTGTAAGAGAAAGTTGAAAATGGATTGAAGATGTGAAGTGGCGATATTCAACGAAATTTTGTGAAAGTGGTAGTCCGAAATATGTTACTATATTTAGGGTCTCAAAAATTTTGACACTCAACATTTGGAGTTCCTCAAAACTGTGACTCAATATTTGGGGGTCAGCAGCAAATTGCTGACATGGTTCCCCCGTATAGAGATATAGGGAGTGCCCCCTGGGCATCTTGTGTTTTTGGGCTAGATGTTTGCTATATTCAACTCGGTAACGGCCTACTGATGATCTTCTGGTAACCGCTTTATTACTATGATCAGAGCTTTACACACCACCACATACCACACCTTAATGCATACCATGCTTACGCAACAACCACACCTTTGTCTGCTGAAAATGTTAACAAGAGAGCTTACTATGGCACATAGTTTCGACTGTTTATTGTGTAGAGTGTTTCCCCTTACTACTCCTTGGCTATGGAACAAGAACGTACCATTTTATGGAACGTACCATTTTACCATTGACTTCGTTTCATAGGAGATACTATGCACGTCTTTTTTTATATGAAAAAAGTTTAATAAGAAATTGTGGCTCAAAATGTCAAAATCTTGAGAAAATGTTTAGAAAATCGCGAGTCTCAAGTTCAAAAGTTCACCTTTTTTCTTGCCAGAAATCGATATTAGCTCATTATTTGCAAGCTCCTTTACACAGATCGAAGCTTTTCTTTGATAATCTTGGTTAGCAAAGATTAAACTTGTTATAACGAAAATAGGTAGCCTCTTTTAGCCAGTTTACTCCAATAAAAGTTAAGAAAATCTCAGCCTCAATTTCGGGAAAAGTTAACAGAATTGAGGCTCAGAGAGAAAAAGTGGTTTTCTTATAAAAAAAGGCCATGTAATACTTAGAGATTTTGAAGTTATCTATGCATCCTTTAAGAATAACATGGAAACGAAATCCTCCCGTGTCTGTAGCTCAACCTAAAGTATTTTCCCTGTAGGGAATCGAAAGTCGTCGTCGTTCATGATTTGAAATGGAAACTTCGCATTATTTGTTTGTGGTCGATGCAGTTTGCTGTGCTAAATGAACAGAGCCTAAATCATGGGCAAATCTACCCTGAAATTTGAAGAACGAGTTTCTCCCTTTCTGTAAATCATCAGATTTCATCCACATGCACGACTTTTATGCTGAACTAAAAGATTGATTGCTAACCCAACCTGTCAGTGAAACTTAGAATATTAACATTGCAGATTGCACTCTTGGTCTAAATCTTCTTGATTTTTTATTATATTTCTTGTTTTCGTTAGGCCAACTTTGAGCTTCTCGCTTGCATTGTAAAGAGAGAAAATAAGCCGAAGTTCATTTGCACTTAGTTAATATCAAAGCACCGAGCTGTAAAATTCACCAATCATGGGATGGCGCTATTTCAAGTTTATTTCTTGCTCGTCAACATGGTCTTAACAGTTTTGACAGTTAAACACGGTATATACTTCGTATACCATTCTTTGTTTCAGAAGCTTCGAAAAATGCTAAAGCCCAAATCAGTCCTACAGATAAAACACATATCGCATCAGCAGGTATCGAAATTTTCATGTCGAATTCTCATGCCTATCTGAAAAACTATCCATTCATTTACTTGATATCATGTTGAGCATTCACTGTAACTATTTGCCAACATCATCTTTTTGCCCAGTTATCCAGCCTGCTTAGCATCTGAAATAAGTCAATTTGCCTTCGTAAAACTCAATCTCTTCTTCACCTAGTTTCTTTTTCATTTTCTCCAAGGTTATGCAAGTAGGCAAGGGTTTTGTAACTTGGAATTTTGGTACCCACGATAGTTAGCGATCATATTTAAGAGCGATTTATTGTCAAATGATAGAATATTTATTATGTGAAAGACCAGTGTGTCCTTATTTTTGTCCAATTTCGTGTGAATTTTTACGTTACAGCAGCCTTTATATATCAATGACTTTCTTATATGCAAATGTAAAAATTTTATAGTAATCTGACAGAAAGCTTTTCAGCGGCCCTTGGTAACAGTGATGGCTATTTTCCCTTGAAGCTGATGATGATGATAATGATGATTATGCTGCTGTTGGCTGTAGTGATCTCGATCATAATGATAACGATTATGATGACAATGGTGGTGATGATGATGATGATGATGATGATGATGATGATTATGATGATGATGATGATGATTATGATGATGATGATGATGATGATGATGATGACGATGATGATGATGATGATGGTGATGATGATGATGAATGATGATGATGTTGATAACAACGATGTTGATATTGGTGAAAACGTGATGTTAAAAAGATGTGACATGCTACACGTTTCGTCGGGTGTTATGGTGTTCTTAATTTCCAAATATGAAATATATGAATGGAAAGAAAGTTTTCAGACTTAAAAAACGAAATCATGGCTGATAATCGTCAATAATGCATTTCCATAGAAGGCAGTTTTAATATTTTATTAAATGAGCACATGAGTTTCTGTCTGGGATACAAATCAACTTAGGAGTGACAGCGTTTGTATACTGAAATAAGAGCACTGTTGAAGTATTCTTCATACAAGCTATAACATCACTAGTTGGTATGATATTCTGAGATATGACATATAGCAGTCTGGCAGTATGTGACATTAGCCATTCAGTTACTCTGACTGGTTGGCTGATTTTCCTTGCCCTTGGAAAAGTAATCATGGGTTGGAATCATTCTTCAGCGTTCCGTAGTCTGTCTTGTTTATTCGAAGGTTCTCAGTTAAGCAAACTATACATTGAATGATGCAATAACGATCTCACTTTCTCATTTTGATTTCTACCGTTAGTATGGGTGTGAAGCACCCACACCATACGCTGATGATGGGTGTTCACAATGATTCAGTCTCAACTATGAGCTGTCTCCGATCTCAGTTTATGTCTGTACCTAAATTGGATTTATCAAAAGTAGAACCATGTTGGTCAAAATAGAATCCTATTTATCGTCAGCTCTGTTTCATCCACTTTCTTCAATTTATGCTTGAAGATCACGCTACACTTACAGATATGGCAATTCAAAGACATTCTCCTTAAATTCAAAGAAATATTAGAAAATAAATTAACGTAAATTATTGGTTTTGTTATTATAGCCGCCCAAAAATGCAATTCGGTTTTCTGAATAATCAGTATATGTTGTAGTCATAGAAATTTGACAGAAATATCACATATTTCTAATAGATAGAATGGTATCATATTTTCAGCACATTTGAAGATAATTCATTCCTATTTCTGTGCTGTATGGCCTTCTCATTATATTATTATCTAAAGCATAATCTCAATAGATGAGTGTCTGAGTGGCTAGAGCTATCGTCTATCATAGTCTGAATGCTCTATAACTGTATGTCCAGCTGGAAATAGGTACCTGGGGACAACAATGGGAAGATAGTGGTAAGGTGGAATGAAACTGGTCAAACTACATAATGATGGCGATGGCCCATGATAAGTGTCCTCTCTATCAGGTATTCCCCAATGTACGGCATCGTATATAAGGCTAGCCTTACCTATTTAGTCAGGTTATAAGTCGAATATACAGGAATGAATTTCAATATTAAACTGTAAAGGAATATATTCTTCTATATTTATATATACAACTCGTTAGTTGTGGGTAATCACAAGTGACGAGACCTAACAAGGGTGAAAGTGCACTCTATGTCCTGTCCAGTCTTGTGTTATTAGGCATTCTTTTATATTCACTATGCTTTGCATTCCATTACCTACCACTACGCGTAACTCACTACCCTGGTAGTTTGTGCACTCTCGGTGGATGTACTACAGCGTTCCGAGTTCATTCACGCTCAGCTAAGCTGCACTGATGAGCCATAACTTATCGACTTTGCATAAAATCTATAGCATATAAGAAATAATAGAAAGTGTATAACATATATGAAGATATATATAAATAAATATATATATATATATATATATATATATATATATATATATATATATATATATATATATATATATATATATATATATATATATATATATATATATATATATATATATATATATATATATATATATATATATATATATATATATATATATAGAAGATATGCATATATATATATAAATATATATATGCATATATACATACATATACATATATATATATATATATATATATATATATATATATATATATATATATATATATATATATATATATATATATATATATATATTGAATATATACAGATCTATATATATTGAATATATACAGATCTATATATATATAAATGTAAAAATATATAGAAGATATGTATATATATGTGTATATATATATATATATGTATATTGAATATATACAGATCTATATATATGTAAATATAGAATGTGATATATACTGATATAGATATATAATGGTATATGCTGAATAGACTACTTTATTCTACTCTGAGTTTCGTGCTGGTTGGTCTTGAAACACTGAACAATTGCATTTGTAATGCCTTATGATTGACTATAATGAAACGCTGAATCAAATGAAGTAGCCTTTTTCATGGTATTCGTAAGTTATTACTAGAAGTTCCTTAGGTTGAACACTTTTGATCTGCTATATGAATAAATGTAGGTAAGAGACATGTATGCATATATGTATTGCATTTGATAGATGGAATATCTTTCCTCGATCCTTGTGTGTGACACTCTTCATTTGTAGAATTTCATTTCATTCATTCATTTGTATGCAGGGAGAGGAAGACGACCAGAACTTATCTTTAAAAGACGAGGGTGATGAGAACAAAAATCAGACAATTTACGAGCATTCAGAGTGTGAAGAGAGACATTGCCGTAAAAGCAGCCAAATTACAAAGTGCACTGGAAGATGTCATAGTAGACCCTCGCTTGTAAGAAGTGTGTCAGACGTAGGACGAGGGGTATGCCAGCAGATGACACCGTACAATTCCAAATGCAAAGTGAAGTCATTACCTGATCTAGCATCGAAGTGCTCTGAAGGACTTTGTGAGTTCAGAGAGGAAAAGGTTGTCAGATATAAAATACAGCACTCAACAAAAGATCTAGAGGTTGAAGAGCCAACGTGAGTGTTTTGATTTTGATCAAACAGCTTTTTTACTCCCTTCTGCAGCTGTTACTCCGGATTTACTGAGTTTTATGCCCTGACTGGCAACCTAGCTGATTTTGAAGCCATTTACCTAGCAACAAATTCAGTCGATCATACTCAGCTTAAAAGTTTTTAGAAATGACTGGAGCAGAATTTAGACTTGTGAAGCTAAGGAAGGATTCAACAGGAACGAGTTGGCATACATTTATCAATTCCCCATGTTAGCGTTCTTTCTTCTGAAGTTTCATCCATACAATGGCCTAAATCTCTAGTTCTCGTGCAATTTAACTGCTTCTTCCCTTTATGAAGCAGCATCATTTTACATAAAGTAGTAACTTCTGTTTTGAATACTTAGTGATTTGTTTAAAGACTGAATGTTACGTACAAGACCATTCTGGATAGTTTTTTGTTACTACAAAACGTCTTGAAAGTTGTTCATTTTCTTCGTCAAAATGGCGAAATTAATATTTCCGTTAATTCTTTTATTCATGGCAGTGAACAGAATCTCCTGCTACAAAACCGAGGCATAAATACAGAAAAGATTTCCCTTCAAAGCAATGAAGACATCAACAAAGCAGAGAATTTAGGACAGGTTAGCCCTGAAGTAGAACAGTTTATTGCTATTATGACGGAAAATCCTGTTTTGCACCAGCTCTATGTCAACAAGAATAAGCTTTGTAGCATTTTTTGCATTGTTATTTGATGACATATTTTTGCATATATGTTTATTTGATGATACATTTTTTCATATGGTTTTATTTGATGATACATTTTGCGCATATTTTTATTAGGTGGTATATTTTTATTTGATGATACCAGTTAATTTTGGCTACTATGCTTTAGACGTGAATGTTCAGATAAAATATATAAAGGCATATTGATAAACTGACGTTGTGCCATGATAAAATATTAAAATAATTTAAAGAGAAGTTAGTGTTAAAAAGTACGAATAGCTAAAGTTCTTATTTTCATTATAAGCTAGTTTTGCATTGACTTGTATCTTCCTCTGTTAAGTAGTTTTAGTTTAGCAACCGGCATGCTTCAGAAATCAAGATTCTTTCACTAATTCGAGATCTTCTTCAGGCGCAGTGCCTTTTCTTGTTAATTCTATGCTTTGAATTACTAACCAATGTTACTGTTTTGCACTTTAGGTCCTAAACCAACTGTCTAATTTTGTTGTTGTCTTTTTAGAAGAAATCCTGCCTGTTTCGCTGTAGATTTCCATGCTTAGAGAGAAGACAGGACTATTCTTTGTTTATACTTTCGCCAACTAATAGGTAAGATCGCAAACTCTACCTTGCAGATCATCATACATTTCAAGAATTTGTAGACTAAGGAGTATCTTGCCTTCCTCTGCTCCTTTCGAGAATTCTATATACATGTCTTCTTTCAAATCTTAAATCTCATTTCCCTCTCTGCTTAGTCTTTCTCATTCTTTTGTAGGTGGCTCAGCTATTGGCCTCGGGGCCTTTCACCCGACATAACATATAAAATATTAGATAGCGTCATTGTTGAATTATTTCATTAGATTATATCGAGATCATTTTATTCGTCTATTGGACATTTGCTTTGATTGTTTAATCCCTTACCCAGAGCTACAATTCAGTTATAATTCAGTTATAGTAACTTTTTTGCAATGTACCTCGCAATAAAAAATAATCATATATAAATATTGTCTTATTAATATTTGTGGAAATGCATAAGTAACTTGAAGAGAAAGGAAAAATGACAAAGCAAGGTCAGCTTTCCTTGAATCCAGTCCATTATGAGCTTCTGAATTTGACTTTAAGTTACTAGTTTAGTAGACAGCCTACCTGCTAAGGTGTGCATATTCATGTCAAATGTTTATTTAAATGTTTTGAAAACCTTGGCTAAAAGTACAGGCAGGATAGCTGTATGGAAAATTTGTGGTATTTGAGTTGGCTGTAAATTTTGATTATTAGCAGACATGCACTGATTGAGTCTTTTGTTGCATAATACATCTCGCAGTGCTTTTCTGCTAAAGTGTGCAGATTAATATTATATGTTTATTTAAATATTTTCAAAGTTTTGGCCAGAAATACAGGATAGTTGCATGGAAAATCTCCTCTGTCCTTTAGTTGACTCTAAGGTTTTCATTATCAGCAGACGTGCACTGATGGAGTTTTTAATTGCATAATAATTATCGCAGTTCTTTCCATTACTATAGATTAAATAATAAATGTTGTTCCCTTCCTTTTGTTTAAGGTTCAGAAGATTTAATATGTGTTTGTGCACAAGTAAATGGTTTGACAGAATTATCCTCCTTTTCATATTTTTGAATTGCGTTGTTTTGGCTATGGAAAGTCCCGATTTGGACCCATCTGGCTGGGTATGTTATGTTTCTTGTTTTGGCTTATTCAATGCTATTGTAGGCCAAGTGTTAACTAAAACTAAGCTTACTGTTATCTACATCTCTTGGAGGCAAGTGCAGGACTGATCATGTCGAAGAAGAATAAGAAATTTGAAAGAGGAATGGCCATATAATATGATTGGGAAGATTTTGTATTCTCTGGCCACCTGAACTTGTGAAAACACTGGAAGATTGTATTCAGAGCTCGCGGCAACTCTGGCTTTCTTCAGAAAACTATTATAATTGAGTTAATCATTGTATTGTTCGTTAAAATTGAGCCTCTCATCTTGATCGTTGAAAATGTTCTATGCAAACAGCTCATTCGCATCCGCTGTAATTCTCATATTCCAAGTACTTTTCCTTATCGTGTCTTAAATGGGACGACAGTCGAACTATCAATCCTTCTTTGTCTTATTCATAACCTAGGAAAGAAGATTCATCGATTACACAAACAATGTGTTTACCTTTGTATTTCTAACGGAGATGGTCATCAAGGTAATCACGTGTAGCGATCTACATTTGCTCACATCACTTTGAAAATACATTAGTACTTATTTCGCAATTCTATCGTTCCGCCCACACCAATATGACGCGGATTCGCCGCCACAAGTACTCCGGTCTAAGTTTTCAGACAAAAGTCTAGAATTTCAGAGGCTTTTCTAAACTTTCAATGATTTGTTTTGACTTCAGATAATCTCACTTTCTTGCCCAAAAATTGATGGTTGGATTTTTGGACAAAAGGAGCGCGGGAGGACGAAATTTTTTTGTCATATATCTTGTATAGTTTACATCTTAATAAATCAGACTGTGTGAAAATGAGGAGTGAATGTTAACATATGTATCTGAAAATGAGACATTTATATGAACTTTTAAAACATTCATCTGGAAGTTTAAACATGCATCTGAAATGTAAGAACATCTGAAATTTTGGAATTTTAGAATTTGGCAGTGAATTGGCGTGCAGATATTATACCTTCATTTCATTCAAATGGTCTTTCGTTTTTAGAAGGGCTTGATTTTGCATAGATAATCAAGTACTGATGGACGAGCGACCGAGTGATAAGAGCTGTCTTCTGCTCTGCGCAAGATCGATTATTCGAAGCGAACTGCGGGCCATATTTTGGATGGTGCACATTCACTGCCTACCCAGCAGCAAACGGGTACTAGGTTGCTACACTTTGGAAATATAGCCAGCGATGAAAGGAACTTCCAGCCCTATGCCATTTAGGCCTCATTAAATGTGTTTTATGCTTGCGAGCTCATATTTGAGCACAAAATGCCCCTGCAAAACAGGATGTTACATATGGTTAGATATAGATAACTTCCACACATGTCTTTTACTGGGCTCCTATTTGCACTATGTGCTGCAACACTAATATTTGTAGGTTGATACGATATGATATGATATGATATGATATGATATGATATGATATGATATGATATGATATGATATGATATGATATGATATGACATGATATGACATGATTATATGACATGATTATATGATATGATTATATGACATGATTATATGACATGATTATATGACATGATATGATATGATATGATATGATATGATATGATATGATATGATATGATATGATATGATATGATATGATATGATATGATATGATATGATACGATACGTTATGATATGATATGATATGATATGATATGATACGATATGATATGATATCATATCATATGATATGATACGATATGATATGATATGATACGATATGATATATAATTATTTATGCACGCAAAACCCCCTTCAGCTTGAATAAACAATAAAATTCACACCTAAAATATACACTAAAAATGCCCTGAGATGCTGTTCTTCCAGGAGGTCGTGTTTGTACGTATATTTGATTTTTGCAATCTGCTCTCCAAGTTCTCCTTCAATTCCTTTGGAATGTCGTTCCAGACTTCCATAGCGGAATATCGATAACTATACAACAATCAACAATCAGCAGCAACAGTCAATGGGTAAATTTGGATCAATAGTGTTTGCAGCAATTTAGGTTGCATCATTTTGTGCCTGGAGGCGGCGCTCAAATGCTCGCGTATGTAAATGAGCCCTGATCTCACTTTGTTGATGGCCCAAGCTAAGTATCCGCTCTAACAACACTTCCCAAACGTACGGAATCGCAGATGGGATTAACCTTTACCTTGTTTTAAGTGCACATTCATATTGATGTAACAGTTGAGATTCCATCTTTAAAGTCTTCATTAGTTGTATCTGAATGTTATGATTCTGTTCTAGATACTGGCGTACGGGTTTACTTTCGGGGAAGGTACCTACCTAAAGAGTGGATGGAATGTCATGGACTTCCTTTTGGTCGTCATCTCTTTGATCGACTTTTTTGTAACGAAGTACAGCACAACGAAGAGTAGCTTTCTTGGAGTTTTGAAAGTGTTCAGGGCCCTCAGGACACTCAGGCCTTTGAGGTACTTTTATTCAAGAGAAGTATCTTATATTTTGGCTCAATCTTCCTATATCTGTTTGGCGAGGAATTGGTAAAGATGCCCCGATTAGAGCGGTTGGTGACGATGATGGTAATGATGGTGATGACAAGCTGAGAAAGATTGCAAGCTTCTACTGAATGTTAATACGCAAAATGTCATAAGAAGATATTCGCTTTATATTGGAAGTTCTTGATTGACTTTCGTTAGTTTTTTATTTATATGGTCTTCTAATGTTAAATGAGTGCGATGTGATGTCAATTTTTCAATTCTTAGTCAAATTTACCACTTTGACCATCTAATCATTCTAAGACATTTATTCATGCTGTCTATTAATTCTCGTTTGAACCATCATCATTAACTTTTGGATATTTGTACTTTCAGAGTGATCAGTCGGGCACCTGGCCTGAAACTAGTGGTGGAAACTCTGATATCCTCATTAAAACCAATCGGGAATCTGCTGGTCATTGCTGGAGTATTTTTCACCATATTTGGTATTCTTGGTGTGCAGGTATCTAACTAAAATTTTCCTAAAAGTTCCATTAATTACTTGGCTGCCAGAATGCACCCGGTTGGGAGTATTGACCTGTTCCAAGAGTTTTACCAATGCCCTAAGAGCTGGAGAATTTTATGGCATATCTATGTTAACTAATTTTAAGTTCTTCTCTTGCTGTTGTTAAAGCCTATTTGACACTAGTCGTAAAAATCAGTAAGTCGGCCATTACCCTGCTTCTTACATCTTTTACGAAAGGTATGAGCATGTTTTCATAAGCTGTCCCCGACCTTGCTGACTTCTCCATCCAATAGAAATAAGCTCTATTTGAAAACATCATGCCCCCGAAGTCCTAGATTCTTACGTGAGTTACGACACGTGGCACCAGGCTGAAATATAGGAGACGTACTATCACTGATCACTAATCACTAATCACTCCCATTTCTTTCCAAGATATTCAAAGGCTCATTTTACTATTGCTACAATCCTACAAAACCAGTTAGGACGAGAACGGAATGCTTACTAAGAGGAGGTTCTTGGAGGAATCAGGAGTATAACTTTGATAATTTACTAAAGGTAGAACTTCAAAGTTTTCTTATATTGTTTGTCCAAACAGGCTAGACTTGCTATAGATCCCTGGCCAAACTGTGCGACATCGTCGCGTGACTTCAAGAAAGAGACTATGTTGCATTAATATATTCTAGTTTAGCCACCGTGAACCATAATAAATGTCACTCAATATTTGTTGCAGTTGAGTTTCAACATGCGCAAACATTTTGTGCAACAGTTGTCATGTCACAGAGATGTATTCTAGTTTAACCTCTTTCTCTTTAGATAATTAAATTCAATCTTTCTGTATTTATGCTTTGGGCGTCAATATCACTGATCTCTTTCATAGATCAGTGCTCAACGCGCCACTTTCTTCATCTTCAGGTGCTTTATGAATACACAAACAAGCCAGAGCAATTTTACCTTTCTTAACTTTTTTAAGCATCATTGCTAATTTTGGAACTTGGTGCCAACTGCACAGCAATGTCAGTAGTAGCGTTTGTTCATGAAAAATTCAACAAGTTTAGTCACATCTGCAAATATATGTGCGACATCTCCAACAAAAATGCAGAAAATATCGCTCGACAATGTTGTCTAGTTTAGCTAGGCCTTACAACTTTTAGAATGGTAGAACAGATAGATCACAGTTGATATTCCTTTCTTCTGATGTTGACTTATCTTTTCCAATAGACTCTTGCGATTTTAGATAATTCTTTCCCACCCCATGATCGTTCTGGTACCTCTGCTGTTACATTTACACCATCGTTTCTTGATTTCTATAGATACACTTGCAGTCCGTAGTTTTGATATGAAGAATTGAGAAAGATGATTTTGGCTCGTGTTTTTGGTCTTTCTAGCTTTACTGTGCCACATACAGTCTATATAAATCAAATCATAGATTACCAATGAATGAATATCTAAAATATATAAAAAATGATAAAAAGGATGAACAAGGTAGGCTCATTTCCATAGAGGTATTGGGGGGGGGGGTACTGTTCTGCTATGCTTTTGCTGTTATGACATGGAAGAATCGTGGGATATGTCGTTTTTCTCTTTGAACAGTATTGCTGTAATGTCTCTGTATTGAATTTCAGGCCATGCTAACGCTATTCGTGTTTTCCACAAAAGACGGTTGGGTAAAATTAATGTATAACGGAATAGATGCGGTTGGAGTTGACAAAGAGGTAAGTTGTTTTCAGTGATTCCATAATATATGTAGCATTCTCTTTTCGTATTCTATTCAGTTGTAAGTTGAGTTGTTTTCAAATGGGAAGATTCTTTTACGTGATTATGATATATACAATAGACATCTGGCTTTAAATACCCCTGTACTACTAGCTGTAAAGAAATCGTTAGAGTTGCAGCCATTGTTTGTCGTTATTCTGTAGGGAGATTTTTTCGAAATTGAAATTTACTGTTAGATAGATTACAGAGTACAAGTGTAAGTATATCTGAAAACATAGTATGGGAAATATAGCAAGGCAGATAACTCATTCCACATACATCAATACATTCAAACAAACATACATACATACATATAAATATATGTATATATAGACCCTGGTTCGATCCCAGGTGGTGGCAAGTTTTAATTTTCTCCTGGTTTTTCTGAGCATTACATCAACCTATCTGTTTGCACCGAAAAAGGAGAAATCCTGGTTACTCGCTAGCTACTGATTGTATATATATATATATATATATATATATATATATATATATATATATATATATATA
The DNA here is from genome assembly GCA_964019165.1 of Mastigias papua. Classification (NCBI taxonomy): domain Eukaryota; kingdom Metazoa; phylum Cnidaria; class Scyphozoa; order Rhizostomeae; family Mastigiidae; genus Mastigias; species Mastigias papua. Next base: position 14,979,117 of record OZ025275.1, read on the forward strand.
TATATATATATATATATATATATATACACTCAAATAGCTCCAATCATAAAGAAATTTTTAAAGACATAAATAGACCCTCAAGAAAAAATTCCAACTTTTAAAACGTTTCGGCACAAGCCTTCATCAGTTCATCAGTTATCAGATAACTGATGAAGGCTTGTGTCGAAACGTTTTAAAAGTTGGAATTTTTTCTTGAGGGTCTATATATATATATATATATATATATATATATATATATATATATATATATATATATATATATATATATATATATATATACACTTCCTCGTCAAAAGTGCTGGAACGATAACGTCAGAATGGCGGCCTAAGTTTCCTATTCAGTTCGTAAACAAAACTTCATATTTACTTTTTGGCGCGAAATGGGCCCTGTCACGACAGCAAATAAACATAAACAAACCAGAATTTTTTACACTTTTTGCTTACCTAATTTGCTTGCTATCATTTACGGAGTATATTCTGTAATTCGTTATCAAAAAAGCATGGCAAAGTCTCGAGAATTATGTGAAAGTGAAAGAGCAGCAATATATCATTTGAGAATAGCTGGACACTCATTTGCTGAAATTGCCAAACAAGTAGGTGGCACGAAGTCAACAGCATACAGAATTATGCAGAAGCATGAAAAAACTGGTTCACTACTACGAAGTAAGAAAAGTGGTCGACCAAAAGTAATCTCTCGTAGAGGCGCGAGAATCGTAACGCGAATTTTTAAAACGTCTCGCTTCGCCAAATTCAATGAAATAAAAGACGAGATAGACAAGAGCTTTCCTTCAGAAAATTTATCAAAAAGCACCATTATGCGAGTAGTTTCAAAACATGGCATTAAAAGTAGAATCCGTAAGCAAAAACCGTACATTTCAAAAATAAATCGTACATACCGTATGAAATGGGCTAAGACAATGATGGAATGGCCGTTATCTTATTGGGACGATGATATTTTTTCTGACGAATGCAGATTTTCTTTGGTAAATGATTCCGGGGTCCGAAGAGTATGGAGAACTGCTTGTGAAGCAGACAATCCAGAATTCTTTGTGCCAGCTTTCACAGGAGGAGTTTCAGTTATGGTCTGGGGATGCATAGGGCCTAATGGAGTTGGAAACCTTGTACTTTGCGAAAAATCTGTAAATTCAGAGTATTATATACAAATTCTAAAGGAAAATCTTCCCGAAAGCGTCCGAAAAATCTATGGCAATGAGAACCAACCGTTTATCTTTCAACAAGACAATGCTCCATGCCACAAAGCTGCTCAAACATGCAGTTTCCTCAAAAGCAATGGAATCCTTCAACTTCCCTGGCCATCTCAAAGTCCTGATCTCAATATAATTGAAAATGTCTGGCAATACATGAAAAATATGATTAGAAAAGATCCACCGAAGAACAAGCATCAACTCGTAAAAAAAATTTTTGAGATTTGGGCAGAACTTCCACGCGAATTAATAGTCAATCTGTACTCTTCAATTCCACGCCGTCTCAATGCTGTTCGTGCTAGTTGTGGCTATCCAACAAAATATTAACAATTTTGACTTGAAAGCGTTAAGTAAGGGTTTCATTTATCTAAAATATTATAAATTATGCTCTATTTTATCATTAGTATAAATTAAGAGAAGTTTCGAATAATGGTTTTTGTTGTAGGCTTCGCCAAAAAATAGTTATTTCAAAGTGCCTATGAAATTGTTGGCTTCAGATTCCTTGCTCGTTCCAGCACTTTTGACGAGGAAGTGTATATATATATATATATATTTATTTATATATATACATTTATATATGTATGTATGTATATATATATATATATATAGAAGGAATGAACCAGAAGTACACTTGTCTTTGGAGTATACGTTTCGATTAAGATCAACCTTCTCGAAATGTTAAACTCAGGGAACTATTTACTAATGAACTTGTTTCTATACTTTTTCTAGCCAGTCAAGAATCATAACCCTTGGGCATTCCTGTATTTTTTCTCGTTTCTTCTGATTGCTGGTTTTGTCGTCATAAACATGGTTGTAGGCGTGATCATTGATAATTTCCATCGGTGCCGCGATCAAATCGAGGCCAGTTGTGGTATTCAAAGGCATTCTCAGACAAATGCTGAACACATAGTTGATGGTATGCATGATTTTTAATAATACAGACATTCTCTTGACTCTCAAATATCTTTCCCCTGTTGCAGCAGACAAATAGAGTGGTAAGCTTCTTCTATTCAAATAAAGGTGCCGTGTCTTTGTCATCTTTCCGAAGTGTCATTCTTGCTGAGATATAAACATCTGGAAATATAGCTATGACCCTTCAATCAATGAGTGCAAACATAACATGGACATCTCAGTGTAGAAAACATCGAGACATTATAGTACGCTTGTAAGATTGTGCTTATACTCTTTTTAAATCTTGCCATCTTTTATAGTCTTCTGTGTTTATTACCTGAACTGAATCTTTGTTTAAGACTTAACGCTTTGCCTGGACAATATTTTGAGATAGGTAAGGCGAATGTGTGAATTGCTCTGCAAGTCAATGTTTGAGTTGTTTGAGAATAGCATCTCTCTATTGTTCTTGTTATTAGTGTATTTTATGCATGTGCTTTTAGATACCGTAAATATGTGAATATATGTATATATTAAATATTTAAATATATATATATATATATATATATATATATATATATATATATATATATATATATATATATATATATATATATATATATATATATATATATATATATATATATTTAAATATTTAATATATACATATATTCATATATATATATATATATATATATATATATATATATATATATATATATATATATATATATATATATATATATATATATATATATATATATATATATATATATCTTAATTCGGCTAAGGCTAAATTTGTAATTTTCCATAATTTTTTAAATAAATAATTTTCCAATTGTGGTAGCCCACTCATGACTTAGTATATATATATATATATATATATATATATATATATATATATATATATATATATATATATATATATATATATATATTTACTTATTTTTATAAATATTTTCATAGTGTTTTTTATTGTTATTGAATCAGAAGAAGATTCTGCATTTACATGCACACTTAGTAGTACCAGTTGTGTCTCTGCACCCTGATAGTCGAGGCATGTTTAATGCATTCTGTCCCTAGTTGATCATTTGATACGCATCTTTTGAAACTTTGCTCATCGTTACTGCGTCTGATTGTATTGTAAATGTATGTTACAGTCAGAATCTCCTTGCAATTTGTCACAATTTGTCATTCCATTCTTCTGGCAAGCATCCTATTATGAATTTCTTGACTTAACTACCTCTCTTTGTAAAGGAGACGAAGATGATAGCGATGATTCAAGTAGCTTTTCCGATGGTGAAGTAAACAGTACGTAGCGGGTCTTATTTCCATGGTAACACGCACACACGCATTGACCGTATACACCTACCTCATTATTTACATTTGATCCTTGTATCCTTGTATCATAATCATATCCCTTGTATCCTTGTATCATAATCATACCCCTTGTTTAGTTTCATATCATGATTACGCCACGCCTTTCATGTCCACTCTAGTCATTGTTCGATATGATCACTTTTTTGCAGTGCATTAATTGGTAGTAATTTCATAACATGGTATGTTCGAGAGAGACAGCATTTTGTCTTATACATTGCACTTGATAGATTGCTTACAGCATCAGTTGTATGCGTTACAGAAACAGAAAATGCTGTCGTCCTTGGAAGCGAAGAGCTTCTGTGACCATTAATCGGAGAAAATGTGCTTTCTTTTATAAAATAATCTTGTATATAGCCATAATGAACTAAGCTACAGTAGAGGATGAATGGTGAAAGTTAAGAGTAGTAGAATTTGCAGACAGGAAGTACATTGACATTTGTCAATATTTCAGATGATATTTGAGTGGGCCTTTCCTGCGGTTTTTACTGCTTTGTGCTATTAAACATCCTGAAGGGTCCTCTCTTGTATCGATGTTTGCTTGATGTCAGAGCAAAGGCGGCCCTGGCTCTTTCTGTCTCTCGCGTTGGCTCATTGCTCAACATTTGCGTATATGCATTGCGTGAGTAGCACAGCTGAAGTAAAACACAACTGTGCTTTGACTTTCCAGGACTGATGGCGGGTATTATTTAGAAGGAAGTTCTGACGCCTTTGACTGACGTGAAAACCAAACCCTCTAATTTGCTTCTCTCAGAGTAACTGAATATAGTATACATTTCGCTATAGTAACTAGTTCTTTCTTTCTTCGATGAAGATCTACCCATCACTTTGTCCCTGATATAAAACGTGCCGACTTGCACGTACGCTATCCTATTCTTCAACGTTCGTTAATTTCATAAGCAGTTGGGTCTTCTTTGGTCATCTTTGCAATGATGGGCCTGAACATCCTCAGTAGAGTTATATTGCTCAGATAGCTGGATCTATAGCCACTTTTTGTGGTCATCAAGATCACATCCATTATACGTGTGAATGATTCTCTGTGACTCAAAGGCCTCAGCAACTTTCTTTTTATCAGTGCTGTGATTCCTTTGAGCTTGTCAGGATTCGCTGCAAATTGCATGACTGTTAAGCTCCTTCCAGGCGTTCCTCGTTGTTCTTTTGGCAGTTACCGTCCGGTTTGAAGATATAGTCTGAGAAACATTCAGTAATGGAGTTTCCTATCACTAAAATTTGCTTGTATGGAAGCCGCCAAACTTTTGATGTATTGACCTCTTGATAGAATGCTTGCCATTACTTTCTCCCTTCGATATTGTTACCTGTTTTTGCCGTACCACATGTGTCATTAATGCCCGTTTTTTTCATTTGTGAAGCTCCTACAATTGACTCTTGTGTCATCTTGATTTCGAATTTACAGGCGATATCAGTCAGTCCCTGTTCGACTCGTTTCCTGTCTGGAGAAGATTACTGTATACGATTGTCACTCATTATAAATTCGACATAATTATCGCCACCGTAATTGGCTTAAATGTCTTCTTCATGGCCATAGAGCATTACAGGATGTCCCATGTGAGTCACCAGTCAATTTTTTTCCTCATTATTGTTTTGCCTCGTTTCACTAGTTCAAAATGTCAGTAAGACAAGAAAGGATCCGTTACAATTTTGACATATGACCTTTGTAGGTGTAAAGCGATACTGTCCTCCTTGATTAATTGAAATTTCAGGACCAGAAGTGGCTGGTAAAATAATTTACATGTCAATTAAGATGGTGCAAGAAATAAGTGGTCTTTGTTTATGCCTAGGATTAAGATGGCGGTGATCTGGCAAAATATCCTACTCATTTATCATCTTTATTGCTTTGATGATCTATAGATAAACGTGTTTCAAAATACTTTCCTGTGTCTTCAATTTGGGATATTAACTTTAGGATTTTATCTATCATAGTTCGTCATAATCACTTAAACATATTTCTAACCCAGAGGAGAATTCTGCCTGTTCTCAACACGTGCCTATATGCTCACTATTCTAGCTGACAACTTATCCTAAGGCAATTTCTACTAGGCGTTTTCGTCTCATTGTTAAGTAGATGTTGCTTTAGTTAAATCCCAAACATCCACTACACTCCACATAGTTGCTTTATTTAAAGATTAAAGAATTTACTGCGATAATATTTTTTAAGATTGCAACAAATAGATCCTGTATTTCTGGTATTTCTTTTCATGTTTACGAAATATCCAGCTTCGCATTATATCAGCGTGCGATTTCTATTTTGTTTTAGACACTGTCTCAGTTCCTAAAAATCTTGAATTTCATTTTTACTGGGATATTTGTGCTTGAAGCAGTGATGAAAATGATGGCATTTGGTGTGAGAACGTTCATCTCTGAGAGGTGACTCGATTTATAATTGTTTATGATATTCTTTTTCTCTAATGTATTAAATGACATTGCGTGTTAGCATCCATGGAAATGGAAGTAAGCGACGTTTAAATTCAAAACTGTGAACAGATGAACTTAATATGCAGAAGAGAAGGAGTTTGATGACGAAACAGAAATTGAAGAATGCAATCATGCAGAAAGACTTGATCTGGTGAGAAAGAGCGTACAAATATGGGGATACCACATGCATGTTGCATAGACTGATATAAATGGAGAAGTGGAGGAGATATAGATAGATTTCATGTCATATATTGTTTCTTACTTTAATGGTTGAAGAATAGAGTTCTTCTAGGTTTTCAGGATCTACATTTCACATTGCTTATTAACTGAACAAAGGGGAAAACTCTTATATTCCCTTTTGCACTAAATGGATTTTTTTAAATATCTGATGTTTTTATTTGATTTTCAGATGGAATCAACTGGACTTGACTATAGTTGCGCTGTCAATTATAGGTATAATTTTAGAGGAGTTGAATGAAAGTTTGCCAATTAATCCAACCATTATCAGAATCATGCGTGTACTGCGAATCACAAGAGGTAAGATGATAATTATTTTTTATTCAGTTCACAGCCTCTCAACAACATTTTTTAAGATATATACAGTGGATATTCGGTGTCTTAAACTCTCATGGGAAGTTGAAGTTTGTTCTAGTTATTGAATGTTAGCGGTAGTCGATAGTGTTCAGAATAGATACAGTTTTATTGATAAGATAGAAAATTTAGATTCTACGTTTCTTCTGAGCTCTGTTTTTGTACAGAATTTTTCGTTTGTTTCTCGTCCTATTTTTGTTGCAATTAATTAGAGGATTTTTGTTATATATGTTAGCATTTTCAAGCATCTGGAGATGCCATCTTTAAGTTTGTGAATTTGTATGTTTGGATTAAACAGTAGGCCCGTTTCATACATCTCAACTTTTTCATTTTTTTACATTATTAGTTCATACGATTTTATGTTTTTATTCTTCATTGTACATTTTCAGTTCTGAAAATACTAAAATCTGCAAATGGCATTCAGAAGTTGCTCAATTGTCTTTCACAAACTTTACCTCAGGTAAATTATGTTCGCATGCTCAGATCACTGTGTTACATTTTTTGAAATGAAATACTTTTAAGATGAAATGAAACAAATGAAATTAAATATATGGGACTTGTAGTTTAGTAATTATGATTTATACGGCCTAGTAGTTTGCCTAGAAGCTTGCATTCAGCTCAGCGAGCCTTGCTTCAAAGGATCTCGGATTCTTTTTTTGAAAGTTACAAATGATTATTTTCGTAAAATATTTGGTAATTACAGGATATTGTGATAACAAACGATTCAAGCTTTCTCTCTGTGATATTTCATCTATTTTTTAAAATTTTCTCTCTACCGCTGCTTTATAAAGTTATGAGCAGGCTAATGGAAGTTAAATCCTCATTAATAGAAACTGTACTGTCAATTTTTTTCAGGTTGGAAACCTCTCTATGTTATTTATGCTTTTGTTCTTCATATTCTCATCTCTTGGGATGGAACTCTTCGGGAAGCTAGGTAAGATTCTCTGCGCACTGCTTGCCATAGAACTTTGAAGTAATGCCTCTAAATTTTACTATAAAATATGAAAGTGCTATGAATGTTTTTGTAATATTGATAGGCCAGGACTTCTTGTTGGCCAAGAAATTTTGATACATGTGACTTCGTTTGTATTGTAGATTGCAGTAGAGGTTTGTGTAAAGGATTCAGCCGTCATGCGCACTTCAGGAGCTTTGGCTACGCAATGTTGACACTCTTTCGCATCTCAACAGGAGACAGCTGGAGTGGTATTATGAAAGTATGACAAATTGTATTTGAGCCTTCCATATAATGGTGATGATGATGATAACGATGATGATGATACAGATGATGATGATGATGATACAGATGATGATACAGATGATGATGATACAGATGATGATGATGATGATGATGATGATACAGATGATGATGATGATGATGATGATGATGATGATGATGATGATGATGATGATGATGATGATGATGATGATGATGATGATGATGATGATGATGATGATAATGATGATGATAACGATGATGATGATACAGATGATGATGATGATGATGATACAGATGATGATGATGATGATGATGATGATGATGATGATGATGATGATGATGATGATGATGATGATGATGATGATGATGATGATGTTGATGTTGATGATAATGATGATGATGATGATGACGATAATGATGATGATCCTGGTAAAGATTCGTGCGAAATGTACTTTGATCTTTTCAATTGCTTTTCTCATGTATTCCGTTCCTCTCAATTCTTTGTCTTCGCCTTGCACATTTTTGGCTATTGCAGTTAAGAATCTGCTTGTGGTTTTTATTCAGTTTGCCATTGGTGGCCTAAATTTAGTTGTTCCAGGTTCACATGCTTTGCGGCGAGAATTATCTTGACTTAGCGTGGCGGTAGATAATTAGCTGCGGACCAACCCTGGCCTTATGACCGCTAGTTCAGGCTTCTTGAAACCAAGATAACTAGCAATATGTCTCCATTAACAACTTTATGTACGATGCGATTTTTAAAGTGGCCGTTGCAGTTATTAATCAATATGTGGCCAGGTAAGGATGGTTTCGGGTTAAAATAAGCGTCCTCTCTCGGAAGTTAAAACCCAGAGCAATTACGTTAATCGTCTTCTTGGACCGCCCACATGGTTGGCGTGAATTTTGGAATTCTATGTAAGGAGAAACTGAGTTTCCAGATGACGAGAGAATGAATCACATAGTATAGAAATAGGCCATCGATGCTGATAATTACTTTTAGTTAAGTTGCTAGAGGAATGTTCTTGTCTGTTTGAATGAGCCATCGCACGCAACACAAGATCCAACGTGCACTTGATCTAGATCGTTGTTCCATGTATTCACCTTCAAAAGTGTAGAAAAACGTTATCACCCTTTGTAGCTGCTTTCCTAGGTTCTGAAATCAAGTGCTGCTACTTCTCTAGCAAGGTGATGAACGATCAGGGAAAATAGGGCAGCCATTGAATTTTCAGGGAATTGAACTTCTGTCCTGTATGTCAGGGAAATATGAGGGGTGTTGCAAAAATGGAAAAATCAGAAAAATTTCTGACTTGTAGGACAGAACATAACGATATTGAATAGCAGTGGAAATGCCAGGGAATTTCACCAATATAGTTGGAAAAATTCGGGAGAAAAGTAGGGAATTTCATTAGAAAAATTCACGGATCACTCTGTCTTTGCTATCTGATGCTCGTATTCCTGTGAAAAAGTCAGCGATTGACACCTCCTCAACAATAATCACTAAGTGTGACCAAGAGAAATGTGATGGTAGCTATATAATGTCCTTTATGTATAAGTAATACCTTCTTCAACCGATGATCTCAATTATTTTAATTCCATTGCTTTGTCAGCTTGCTAGGAAGGAGATTCACGCTCGTAGGAACTTACTGTTGCGAAAGGAGTGTTAACGAGTGAATTTGTTGCTAGCTTCTAGTAAATATGATCAGCGAACGTAGCCAGGGGATGACTTTAAATCTAGCGGAGCAGCACACTGTCTACCTAAATTGAAAGGAATACCTTCCCAATTGGAGTGTTGCAGCCCCGCAGTCTCCATTTTCTACGCCTATGCCAGTGAGACGTTTGTAGAATAATGCAGAAGAGGAGATCCTAATACCCTTCCCAACTTGAATTCGGAATTCGGATGCGAGCCCATTGTTTCTAGTATATATCGGAAGGTCCTGCGCTTTGTATATTGGAAATGCGAATTTTAGTGGAGATGGTCCGTTAGTAAGTGCAGGCTTCTGAACTGTCCTTGAAAATTTCAGTTTTATATTGTTTCCACTTCGTTTCATTAATGTCATGGAATTTTTTCATGTATTTACAGGACACTTTGAATCCAGATCTATGCACACAAGATTGTGAGATGTTGTATTGGGTGTCACCTGTGTATTTTGCCGTGTTTGTTCTGTCGACGCAGTTTGTTCTTGTCAACGTAGTCGTTGCCGTTCTGATGAAGCAACTTGAAGACTCAAAAGACAGTAGTGTGTCTAGCGATGAGGACTGTATATCAGATATGGACGAAAGCTTTAGCAACGGACACAAGAGTGGACAATCAGTTGATGACGAGTTCGAAACATCTATAAACTATGCCACCGAAGTCAGAGATATATGCCTCAATGTCCATGAAGAGGTCGATAAAAATTCCAACACGGAAACAGAGAATGTCTTTAAAGAGGCTGACTTAGAATGCGAGATTCCTGGCACTGATGAGGCGAATGTGAGACAATATGAAAGTGCCAGTAAACAGCTGCAGTTGCAAGATGCGCAAGGATCTTTAGACAAAAGCAGCGTAAATGGAGAATATGGACTAGAAAATGCGATTATCGTTGTATCGCCCGCACAGGGGCATGGATACGAGAACGCTTACATACCTCGTATGTCAAATTGCGACGAAGACTATCGTGAATGCACTCGTGAAGTGAAGTCTGGCAGCTTTCTAAGTATTGAGACGGAAGACAATCGACCTGAGATTTCGTATTGCCGAAGTATGCCTGAATTATCAGCATCTGAAAGAACAGATTGCCATAGGTCGCTGGTTAGGAGCAAAGAGTCTCGATCTGATCCTCAAACTATGTCTTGTAGCAGAGAAGAGACTGCCAAATCTAGTTACAAGAAGTGTTCACTTGATAGGCCGTTTTTAGGTAGAAAACGCTCACGGAGCAAAGTTGCTCCATTGGCCAGGGGGTTAACAATCCCATCTCATGATTTTTCTGTTTACGAGGATATCAAGCCTCCGTCCGTGTCAAGTACCATAGATTCATAGTGAAGTTGTATGGTTTTGCAATGTGCAATTCATTTTTTTAATATGAGATTTCTTCCTTGTAGGCAAGATTTGTCTCTCAGAACGAGATCGTTTTATTCTCTCCTGCAATCTGGTCACCAATATTAGCCCAGGTTGGACTGTATACAAGTTTAATTTATGAGTCGTATTACATAGCCTAGTGGTGGCACCAAATCGCTTTATGCGCCAAAAACCGACAACCCTCTCGAAATCAAAATAGTTCTATTTGATCATTTACAAGGAAGAAGATCTCTATTCTTGTAGTGTGTGTTTCATATCCAGCTCTAAGCCAAGTCCATTTGACAGGGTGTTCAGCTGAATTCAATAATTGTATTCATACGCTAACTTATATCAGCGAGTGTCTGACATTAGTAGCTGTGGTTGCGCAATAGCATATATTACTTGACGGTTTCCAGCCTCCCTTTAATCTTTTTCAGGTGACATTAGCTATTACATTTAGATTCTAGAGCGCACACCCTTCTCCTATTAGCAAAGGGCAGTATCCCAAATACTCTAATTCGTTGTTTTTGCTGATGTTTCAAATCAAAACTCAGAAGTATATTATTTTGAAACTATGGCCGTCTAAGGCCTAAGGACTGTTTGTGGTATGAAATGGTATAAGAAAGAACATTGGGAGCAACAGGAAGATGTTAGCTGCACGAGCTTGGCTCAACACCTTGTCAAAATAGTGAGTTTTTAAACAATATTGTACGAATGAGTGATGAATTAAATCATTATTTTCATAGGCTTTTTTTTAAAGGTTTTTACTTGAAAACTTTGTTAGCTCAATGTATATGTAGATTTAACGAACGTTTGTTGAAACGGTTAACCCTTAATTTATGTGAGAATTATTGTTTACTGCGACAAAGCATCGTATAAACAGTTACCAAAAGTTTACTTCTGACTTTGGCCAATTTTCTGTTTCAATATGACAGTTTCAGTCTTCGCTGGGGGTTAGAGTAGTGCACTCCCTCTTCTATCTCAAGTGTGATTACGGAGGCAACCGGCAAAACCAGGGGCCAAAACCGTCTCTACATATAAATGATGCAGGGAGTTTTCCCTCCTGACAGCCTCAGTATAACCATCGCACGTGCTTGATATTGGTGGCGCCGCCATCATTGGTACATATCCCGCTAACACTTATGGGTAAAGAGTCCCATGATGCATTGTTCCCCCTTGGAACAAATACTGTCACCACGTGAGCTCGGTCTCTCTTCGTAACTGTCAAGCCGAAGATGGTGGCAAGCACAGGTGAATCGAAAGTTTAACTCACTCGTTCGCCATCTCAGACAATCAACGACATGAAAAGACAGCCGTGGATTGTCGACATGAAATCAAATATGATGTTACGGAAGTCCACATTCACTTTCTACTGTAGATTGCCAAGATGCTAGCAGATCTTCCTTTGATCATGGTAAGCCATGCTGACTCTGCACGTTGGTGGACTATTGATGTCCTTTTTCAGCACTCTGTATAAAATTAATATGGCCTTTCGTCAGCATAAAACTCTTCTGTTGTATTATAGTAATGATCCTAACGTAACATCTGTTATTTGGTTTTGCTTGGGGTGTGTTGGCCTATCATATCATAGCCCTGGGTAATGGCCTAGCTTGCTATATGAAGAGCATTGACCAGTAGATTGGCGCAGATCTGCCAGTAGTGTAAAGTTTGAAGATGGAAACCTAGATGTATAACCTGCTGTGAGTATACCTAACTCGATCGAGATTTTTAGCCATGTTTATTGATATTGACTTCCAAAGTATTATTGAGAAATCCACCCCACACGGTATAGGCCAACAGATGCATGGCGGTATTGTTGATGTGCTTAGTGATGACCACAGATGACGAGACTGACATTTGGCTAAAGTAGCTTCATTAACTGTGTCTTACAGTTATGCTGCTGCGCCATGCCAATATTGTGATGCCAAATCGAGGCATTTGTCTGAAAGCACTTTGAGTAAGTAGAACCTCTCTACTTATGTTACAAGATGGTCGTCATACAAGGCTTTGTCAATAACATTTTGACATAAAGTTGAAATGCAGTTCAGTTTTGCTTGCAACTCTGGGTAATTGGGTATTCTTTGTAGAAAGTGTATCTAACTAGACCTAGTTTGACTCCCTGTATCACACTTTATCATAAAAAGCATTTATAGACCATGTTCTGGTTACATGTTTTTTTCTCATTTGGCGTTGGTTCAGCACACTTTTTTTGTACTGTTACAGCCTCTTTGGTAACATGCTTAAAGCATTGTCAATAACTGCTGGACTAATGAATTGATCTGGCAGGCAAGCAAACTAGTCATGTCCAGAGAGAGATTTGCCTCTCAGGTAAGATTTTATCATTGCAAAGTTATCATGCCAGCCAAAACTGGCTCTTTTTGCTAGCCAGAGAAAGCTTTAATAATATGTTGGTTCTAAATATAAAAGGATTAGTAAAGTTCCTGGCCACATGATGTTTTCATTGGGTTCCAGTATTTGTTTTGTGGAACTGTAGTAGCCTGTGTTGTGTAGTGATGATTTGACTAGAGTCTCTGATTCAAATTCAGTTGAAGAAACAACCCTTGGCTGTCTGAACACAACACTGCTGGTACATTTGTACACCAAATAAGCTCATTTCTGATGTCTTCCAGTTAATATGCTTTTAGGTATTTTAAAGACTTGTTTCTCTGTCCTTAGGATTGCAACAAATTTGATGGCAAGGGTGTTAGACTGTCTGTCATTCCTTGGTAAGTTTGTAAGCATTGGTTAATTCCATTAGGAGTAACTGTTTCCATGTTTTTATTTCACTAAGTAGTTCTGATTTATTCTGAATAAAGTCTTAAACTTTTTCTTAATTATATGCAGTTATATATATGATGATAACAGAAAGAGTCTGACACCTCTTGTATGAGTATCTTTTTAAAAGATGCAGTGAGTAGCATGTTGTCTGAGAATAACTGCATTCTGTTTTTTGATGATGAGTAGCCTTGCACACCTCACAATGTTGCTGGTAAACTATGAAATACTTTGTTCTATTTTCTAGCAATCAAAATGATATTCAGCATTTTGTGTCAGAACACAGGGTGAGTGCTGAATAGCATTGTCTATTTCACTTTTTGCTCTTTGGTGTATTCGTTTATTTGTTAGGGTTAGTATGTGGAGATGATGACTTTTTTCCCCAGCATATCGACAATGATGATAATGTGCTGTATTTATTGCCAGTATGGTCTGATCCGCATCATTTTGATTAATTGCCCAATGTCATTTAATATGATTGTTTAATTAGTATATATATATATATACATATATACATATGCATGTAATGAATGGTTAAGCATTCAACTTGTGCTACAATAATAGCCCGCATAAAAGAACCTAAATTTTTCAATTTAGCCTAAATGGGATCTTATGTAAATGGTACTTAAAGCAACTTTAGGCTGCAATGGTTCTTAAAATAGGTTCTTATATTTTCACACCAATTTCATCTGAATATGCTGTATGTTTCGTGAATATCATCTAATAATACAGTATAAATTCTTTTTGTACCATAGGACAATTCCTATGCACAAAATTCAGTATAGGTACAACATATAAATTCGTCACAAAATTTAAGAGAACTTTCTTACCAAGATGTTCTAGAGAAAGCTCAAAACTTAATGTTGATACCCAATTCATAAGAAATTCAGGCAAAAAGGCGAAATGAAAAACAAAAATAAATTAAAAACAGTATGGTTCTAGCCCCTGAGGCTTGATCATATCATCATCTGAGCCATCAGACAAAAATTTTAGCCTCAATGGGTTCTTAAGTACAAGGGTCTTAAAATGAAAATTTTAGCGTAGCAGGTTCTTAAAACCCAGGTTCTTATAAGCAGCCTATTACTGTATCCTTCATATGAATCTTTAGTTATGCTCATTAAATCGAAACCATTTATTCCACAGTTATTTAACCATCTAAAATTACCGTAAGGTAATCTATACCGACTCATAACAGTATCATGCATTGAAGGGTGAGGAATTTCTTTCATGGGCTATTGCTGTATTGTAGAGGGTGAGTGAATAAATATTAGGTTAGGAATCTAGGGTACTTTTTACAATTAATAGTGACTAAGTTTGAGCACCAAGTCCCATTTATCATTTGTTGTTAGTTTATGAAAGGTAGCGTTATTAAAAAAGAATAGTAGTAAGGATTGATTCCTTTATTATGGCTTTATTTTTTTTATTCAGCAAGAGACTTGGGATGAAGAATGTTCAATGACCAATTTTTGATTGTTACAATATGTGATAGGGAAATTCATTGGGAAATTGAGCCCACGACATGCATACACTGCACAATAATTGAATACTATGCATGGTCATATTCCTGGTAAGTCATTTGTGGTTTTATTCATTATCAATTATTTTCCAAATTGAATGAGATATATTTACTTTTAGGAATATTTTGTCATCCAACCATTTGTTTTGTGTTGGTCATAGTTATTGCATAAATTTACTTTGGATTGTTCATTGGAATAATATGTTGGTATAATTTGATTGCCAGCATTTACAGCAGAGCTGATGATTTTTTTCCCCAGCATATCGACAATGATGATACTGTGCTGTATTTATTGCCAGTATAGTCTGATCTGCTGATATATGTGTGGGTGTGTGGGTGTGGGGCAAAGGTACATATGCTTAATATTCCTCAATTTTGGATTCCCCTTGTACGCTTTTGTATGTTTTGGAGGTGGCCCCTCCCCTGAGCATATGTACTTTAAAGCCATGACCCCCCACCTGCTTAAATATATGAATCTATTGTTTGCCACACTATTTTCAAAGTTTGCAAAATTTAATGCATAACTGGGAAATCAAACTATTTTGAATGGCCTTGTATATGTAGCAGGACAATTTCACATGTATGTACCTTTTTGTGTAGTTGGACTACTCTTGTAATGAAACTCTCAAGTCCTGTATTATCCCTTGCTGTCTTGTAGGAAGAAATGAGCATTAGACCGCCAGAGGAACAGTTAAATAAAAGGTAATTTCTTCCCTTGATTAAGGTGATGGGTTGCATTTTAAGTCAAATGTAGGAATTTGCCTCCCACACATGATGATGTATTGCATCTGCAGATCTACTTGTGAGATATTTATTGGCGATGATGAATGTGGGAAATGCCAGTTCTGCTTCTGATTCCATTGATGAGCTTCCTCCCATATTTACTTCTGAGCCAAATTTATTTTTAATTATTTGTAGTTGCCATTCGTTGTTTTTATTGATATGTGCTTTGGTCCAGAATGTTCAGATGACAGTTTAATACTTTTGTGATGTCAGTTTTTAATTCTCCAAACGTATTTCCAATCTAGTTTCTTTCTGTTAGGTTCATGATGTGTCTACTAGTAACTGGTCTCTGATAGATGATTTTCCCAGTATGGATACAGTGTTTTGGAGCAAAGTGGTATGTATTTAATATATATACACACACGCAACAGTTGTGAGTTCTCTTTCTTACTTGTTGTTGTGAATGTATGGGAGTTAACTCTCCTCTTTTAAAGTATTTTTGCCTCTTCTTCTACTCTTCATATGTTTTAGAGTACTTCTACATCTGTACTTAGTGGCATTTTGCGGGTACATTTGTGCAATGAGATTGGAGCATAGAAGTCAATGATGAACATTTTGCTACAGTTATCCCTGACTTAGTAAACGGTGCTGATTTTCACGTCAGTCTGAGACTATGCTATGTTCCACCACCAAGTCAATAGTCACCCCTGGCTTATCTTTACTATATAGTTTTACAGTATACATTTTAATGTTTTTGTCACAAGAAAAAACTGGGGTTAAAATGTTATGCCAAGCAGTTATTTTCTGTATTGATATATATATTGATATATATATTATATATAGCTAGTTTTAGTTTGTGGGCCTATCCACCAATTTTAACTCACCAGGGTTGTATATATACAAAACATTTTGTTAGGACATAGATTTCTAGTGTATCCTTAAAACTGCTTTGCTGTATAACCATATTTTCATTCTTAAGTCTTTCCAACCTAATATTGTTTTTCTAATCAGATCCTTGGTGTGATGAGTTGTAAATACATAGACATGAAGATGCATTGCTGTGCTGATAAGTAAGGGCAAGACTGATGGAGAGGCATCAGACCACATATAACTCATTCCTTACACTCGGTGCCCAGGCTTTGCTCTGCAAAATGATGCTCAATCTTTGTACCTTGGAACAGCATCATTTGGAAAGGTCACCAGCTGTAAGTGATAATTCCTTTCCATTTTCCATAAGTAAAGAGTGTCATCATAAAATGACATCTTTGAAAATCAATAGTCTCTTTGCTCCCAATGTTATCCCATATTCGTTTTTCAATTATCTTGGTCTGAAATTATTATATATAATTTTTGCCAATTGCTTTGCCTCCTCTATTTGTTCAATTTCCATTTTGCTGTCTTTGCCAGCCTACTTTCTTTACGGTTGCCTGCCAGTGCCTTTGTGTCTAAGTGACAGCCATGACTTGTACTGTATCAGTGTTTTTTGTTGTAAATGAGAATTGTGGCCAGATTCATTGCAAATAATTTTGAACGAGTTTTGAGAAGGAAAATGGATGGAAAATTGACTTAGATAACAAGACCACTCTGGAGGTTTGCCTGTCTCTCTAACTCTAAGAATTGCAATTCTGGTGTGTTTTGCTGCTGCACTTTCCAGAATTAATCAGCTGCCCTTTTTGTATCAAGCAAGGAATTGCCATATGATGACGTATCCCATATTCGCAGTTTCCACCAGATGACATGCGTGTCTAAATGATGGTCTAACCTTCCTTGGATGTCTGATGGCAACTTTCATCACACTTTTGTTACTCAGCTTTTCTTCAGAGTAATTACAGCATTTGTTCTTATCACAATCTCTTTCATTTTAGACCAAAGATTGGTTAATCATCTTTCGACACTGAATCAACTCTTTTTAGTGAAATGCATTGAATTTAACATTGAGTTTGCTAGCCCTCAAAGTGCGCCCATATGTGAAATAAAAAAGAAATCTCTAACTGGAATTTCTCATGTCTTTTTGTAATTTTCTGCCTTTAGAGAATTCTATTATAGATAATATAAGAGGTTGCGTGAAATAGCATGTGGTTGAAAGCATAGCAGAGAATCTTTGAATGTGTACATTGTTAGTGTGTTAATCTCACAGTCGAACTCTTAATTTGCTTGCAGTATCATTAGGCCATTTTTTACCAGTATTGTACTATAGATCTTATCATCCCAGTCATCCACTTAATTTAATCACTGGTAGCTACTTGGGGCATCCACTATATGTGTCGATTTGAAGAGGTATGCATCCCTTCTGGATCATTACTGTCAATATATTTTTTTCATCTCTGCTTTATTTTGAATCACTGTGCTAGATCTCTGCACATTTGTGGGGCTGTCTCCTCCCCCCCCCCCCCCTGTAGAAGATACAAGGGTATTCTTGCATAGTTAGTTAAGTTTGTACATGCACTTTTATTGGTGGTAGTTGGTTGGTCGCTTTGATATATTGAGGGGCGAATTTCGAAAGTTTCTGCAGAAAGAACTACATTTCCACTTCTAATCAGACAAGTATTGCATGATCTCTGACTCCTGTGGATAGTCATTTGTTTTGCCAAGTATATGCTTTGGTTGTTGAGAATGAAAAGCATGCAGTAACACTACACAAGAGTAAATCTGTGACAGTTGAAGTATTGCGGCTCACTGTAGAATATGTATAATATGCTGGTGAGAATTTATCGTGGAAAGAAGTGTCAAATCTTTGGTGACCAAAAATGGGCTTATAGTCAAGTGTAAGCTAATAATGGGGTTAGGTTTCATTTGTGAAGGTGCACCCTTTACTAAATTCTGCTACTTTTCTTTTACCCTGTTTTACTGTCTAATTTATTCATGGCTAAGCTGTAAAGTCCTAGACGTTATTGCACTTCCAATTGAAAGCTTATTTGCATTAGAGTAGCTAATGCTCCTTAGACTGCCTAACGGATTCCGAGAACTTAATGAGTGTGTCAGCTGGCTTTGATTTCAGACAGATGAGAATTCTGGATCCAGCTTATGCATATTGACGTCCCAGTGACGTCTTTGTATATTTTCTTCTGCATGATAATAGCTGACTACACCGTGCATATTTCGTGTAAAGGCCTTGGGCAGATCTCCAATGCTGCGTACATGATTTTTTTATAAGAAAGTTGGCCCAGTACTGAAGCTTAGCTTTTTCATGGTTTCACTACTATTACTTTCTGAGCACTTTTTTGGCAAGAATTTTTGAGGGCTGTGACAAAGGCGTACGGACACAGCATATGCACAACGTTGGAATACATAGAGAACTGCGAGGAAGCCTATCAAAATTTAGCTAGTTAGCGGGCCTTGAGTGAAAAATCAAATTTTATATGAATTTGAAGGCTTTCTTAGGCCTCAGAAATCCAGTATTGAACCTTATGATCTTTTAAGCAGTTGAGCACCATCTTAGTTGAAGCAATCAGAACTCAAATCTATTGGCTGAAGGTCTGCATAAGCTTGGCAATATATTGGTAGTGACGGTTGGTGATCAGACTGTTTATTGGTGACGATGTGGCTGGTGATAGTCTGCAGTGATTCTTGATTTAATGATCGAATTGAGAGCGAGGCTCCACACACCAAATTTGCCAAGCATCGCGTTAACCTTTACATTCTATACCTTACCACGAGACTTAACTATCTCATATCTAAAGAGGATTACTTTTGCTACCGTTGGATCTATGCAATCCGGGTTGTACTGTACGGAAATTTATCACAAGAACCTGTGCCGTCATAGTCAAAGATGTAAACAGTTCAATGACGGTCACAAGAATGGAAAAATTCAGTTAAATGTTATTTCGATTAGAGAGAAGTATGTCAGATGTAGTAGTTGGCTATGTAGCTTACTGCATTCTGTACCAAGTGGATAATATCTCATTACAGTAAGTTACATAGAAATTGTAGGAATCAAATGATTCTATTGAATACTGTATTCTCTGTTTGTTGTTTCATTCCTTGGTTGTTTAGCCAGGGCCAGCCATTGCGCCTGTCGGCTGAAGCTTGCACTTTTCCCTTTTGTGTAAGACCATCAGTGCTTCTTACTGGCGTAAAAAACACGATAGACTTATCACCCCGGCGTTTACTGCCCTTGTTTCAATCCTTAACAAGACCTTATTAATCTTTTTTTGTCCAGAGAGGATTAATTTTTGCTAGCCTTTCGATGCTGTTTAATCTGATTTTTTATTACACAAACGTAGCTGTCGTTGGAAGCCGTCGGTTATGCCCAATCTCAATCCAAGTTTATAAATGCTGATATACTTATACAATGCAAGTGTATGAATTTCTTAAATATTAGTAAACAAACTGGGATGATATCATATGTTCGTGTAAGCTCAGCCTGAAGGCAATATGGCTTACGCAATAGTTCTTGCTAGCTTCGAAATCTTTTAGGAGCAAAGCTCTAATTCGGAAATCTGAAGCCTCTCTGATAATGGGAATAGCCTTCATGGTTCCTAGGGAAAGAGGAACTTTCGAGAATCCTTTATGGATTTACTGTCTTCTCTGTTCTTCATGAGTATTTGAACTTTGGTTGTATTGTAGAAGTGTGCTGGGTATTTATGTTTATCCCAAATTTAGAAGAATTACTATCACTTTGAACATTTTAGCGCTTACCACACCCAGGCCATGTCACTGCCAATTAGGGCCGTACTCCAGCTTGACCTTAGTCCGACAGGCAATCAGCCCCTGCATCAAGCTACCAAGCAGCAGGCTTTCATGCTTGCAAAAACGTGCCCAAGTTTTTGACATCTCACCTGTCTATCCATGCTTATGTAAAGAAACGCTCGTATATTGTGTAGCTTACCTTAAAGTGTGCTAAGCTCTTTAACTCCCAGGTGGATTTTTCATCGGTGTTTTCCATTCCCCTACTTGTATTGTCTCCTAATGTTAGTTTTTGAAAGAGATATGCTGTGTTTTGATCACTTTTAGTTAAGATGCCACATTTTGTCCCAGAAAGCACACATGCAATGTCCCTTGATAACCGTATTAATATTTATCAAGAATGCAGGCAAGAAGTACTGGTTGTGCAGCTAAAAGACATACGGCACTCTGGAATCCTTTGCGTGGCTCAAGTAATTGAGATACAATAGCAAGAAGTTAAAGGACGACAAAGTTGTCAAACAGATAGCAATTCCCGTCAAGTACTGAGGTGTTTGTGCAGCTGGATGCTCAAAGACATTGGAAGCGAATAATATGGGGATTGGTGCGAGATTGTGACAAGGTTCCACAACTATGCATGAATAAGAAGAAGTTGAAGCATCAAGGGTAGTTCCGTAGAGGCATTTGCTCATGGCTGATCAAGCTGACCTATTCATGAATATCACCCTGAATTGCAGAGAGCGATCATACCGTGATGGATAACACGCGCGTACCTTGCAATACCCCCGTAAAATGGTTCGATTCATAGTATAGTTTACTTTCTGGGATCAAGAGTTTATGAATTGCAAGACGTCTTTGGTTTCATCGCACAGTGCAGTCATATTGAGTCGATGACCGCTTTCAAAAGCTGAGCAGATAATGCAAATTGAGGGCAACGTTAGATGTCAGCCACAAATTATGTCAAAGCAACTGTAATTGAATATTTGACAATTGATAATACCGCAAGTGGCTCTGTCATATTGTAGCCTTTTCATACGAGCTCCGTTATCACTGGTCGATGATTCAAAAACGAGGCAGTGTCTCGAATCGAGTTTGTCTTCTGGATTAGTTATTACCCTTGGTAGACAGTCGTCATGTTCAAAAGAGCTTTGCCAGTTGTTCTACAACCCAATCCTACTCGTTAATTTCTTTATCTAGACGATTAGATTCTCGAATGTGACATTATGCGTTATTATTGTGACTAGCGCGATGTCTGGTGACGTCATTATTCAGCTAATTTCTCGTTGGAACCCTTAACTTGTCTTGAGTTATGTGGTCGTTTGTTTGTAATGTGGCTATGCTTCGTGCACCGTTACTATACTATATCTGTGGTCTTTTGACACCTCCCATGATTTCCATCCGTTTTAAAGTTGTTACATAATTATGAATTCAAGACACCGGTCGACATTGTTATTTGGGAAGTACACATGCAGAACATGGAAGATTTCCCTTTACATTTGAAAAGCAGTTGAACAAAATAGTTTGTTCTTAATTGGGCAGTGCTGGAAATAAATGGAATTCACCCAATTTATTTCTCTGTTCATGGATACAATCTTGCTACTGCTAACGTGACTTGTTTTTACTCAGCAAAGTACAAAGATTCTTTGACTTTCTCGTTGATTCCCTTTAGTTCATTCCTCGATTTTCTCAGGTTTAGTGCTTGCAGTTAAACTACCTTAGGTAGTTTTGCATAATTGATTTGGTACATCTGCATCAAACGTTCTATTTGCACCCCTAGCCTTTCCATCTGTTGGATTTATCGCTTCGTGGCAGGCTTTTGTTTGATGTAAAGCATTGAGGATAAGTCACTTTGCATAGTACTCATACGTCAGTCATTTGCCCTGAGTTGTAACTTACAGACAGTCCCTTCTTATGCTCTAGCGTTGTTTCGGACCTTTCTCTTTGCAAAAGAATTTTGTGGAGTTTCTTTCATGCTGTGTTGCCTTGGTAGGACTTACTGGCTGATGGTAGAACGTTCGATAGATGTTAGCCTCGCCTCCTTTAGAAGTTATTTGTCCCTTACTTCTCAACCAAGTGATTTTAAAGAATAGATAGATCTCAGAAGATAAAATTACACTTGTAAAATGTTTCGACACAAAGCTTCCTCAGTAATTTCATACCAGACCTTTACCGATACCGATGAAGACTTGTCCCGAAACGTTTGAGAAGTGTTAATTTATTTTCTGGATTATATATATATATATATATATATATATATATATATATATATATATATATATATATATATATATATATATGTAATCCAGAAAATAAATTAACACTTCTCAAACGTTTCGAGACAAGTCTTCATCGGTATCGGTATATAGATTATATATATATATATATATATATATATATATATATATATATATATATATATATATATATATATATATATATATATATATATATATATATATATATATATATATATATTTATATATACAATACAATACAATACAATAAATTTAATACAATTGTTATTACATTATTGTATATGAATGTTTGTGTATTCTATTGTTGTTACATATTGATCTAAACTTTGGATTTAGGTCTTTTAGTGTAATAGCAAGTATGCACCAATGCATGTATCAAAGGTGTTCTGTTTTCCTGACGCTTAATATATATTGAAAGAGGATTGATTCAGTTTTTTCAATTTTTCGACTCCAATGACCTTCAACGATCTTCAATTTCCGGGCGCCAAAATTAGGGGATATGACTTCACAGCGGCAAATTCAGTGGCCCTCCCTTGTAGGAATATATCTGCCTAGCCACGGCAGGCCGTTTCCTTTGGTCTTTGCATGACCACATTGGAATCGACGTCATCAATGTACTCTCTGAAAGCATTGAAAAACTGTAAGACATTATTATGGTTGTGGTCAAAGGTTCCCACACTTAGAATTGATTTGTGTTACCCCTTTTAAACCATAAGTTTTTATATATCTCATATCAGCCTACACTTTTCTGTCTCACGTATTCTGTGAATCGGCGTCGGTTTCTTGTCTGAGGTTCAGATTGAATCTAAACATTATGGCTTAGTTTTTTGTCGGAATCAAATGCAATATAAAATTAATGAATCCATATAGATGCACGTGATTAATCTAGTTTTCAAGTACTCCATGTGGAATATACTGAAACTCTAAGCTCTGCAATGGCTTGAATTGGTCGTTTATTGTCCAGGTGGTTTTTGGATGTATTGGGGAGTGGAAAATGTTTACTTTATCCTATGTTCCGTTACGCAAAGTTGAAGTTAAACGACTTTTTTTCCAAAGAGGTGATTTGTATGGTTACCAATTAGAACTAATGGTAGCATTGTTGACAAAGCAATAGGGCCTTAGGGTGTGGATGAGAAGAAGTGTTAGCATCACCTAATGAAGCAAGGTCAATAATGATGAAAGACGAGAGGGCCCGAGTGGCAATCGCCACTTTCCAACCCCTGTCGCTCTGTGACGCCGCTACTGGTTTCGATTTCGGTATCCTGAAATGCGCTGCGCACCTAAATCTAAGTAGCTTCAAATTTTGAATACATTTGCTACTCGAATTTCCACATTAAAATCATGCAACTGGCATGGGTTGCTGATC
This sequence comes from Mastigias papua, assembly GCA_964019165.1. Taxonomy (NCBI): domain Eukaryota; kingdom Metazoa; phylum Cnidaria; class Scyphozoa; order Rhizostomeae; family Mastigiidae; genus Mastigias; species Mastigias papua. Next base: position 15,003,119 of record OZ025275.1, read on the forward strand.
TTCTGAGGTTTGCTGGCTTTTCTCCTGTAGAAACCCTCCGAAAGGATATGATCTTATCGAAGTTCCCATGCATAGGTAGATGTCGGTGTATAATCAACCTGCCAGTCGACCACATTCATAAACATAGAGAATTACAAATCTAAACAGCTGTTTAAACGGCGATTTGCAACAGAGGATTTCTTTTCTTTTATCATTTACTTTGCGGCCAAAAATTCTCGACTCATCTCACAGTTTACAATGTCTCAGTCAGTAAGAAGAGATAAAACTAGATGTTAGATTTCGGAATCGTGAGAAGCCATAAAAAATAGCACGTTTAATACGGCAAAGAAGAAACCGTTTTCAATAGTAGATTATATTCGATCGAGCGGAGGAAGGTGAACGCAATTGAGATTTATATCCTGAGGCGATTGATAACCCAGACTGTGACGCAATTCGGTCGGCTTAGATAGCAACTCGGGTCATGGTTGGTTCGTTTCTCTAGAAACTGAGTCGTGACCCTGTGCCAGGAGCCAATCTCGAAATCCGTCAAAGATTACAAACTTTCTTATAAGCAGATACCACCATTAAAGTTTGCAAGTGTGTCATTGGCTTGTATTGCTCGTATTTGCTTGGTCTGTCTATTTATTTCCAGGTTTCCCACAAGACGAATTCATTTCATTCGGAGTTACTCAGCATTTGCTGCTTTATTTCATAATCATCTATCTTCCCAAGGAACTTCGTGCACACATGACTTCTCCTTTGAGCCCAATGTTGTCCAATCTCCTCACGCATTCACTTCTCACTGTACTTTATAGCCAATGGTTTTCTCACTTCTTCTTTCATATTTGCTCTTATTGTTGCCCCTTCTCTTCACTCTGCCTTCTTTCGCGTTCTTGTTTCAACAGGCATCCAAGAGGTACCACGTGTGCCAGAAGTCTTGGAACACTAGTTCTGATTTACGCCATAAAGGAGCTACAGTATCAACTCCTCTGTTACTCAATCTCGTGTGAAGTGTAGATATGCTAAAGAGAGCTTTTTTACGAAGGCAAGGAACTCAGTGTTAAGCTAAGAATTAGTTTACATCCTTTACCTCGGTACTTAGATGATTCGTACAGTTTCTGTGTGCATTCTTTAATTGAAAACGACCTTGAAAGTGTTTGCAAAAGTAGTTAATTCAGCTGCTATAAGGACATTTTCAACTGCAGAATGTTAGGCAGTAAGGGAAAATACTTCCATCGTATATTCGATGAATTTGAAGCCAAGATCCCCAGTTATTGTGCTGTCAGTGCAAAGCGCTGGTACTTTTGAAGAGGACATTACCACCATTTTGTAGATGCTGAAGGTGCTCGCCAACTTTTCCAAATGCTACTGCTACAGTAATGGATCTTACACAGATCAGGTTAAGCCTACTTGCAGAGTTTGCACTTTCAATTTGTAGGATTCAGAATGAAGGAGACACAGTTATGTTTATCAACGGTAGAAGTTCCAAAGGCTTGTCTACTAGCATCAATAAATTTTTGTCAATCTATTTTCCTGCTTTTCAGTTTGGTTGGAAATTTGCCATGCAGATATCTAAAGCTTATGATTTTCGTTATCTCTTTGCGATCGATCGTATTCTTTAGAAACTATGAATTAATTTTTTCCCTATCAATTGGCTGCTCATAAGTAGAGAATTTGAACGCTGTGTCTGAATACAAATGTTTGGAACCGTTAGACATCATGCATCGACACAAATGTTTCAGTAAGAATTGTTACCTAACGATTGTAGACAACGAATCTTGTGATGTAGATGGATTTTTGGCAGCTAAGGATCAAGTCGAACCTCCTGTAATACGTTTTTTGGATTTGAGGGTAATGTTCTTTGCAAATCTGGTTAATCTTAATGAATCTAATCCCTTTGAAATATATTTGTGGAAGATCAATGAGCGTTGAATTTAATTGATTTTTCAATCCCTTTTACTTCATATATACATACGATCGGGATTTCTTCAAACTCCTTATCTAGACGCCTATCTCAATAACTTGTACATTAGTCCTAACGGACTTGCAGAAGATTCACAATAAGATCTCAGCTTCTCGTCGACCACAGAATATTAAATTTCATTGTGTCTTGATGAATTTAATTTGTTATTAGGACGAGATGAAAAGAACGTGACCGTTATGTTTTATATCCTTTTGTGCTGTTCGCATTACGATATACAAGCTCTGAAACCCAATGGTTTACTAGTTTCAAGGGAAAGCTCTTTTGATGTAAAGAAAGCGCGCCCTTATCTGTGAGCTAAAGCTAGCCAAGCGTTCCTTGCTCTTCAATATCACTAATGTAAAGTCACAGATAAACATCGTTTTAGAATTAGGATTTCGAATGCGCTTCCTGCTCTGAGCGTATATCTCTCTGTCACTGTGACAATCTATCTGGTTACTGGTCGAGCTCCTGTCAGCAGATGGGCTTTTCTTGTGCTGTAATCAATATTTTGATAGGAAAGCTGCATATTAGTTAATAGGTACTTAATCGTAAAGTCTGTTTTCAAAGATCGATTCTGTCATTCAGAATCTCCAGGAACAGCCATAAGACCAAAGACGTCAGTAGGAAAGTGAATTGAGTTGTTGCACGCACTGTCTCTCTCCGTCGTTGAACCATGAAGCGTTTCACTTACACTTTGACAGGGAAAGCTCACTGTTTTTCTTCATCTTGACTGTATGTGCGGCAGAGACGTTCTACTTAGTTGTTTCATAATTCAACTCTGTGGAATTTCTATCTCTACAAAAAGTGAGGCAACGTGGTAGCATTCGGGCATAGACGCTGGCTCTGAGAGAGATTCTAGGGTCATTTTTGCAGACTTTACGATGTCTATTACATCATGCCCCATTTTTCCTAGTCTATAGGTCACTTACAGCACAGGTAGGCAGCTACGAAGAGCATTTGTCTTTCATTGTGGTATTCAGAGGTGTCTCTCGCTTGCACATCACTATCAAGGCAACGGGTTTGCCGTAGTCATATGGCCTAGCAATCTTGGAAATGAATGTTTATGTTTCACTCCAGTGCTTTCTGTTCAGGTTTAGTTAAATTTGTAGCTATTAAGTGAATCGATTGAACTCCTTATATTTTATTGGTAAGGAATTTCTTAGCATTGTGCTCTTGTCAATGTAGGCCATTTGGATATTGTTGGTGTCGCGAAAGTGGTATAGGAATAAGGAACATGATCAAGTGTTGAGTAAGCCTGCATTAGAAACTGGTATCATAGAAATGTTGCCTTGTTAAAGTGATAAAGCAATGAACGGTCTATGGCATCAATTGCAATGTAGAACAGGGGAATTGGAATTGAATGTCAGCTTTTCATTATGTAATCAGAGTCGTGCAGCATATCTCGATCCCATGCCAGTCAGTTTTAATGTGTTTTATGATTTCTGGTTATTGGACTCTAGACTGGCACCATGACACGTCAACTTTAATGAGCTGGTTTGCCCTAATGGAACTCTTATGTACTAAATCACCAAAAATGTATACTTTTTTGAACGCAAATACTTCGATAGATATCTTATTCAGTGCTAATGAAGGTGTTTATCCCGAAGTTTACCTTGAAGAAAAGTATATATATATTTTTTTGTCTTTTATGTATATTTGTATTCTGCGATTTATATCGTCTTGCAGTTACTTTCTTTTGGGAATTTTTGGAGGGCAGTTTTTGGGATTTTGTCATTTATCCTGTTGTTCATCAATCGTTGATATATGTTGAGGTGTTAGATGGGCAGCTTGGTACTCTTATCCTGGTCACAAGCTGTTCTGGTGTAGTATGGCGCTCACATCGTATCATTAACAACACAACAACTTAGAAATTAACTGCCTTGACTCATTTCGTCTAGGCATTTGTCCTTCTTGATGTCGATATAAATCTAACGGCTGAATTTGATATCTTCTTGTCTCTGGATTTTTTTATTTAACAATCCTTTGAGAAGTGCTAAGAGTATTATTTGCTAACCGAGAAGAACAATAGGAAACGGAAAATCACAAATGTGCAAAGTTTTCTCAAAAATGTACAAAAATTAAAGCGACAGCTCTGTATTAATTGCTGAGAATACATTTAGGCTGATCTTCTACACTTCTTGCTCATTTAAAGATGAAGAATTCTTTCATTTTCACAATTATGCATAAGGAATGAGTGTTCGTGAAAATTTGAGGAAGAGCAGACACCAAATCTTTATTTTCTGTCTATTTTCAGATTAGGTACGATTACCACTTTTGAAGTCTTCTATGTACTTTCGGACTCCAGCAGAAAGAGCTGCCCCAGGCCTACCTAAACGATGCGTGTACATTGTGGCGGAGACAGATGATCTGAAACCAATTCAGACCTAGTTTTGGTGATTATTTTTGCTATCAGGACATTTTGTACTTGCAGCGTACAGTTTGGAGTTGAAGTTTATCATTTTAATTTTAATTTATCATCTTTCTCAATACCATTGGATTTATCTTGCTGTATTATTGTCCAAATAGTGAACGACCTTAGATTTCAAACCGCAGATCTTCTTGTCGGATTGGTAAGAATGTTTGTGGCAGAAATTATGTGCAAGTAACTGAATAAAGAGCCGCTACCTTTAATATCTGCAACTTTATCACATTATGTTAGATCACGACCAATCTTCGTATAATCCAATATCGATTCCTTTCTGCGGTGCTTTCTTGCTCTCATGAACAACCACACATCTGAACCAACCGTGAATCTCTCTCGAATGTCACGCAGCCTAGCAATTAGATTCAAAAATTACCCTGTGTATGTTAAGCTCGACAGTTACACATTCGAGAGTTCTACACAGCAGAGCTTGTCTCGAGCAAAGTAGATTATAGCATAAAACAACTGAGTCACAATACGTTATATCTATGACAGTACCGAACCATGTACAGTAATGTGGTATACAGTGTCGCTCGGGCAAATACAGTGCAAAACATTTGGACAATGAAGTATGCATTACAGTGAAATGCCATACGTTACAGTAAAATACCGTGCATTGCAGAAGAGTAGAATTCAGCAAATGTATTGTGCTCAGTCATTCGGTTGAAAGTAAAAGAAGGTTTACTGAGTGACAGAAATTTGCGTTGAGTTTGTTCGACCACCTAGTCACTTCTATCGTTCACAGAACAATATCCTATGTAGTAGATTGACCTAATGTATGCAGCTTCAATAGCGTAGTTGTGTTCTGGTCAATGCCTTTGACAGTTTTTCTGACTGGCAAAGGATATTTTGAAGTAGTAGGGAAGTCCCACGATACCTTTCATACCTTGACACTTTTCTACTGTGTCCAGGCAAAATTGGAGTATTACATGACAGCTCAAGATAGAGTGGAAGTTCATTTTTCATAATGCCAAAGCTCCGTAAAGTTGTCACACCTACATCTGGCAACTCTTCCTACTTATTGGCCGTGTCAAAATGATCAAAATAGCTGGCGTATGATAGAAAGTACTGTTGATCAGTGAAACTATCATCAGTTACTCGCAGCTGATATATTTCTGACTTTACATTACTTCTTTCACTTCGCCTTTCTTAGCATGTATTTTCTATTAAGCTTCCTGTCTTCTATTCTCCCACACTATTTAAAGAAAAGCTCCTGTTCACTAACTGTCCCTACACTGCCGTTATTTGTGAGTCATATCTTCACGGAAGCAAATGCAAGCGAGATGTTATGGTTAACGTTTGACTTTCAGTTCATGAACCTCAGAGATTTGTCTACATGGCAATTTGCGCCAGGTGAAGTCAGTAGTCTTTCAAAATCTAATTTCCAATGTATGCACAGGTGTATTCGCATGGAAGAACGGATCCTAATTTTGAGTCTCTCTAGATAGTGAGGGTTAGCAAAGTTTGGTATTTAAACTGTGACACTTAATAACCATTAAGGAACAGACTGGTAATATTATCTACCTTAAAAGTGCCAATTGACAGTTTTAAAGGAGTACTTTTTTGCAACGAGGAAAATATTTGAAGGAATAATATTTTATCAATGCACACTGTTTATCGCTATGGAAAATTGTTTCATCACTGCTCAAATTGGTTACTACTACACATTGTAAATAAAGTGACGTCACTGTTCAGACTTCTAAACATAAAAAGAAGACTTCTAATTGGTTGTTGAGAATATCTTTTGATTGGCTATTGCAAAATTTGTCTCTGTTTCGCTGTACAAACTGGCTACAAGTACACACTAGAATTGTGCCTGCTTTTCATGCAACATTGATTTCTGACCACACAAGCCAAGAACCATGGTTCCTATGTGTCGCTATTATTATTAGTCATAGACTGTTTTGAGTGCTTAAGCTTTCATGCGGTTGGAAAGAGTTTATACTGACTAAGAGGCTAGCTTTCTGTTCCAGAGACTCTTCATATGATCCCCATAGCAACGGGTGTTATTGGCTGATCCTTTTTCGGCAAAATACAACACCTTTTTAGCTCTTTAAGTATTAGAAAACAGTTTTGATCTCGATGAGTTAACGCTCTCTCTTCTTTCTATGTGTAGTAACTACTGCCAACCTCATGACAAGTAGATCTAAGTAAAACCTGGCTCCTTACCTCAGGCACTTTTAACTGTGAAAGTGAAATATTGATGATACTCTAATAAGGGTTTCATTGTGAATACAGCCCTGTTTTAATAGAAGTTGTTATGGACATTACCCTGTAAAGCACGCCCAATTAGCATTGGGCTTGTTGAGCATAATAGTTTGCAAGAGACTTCCAATTTATTCAATACAGGTTGTGTATCCTATGTGATTTCCTGTAATGCGTTTTTCGATTCTAATATGGCTGATTGATAATTGAATTTAAGTGAGATAAGCTCGGTGCAATCCTTAAACCATCAAATTGTTTCTTCCTGAGTCTTCATTTCTTTCACATTCCTTTGTAATTCTTTCCTGGGCTCCATTTCTCTATCTGCTTTTCTAATCAAACAATCCTTTACATGCTAAGAATGTCACGTTTCTTTACATTACTACAGATTTCTTCATCTGTCCATGACTGCTGTAGCATTCTTCATGTTGATTTCTTAGTGCAGATTGAACACTGATTGTGTTGTACTGTGTATCCTTGATATTCTGGTTGAGTTTGACTCGTGTTAATACTGCTATACAACGATTGGTAATAATTTAACAAGACTTCATGCAAACAGACCTAAAGTCAATCACAGCACCCGACCGTGTGTTCAGATTTTGCTCAATGTTCGTCTCATTCATCCCTTTATTAGACACTATCATCCAGTCGTTCATTAAGTCTTTCATTAATTTTTTCGTCTATCAAGGTTCTACATTCATTTTATGATCTTTTCTTGTGTATTCATTCAGTCGTTCATTCGTTTCATCCAATCACCGATATCTCCTTTATTTATCAAATAAATCCTCTAACGTATGGGAAAACAGGAATTTAGACATAAACTTTTTCTTGGTATCTTTTGAGTAGCATCTGCCCAGCATAAAATGGGGCAATAATAGATTACAATTTGTTATTTAAAGAAATTCTTGTAATCAAAAGTCTACTCTTTGCATACAATGACTGAAAACACAATAACAAAACTACCCTATTACTCATTCCATTTGATAACCATTATAAATAGACGGCAGTTTCGTAAAATATCAATATTTTGTACAAGTTAACCGCATTACAAAATTTACAACAACAAACAACTAAGATACAATCTACATATAGTTGAAAAACCTTCTCACAAAACCTACTGAAGTTAGCAAAATACTTAGAAAAGGGTAAGAAAATCCAGTTTATCGCTTGAAAGAGAGATCAAATTTAGTATTCGCATTTCGTTTTGCAAGGAAGAAGTGATGCTTCAAAGGAAGAAGTATTTGTATGCAGACAATGAAAGTTGCCAAGATGAACAATTTCTCTGAACGATTTTCTAATTGTACGTAATGTCTGTAAACCTATATATTCATCTTTTGTCCTTCGAAGAACGTAGGCGCTTGTCTCTTTCTGAATAGAAAGTGGAAAGATGAAGCGTAGCTAATTATTGTCTCTCAAGGGAGACGTTTTCTCTCTAGAATCCCACCTTGAGGCACCGTGGTTATCACTTGCTGGCAAGCAGATCTATTAGCTAGAGAGAGGAGCGGTAACTTGATGTTTATTAAACTGAAATTTGAAATGGCGTTTGGATTTCAAAGTTTGAGCGGCTCTTTTAGTGGACAAGTGCGTGGCGTTTATGAGGCACTCGCCAGACAGTGGATTACACATGGCGACTGTCTGTCATTTCAAATCTTTCTTTATATGCCACTAATAAAATATGAAACAATACATGCAAGGATTCGAGCGTCAGACTTTATCTCACATTTCACAAAGACTGATAAGGCAAAAGAATCGGCGGGAAATGCATATTTTGGTTTATCTACATTGCTTCCATTAAGTGGCTTGCTCATCATTAGGGTCTGTTAACATGGGCACCAGAGACACTGAATCACAGCAAGGCGGGGATATGCGGTGAAATCTTGTTCAATTAAGTTTCCATGACTGGATAAGACTATAATTCACCACGGCTTGGTTCAATTCGCGTTTGTTAATGCTTCTAGCACTAATAAGCCAGAAGTAGTAACCTAAGGCAATCCATAGATCATTCTGCTCTACGTTAGCATATTGGACTACATCAAATGAAGTCTGACTATATACCTTCTGACGGGCAAAGAGACTACACAATTCTGCAGTGCATAGCTTGACCTTGTATTAGACAAATGTGGTATATGTATACATACAGGCATAACCCAGGATTTTGTGCGGGTGATAAACGTGAAAGGGAGCTGGTCGTCTAGATTTTCCCTTGTCTTCGAACCATTGTTACTAGCTATTATCTGAAAATAAGACAGATTCACCGTATTTCAATGTCTATCGCTTTCCTCCACTCCTCCTGGAAATTTCTGTGACATAGCACAGTATTATCCTTGTCTAAAACTGAAAGGATTATGTCTTTAACGCCAGAACATATTGAATGGCTTTTGGATATATGCTATGTTATCCTATCTGTGGGAATTTCACATTCTGCTTCTGTTAGGCATTTGTAGGAAAGCAAAGCCCTAGGTGATGGGAATGCAGCTGACCGTTTCAATGAAGGAATCTGTCTCATGATCAATGTCTCATTGGTTTTCTTCTCAGATATATAAAACATGCTTTTCTAAGGCTCTAACCTATGTCTAACTACTTGCCAGCTCATGATACTGGAAAAAATCTTCGAAAACTCAACTTGCTTACCACTTCCGTAAGCAGCCTTCCTTTGTTTGCACTGACAAACAATGCACAATTTCGTTTTGATCCCGAGTAATAATAGCGTGTAGGGGCCAAATACAATTGCTAACAACCTAAAAAAAGTAAAATAGGAAATTCCAGCTTCGCTACACTTCAATACGAACGAAGACGAGAGTATTGTGGCTCTTCAACTTTGCAAGAATCAACATCAGGAAGCGGATAGGCCCTTCTGTTTTTGAACTGCTTCCATGGCAATGTTAGGAATCAGCTAACTAAATGCACTGAGGGAGGGAGGGAAAGATAGCAGCATTATTTCCCTAGGGATGATTTTCTGCATGCTTTGTGTAGTATGAGAGTGGGACACGATAAGCGTGGGACACGATGAGCGTGGGACACGATAAGCGTGGAGCCTATTGTGGGAGTAATCAGAATGGAAAGTCCCTACATTTTCTAATCCTACTTTCTCTCTTGAATTGCCAGGAATCGTTCAATTCAAGTTGAATTTGATGCCCATGTTCCACGGGGGAAATTTTGTATTTCAGCGCAGAGGAAACGTTGTACTGGAGGATAAGTTCTGATGTGTTAGAACATTTGACGATGCTATGTCTTGAAGTGTAACCATGGCGATAAAACAATTGATAACCTAGTCTGGTTAGCTCGCATGGAGCTTTTATACGTCCATATATTGACGTTTATATTATTTTATATATTACATAGACCTGCTATATAACACAACAACAAAACTTACTCTCTCTATCAGAAACTCTCGAAGCATATCAGTTGGCAACCTGTAACGGTATGGTATCTATTTGTGTGTTCACAGAGGATTGTCGCATAGTAAAAAGTAGCGCAGGACACTGCAACGGAGGGAGGTAGAAGTTGGTTCATATGGAAGAGAACATCAGTTGAGGACGATAGGGTAAATTACCTCTTGTTTTCGGACTGTGTCAGGTGGGCAGCAAAGTGTTTGGGAGGCGGTATCTCAATAAGAGGTGGGAAGTAAAATGAATATGATTTCCTAAACAGTCAGGCGTCTCCCTTACTTCGCTATCTGTATCGCTATAGCCCCCCGTTCACCGGATTAAGACATTTAACCCACAAAATCTAATCAACTCAAAAGCTGACGACCCCTTTTGTTATGTGAGTGGCAAACGCGCACATAACGGTTTGATATCCCCAAAGTTTGCAGCTCAAAGTGAGTTTAATCAAGCGGATACTGAGTTAACCATTGAATGGGCCTAATTAATAGCGCAGTTTTAAAAGCATGTCCTTTTACGATAACCATAACCATGACTAAGAAGCTGTCATGTTTATGGCTTTGTGCAAAACTACCGAAGTTGCTTTCGTGTAGTTTTTTTTACGGTCACTATGGTTATCAATGGCCTATACCTAAACGAGAAAAGACAGTTTTGATTTGGGAATGAGTGCAATGAGTATATTCTGCTTGAGCCACAAACAATTGGGGATCATCAGGCAATTCAGCTTTTGGCCTATGCCTCTCTTCATAAGAACCAACAGGTTTCGATTTAGGCTGCCAACCTTATATGTCTTCTCTCCTTAGCTACTGATAAAGCTTCTATCCTTAGTTCTGCATCAGCCATCAATAGAAGAATGTCGATACAACTCCATTCAAATCCCGTCTCGTGTATCTTGCATACGGTCATAGTCTATAAATGTTCTTCAACGAAGGTTGTAATTCTATTTTTAAGCTCAAAAACTAACCACTGTTTATTCATACCTCGTTCTACGATATCATCAAATCCAGCCTTATTTTCATATATCTTTGTTTTTGCAAGAAATATGAAAATTGTTGGTATTATCGCTTGGCACTATGTTTTCTGTATCTTACTGTACTATCATGCTCCTGGCTTGTTTCCTGCATTCATTGCAGTCTCCCTGAAGCCGGCTGGAAAATAAATTAGAACACCAGATACGTAAGGTCCACACATTGGTTCCAAATGTACACTGGACGGAAATCAAATTTTGATGGCTTTTATAAATTAGTACTTAGCAGCTTTGAACACTGCATATTCTGCCGTCAGCAAGATCGAAAGCCAACTAAATTCTGCCATAAGGCATGCTATGATGCCACGAGTACGGGTTTGTCTGTTGCAAGTCCACGTGGTTATAAGGAATGTCATTGGACCATTCATTGTCTTGGAAATTCGATGAATTCATCACATCGTAACTAAAGTTGCTGCTGACACCTGATCCTTGGTTCATATTGTGAGGTGGAAGGGCAGGAGGTGAAGTAAGAGCGGGTGAAGGGACTTGATGGTGGGGATGATGAGGCTGCGAATAGTGACTTGGCTGGCTACCGACGCTGGGTGGGAAGCTAAATGTGCTTGCGTGACTACCATTATAGCCGTGCATGTAATTGTTGTTGTTGTTGTTGTTGTTGATAGAAGTATGATTGTTATTATTATTATTATTATTGGCTTTGTGGTATTGGTAAGGACTGAAGCGTTGTTGCCTCTGATGATAAGACACCGACTGAGTATGTTGGTAAGTTGAATCCGAGTAAATGCCCGTGGATTTTGCACCTGACAGGCGGCTGATGCGTGATTGCGGTTGATGCGCAGCCGAAGGAGGATAATTTCCCTGCCACGTGATGCTTGTATTCTGGCCGTTTGATCTGATCAGTGCGGAATTCTGCAATGTCGATTGTAGATATTGATCAAATTCCCCAACGTCGATATCAGACACTGCGATCAGCTCTCTTGGGATTTCGTTGGTTTGTGTATTGTTACTGTTACGAATAGGTGGCTCCTCTTTTATCATGGCGTCAGAGTGGCAACGTTCCGGGCTTAATGGTTCAAGTTTTGTCTGCACCACACTGCCTCCATTCTGTACCATGCAGTAGCTAGAGTTGGGGCTTTCAGATGGTGAACCCGCGCTACCTTCATTGCTCATAGGCGAGAACTGCCATGGCACAGGTGTTGGACTTTGTCCGTCTGGGCTCAACACCTTGTGGGGACTGCCTCCTTCTGGTGTCATGCATGGTGTAATGTCATGGCTTGTATCGAAGCTACTAGCACTCGCAAGACTGCTAAGACTCTTGCTTTTCGCTCCTAAATCAACTTGTTCCCCTTTAATCACTCGTAGTAAATCGCTGGCCGTTATCTCCGGCTCGCTACTTTCGCTGCCACCTTTTATGTTTTTCTTTCTTCTCGGTTGATATTTGTAGTCTGGATGCTCTTTTTTATGTTTGAGCCTCAATCGCTCTGCTTCTTCAACAAATGGCTTCTTCTCGCTCTCGTTCAACATCCGCCATAGTTTGCCTAGTGTTTTCGACAGCTCAGCATTATGCAAATGTGGATACTGATCTGCCAGCTTTCGCCTTGCTGCCTGCGCCCATACCATAAATGCATTCATTGGACGCTTCACATGGGGCTTGTTTTTCGATGATCCTCCAGTACGAACTGGCATTGGAACTAGTGTCCAATCATATCCTATGATTAAAGAGATATATTATAAATTTATTAGGCCAACTTAACTTACGAAGGTGATTTGCACTTGAACTGCAATTCCTTATCATTTATTTTCAATTGCACTATGCACAGTTATTGAAATGATTATACGAATTATATGAACTCTTTGTGCCAACTCTACCCGTGAAACGCCTCTCACTAGGGATTCATTGTAGGTAGCCTATGTGAACTCGCCTTCTCGTATTGTTTTAAAGATATGATGGAATATTTTGTTAATGATAGTAATGCTCTCAGACAAGTATCATGTTTTATCCGGTCTTTATAGTTTTTAGTAATAACTTGAGAGGAATTCAATTATTTTCTCTAATTTCCGTTCTCTGATATGCCACGGTTCCCGAAAAGACATTTGGGCCTCTTCCTGTCTGGGCCCTAATCAGATATTGGAAAATTAAAGAACACTTGTCACTGCCTCTAACAAGAGATGAAATATGTGACGAGATCAGATCGAATAGAAGCCGTGAGAAAAGATTTGCAACTAGCTGATATGCAAGAAATGCAGTCTCTTAAGTTTGGTATTTTGAAAAAAATAAATTTATACGCGTAAGAATGAAGTAGGATGCATGGCGATTGATATTCGAACACTCTTTGAAACATCTCTCAAACCGTCAATTTTTATAGAATACCTATGTTATGCAGACCGCAATAAAATCTAGCGAAGTAATGGTAACGAGGCAACTAAATCAAGCTCTCTTGTTGCGATTCTTTTAGTAAAAGTCTTAAAGTCAATGCCGAGTAGGTTTCGCTAATTTCCTCAATATTTCATGCCGTATTTCTCAATAGTGTTTGTATTAATCCAAATAGTGAACTGTTATCCATAACTCGCGTACCGCATTTCTGGTAATGAAGTAAATTTCTTATAAACTCTTCTGCAAATTGTCCTCCGTTGCTTGTCTGTTTACCAACCGATGTTGTTCAAATGTTGGTTGCCAGTATGTATATTTGCTTGAGTGGGAGCTAGGGAACTTCTGCTAATTGATTGTCCAATATTTAATGTCTTAATTCAAATTTGAGGCCATTCGTCAAAGAGCAGTGATAAGAGTGCTTAATGAGATTCAAGGTATGGCAGATAGATGCATCATACACTAATTACATTTAATATCCTGTTATGGGAAAAAGAAAGCAGAAAAGAAGAGACTGTCTACGAAATAGGAGTGTCTTTGCGTTCCATGGGAAAAAAGAGTTGTGTGAAACCTGTGCCTTTAACCATACGAAATCAACTTTGATGTTGATAAATGTTAAGCTATTTTTCGCTCTTTAGGAATTTACACATTTCTCTACATAGATCAGAAGTGCGTTATTAGAAATAGCGTGTAGGTGTTTTGCAGGGGGCTGGGACTTAAGGGATCGTACACATGCACTAAAAGCACTTTTTCATAGATGACATCCATCGGGAATCCCTCATACCAGCTTGGGATATTCCCAAGCGGGATTTGAGAAAACAGGAAAGTGCATTCATCCGTTAAGAAATTTAGTTGCCACACATAAACGAATCGCTTTATGACAGGATTACCATCGGAAGAAGTCAGGAATTCTAGCCTTTGTGATAAAATATAAACATAACGGTAAGGATTTTGTTAAAAATAACTCGAATTATCCCAATCCTTGTTATTTTTATTGCGTTTTTCAATTAGCTTCTTTTGTTTGCATGGCGTGCTTAAAACTGTCGTGTAATCAGTGCCATGAATTTTTTGCTTCTGTTTCTTGCGAATTGTAAATGCTGAAACAGAAAGAGGGAAATCGAGTGAAAAATGCCAGCTCAAGCGAACCTAAACCTTCGATTCATTGTCTTGTCGGTATAGTCAAGAACTCACTTGAAGCTAAACAAATTTTTCACAGAGCTGTTGATTTTTTTGTATAGAAAACATAACGGGATAGCTTCCAGAAATAAAAATTTATAATTGTATTTCTTTCGTTTTGTCGTACCGTTTCCCTATTGATCGAATAATATCCTGCTACCCAGAAACGTCAGTGGTAAACATGCGGAAGATGCTTATTTAGTTTATACCAATTTCATGCTCAGAGTGCACTTTCCGCCATCTTTGACAATCTGGAAGGCGTTAGGCCTTACAAGTTCTACAAGGCAAACTCTCGGTAATTTACTAGGAAATACCATTAATTTATGTAAGCCTCCGCAGATCGTTATCTGATTAGCAATTTTGCTGGCCTTAGCTGATACCTGTTAGAAACTACTGAACATATTGGTGTATAACGTAATATAGTTTCTCTGCAAATGCCTTTGCCGCCATAGCCAATGCGATGATAGATAAGAGTTTGGCTCATTGCAAAGACTTTTGTTTTGTTCTGTTTTATCTAGAAATCAGGTGTAATTAGAGAAGATTGCTGTGATATTTGTTCACGACCGATGGCGACTTAGTAACGTCTCGTAACTTTATCAGTCGTATACATTACGGTCAGGGTGCTGTGAACCACATGTTAATGGCAGCTAAACACCCTGCTAGGACGACTGTAAGTATGATGAAAATGGGACAAAAGTAAATTTCAGGAGTGAAGGGAGGATTCTGGGGTGAACAAATAAAGATCTAAAAGTTTGAAATGAGACTCCACGCGTTCTTATGCAATGAGGTAGTTCCTGTAGTTAGGATGCAGGTTCTTAACATTCATCTCATCCCTACAGTCTCCCTTGTCACAGCTTTGCATATAGTCTTTTTGGAGCTTGATTGTCAAACAGGCTGAATTGATTTCTCAGTGGATATAGGATGAAATCATTAATAAGAACCAAGTTTGACCATCAAGCTGGAATGAATGAGGTCAAAAAAGACTATTTCAGGCTGTAGTTGTTTTACTAAATAAAAGTTCTTAGGTGCGGGCAATAGAACAGACAGTCCATCTCCATTCAATTCAATATCTACGCTTGCAGGCATGACCGTATTAAAACCAGAGCTTCGATGACAAAGAATATCTGGACTTTCTTGTGATAAGAATTGGCTCAATTTAACTATCAAAAAGTATAATTTCGCTCTGGGCAATTCTCAACTTATCAGGGTTTGTGGTATTACCTAATAATGAACACCTCCGAACGAGTCATTCAATGGGCAGGAGTCTTTCGATTTGGAGATAAGTCATACTGAGTTATCGCTCGTATACCGTATAGCGCATTAATATGTCCGTTAGTAGCTAGCCGGCCATTTCCAGACGACACCAGCGTACAGCTCATTGGCAATTTAGGGCAGCATTTTGTGCGGAACTCGAATACATCTTGTTGCTATATTCAGCGTAAAATCCTTCGTACAATAACATCTGAAATATATTGATAAAAATAACTCATCTCGTTTCCTTGTGTTTTAGAATCTTTTCCCCAATATTTTACCAACCACGCTTCCATCATAGAAACGAATACAAACATTGATTCATTCAATCTTGTATTTGGTAGCTGAAAATACTGGCAGTGTCAACATAACGGTCCGGCTTTTTGTCTAGTGTGCAAAGTTTTGCATCCCTTTTTTCTTAGCTCTTATTGTTCCAAGCACGTCGTGTTTAGCTCCTTAAATGCGCGTCCGTGTGAGCAATCCTTAAAGACACTTAAATCTCAACAGTAAGTCAAACATAACTGTTCCGCCCCTGCCAATGCTGTTTGAATCATCTTGTACTTTTAATCACATTTTCTTTGCTGAAAAAGAATGTTGTAAGGAACATCGTACGGCAATTGTCTCCAGTGTTGCAGTTCTTCATTCAAGATTGACGACCGCGCCAGATAGTTATATGAGTATGCATAAATAAGTTTGGACCTGACTAACTTTGTGCAGTTGTATATTAAAATTGTAAATCTGTTTAAATAATATAAGGTTTTATTATTTTATCTTTTAGATAACTTGCTAGCTTCCGTGTAAATACAGCTAGGAATCACGCCCACTTCATACAATAGTATGAATCTACAGGCATCTCTGTACGTTGCTATCTTGCCAAACAGGCTCGGTATGTCTGCTTTGATGTATCCATATTTCATACCAACGCTTACATTCTGGTTTAAATAACATCATCAAATGAAGATTCCTATTTCTCTAATGTCATGTTGCTGTGAAACGTAACCAAGAGTTATGGCTTGGAGACATGGCCAGAATTCAAAGTCTGTTTTACTTGGAGAGTACTTTATTTCGAACCAGGAAATACCGCTCGTAGCACGTAATATTCTGCTACAAAACCTTGTTCCGCATCTTTATTGTGGTTGGAAACTTCAAATCTTCCTACACACCTACCGTTACGCCTATGATGTATGCTTGACTCAGTGAAGAGGAGAGATGTCTGATTGTTTAGCGTAAAGTAATATGAAACGAAACTTTCTGTGTGATATTTACCCTTCCCAACAACCTGCCCTGCGAAGAAAGAACACCGTATCGACAATGCCTGTCAAAATCGTTATTACTAGCCCCTGATCGTATTTCTTCATTCTGTCCATGCCATCATGCCATGGACAGCAAATTAGTAGCAGTACGCATTTTTTTTGTAAGAAACTTTCTCCGCCCGGCACGGAAACATCACTTCAGGTTTTAAGATCGTTTGTGTAACACTGTGATGTTTCAAAGTCAACCAGGCACTACACAAACATAACACTGAAATGCGTAGATTTTCATGGGAAATACACCCAAATCAAGCAAAAGATTGGATGGACGTGCGTTGAAATTGCAATTTCAAATGTTTATCGACCTATCAACTTCCTTAGGCCTCAGAAATCCAGTACTTAACTTTATTAACTTTTTGAGCAATCGAGTACTGCTGACTATTAACCACTCTCTTATACAAAAACGTGTGGCTTGAAGCTACTTTTATTTGCAGTTATAATATTTAGTGTTAAAAGATTCTAACGTTTCGTATTTTTTCAGGTGATTAAGTGTAGTATCCCCTTCACCACATCACTAATCAGAGGCTATCCCCTCCACACTGGCTTGTATGTGAGGGCAGTACACAGTAAAAGATGCGGTGAGTATGAATTTAACGCTTTGCTGGAACTTCAATATATTGATGATAAAATATATTGTACAAAGGCCTATTACAGATTAGAGTGTCGTACAGGTACATTAGAAGATCAGATTCAAGAATTCGTGCTGTGGCCAATGTAGATAGGTCCTTTTCAAGTGTTCTTGTGTCACATAATTAATCTTTAGCCCACTCTAAGACTTAAGAAATTAGATCTCAATACTAGAGTACGGCGAGAGCCCACCACTTTTATTTCATAGATATCTTCTTAACGTGCAGTGTTGAGTTTGAGTCTGGTACGTAAGCTGCTACTCGGTGGTGTGCCGAAGGGCTTTTGAATGGGGGTGATACATAAGATATTTGCCGACAGGCTTGAACAATGCACCATAATTACCGATAGGCCAGGGTCGTTATGTCAACTTTTACCAACAAACGAAGGAATTACCGGCAGTTTCTGCGAAAAGCGGGTGTTGCCACACCCCACACCTTTACTGCTATACGCCCCTGTGCTTCTGCGACACTTAAGAGGACATTGCTGACACTAATTACGTGTCAGCCTTCGTCCAACAATAGGTAACCAAGTCTATGCTTTGGAAAATTGCCCTTTTTTCAACCACGTCGCTCTTTCGTTCTTAGCTCCCTGACTTTATATATTTCCGACGCTCCCTTCTCCCATCTGGAACTAGGGTAAATGCTAACATCACAGCACATGTCAGTCCTAGTTTTATGTTATCTGTCGACATATCTAAATATTTAGGTCTTAATATTCCTGGATTTTTATCAACTATTTCCAATAACTGAAAATTGTATCAGACCTTTGAAGCCAAAGGGAAATTACTATGCCTGCTTTCTTTTTGTAGGAAAGGATTATTTTGAAATTTGTTGGCAAACTACTATTTACAGATCTTCCGAGCCCACTAGGGTTGTTTTCATCTAAATAAAATTGTTGAGTAATGGAGAACTCAATCCTATTCACTTCTGCAAAAATTACTTTCATGCTCGCACGTAGTGGCCACCATCAAAAACTCGATTTTTTAACATTAGTCTATTCAGCGTTTTTCAGCTCGTCTTTTGGATTGGTTTTATCTTGAAGTCGATTATCACACGTAGATATGTCTCTTCATAGCCTGTTATTGTTTGTCAATTGTGGCTACAAGCAGGCGAATTGCAGTTCTTGCTTGCTAAACTTAACTTGATTTGAGGCCATTTCCACTCTGTCATTTGCAAAGGCTTTTCACTAGAATCTAGGCTGTGCTCTTAAGGTTTTCATTGTTGCTTGAGTATCAGTTGATTCTTTGACGGTATCTCACGGAGAGACTATAGTTTGCATACTTGCATTTGATTTCCTGAGCCGGTTAAGATGTAGTTGACTACAAGCTTTTCTACATTTTCCAATGATTGCGCGTTTGATTTTTATAAGAAAATGGCTTGTAAGAAAACAATACTTGATTGCTATAAATGTTTAGTACTGGATTTTTGGAACCTAGGAAAGTTAATAGCCTCATATGTATTTGAACTTACAATTCTTGTGTGTCATGTTTGTGCAGTGCCTACCTGTCTGTGTAAAATTGCATTGTTACACAAAACTGAATGTACTGGCTAGGAATATCTACAACAGTTTTACTGATGGAATGACGAAAAACCTATAGAAGTTTCAGCGCTGATCGAAAAAACCTCAGTAAAGCATCGTGTATTTGGAGATTTCATAATTTAGAAATTTTAAAAGTTTTCTTGTTTTATATTACATGTAGTTGCATTAGTTCTGTCGTCTCCAAACACACGAACTTGAAGTATTCTGAATAGAGATCTAATTCTTTACAGAAACTCTGATTGATGCGTAGAAAAGTTTGAGTTAATGAGTCGTTTTCTTCAGCAATCAGTCACGAATCCCTAGCCATTAATCAGTCATTAATGAACTATGTCGTTACTACCTATGACATATTATCAAAGGGAAAAAGTTTCTGTTCAGAAAGTTCTACGGCACTAATATCTCTGCATCTCAGAAGAACTTAGGTTTTGATTTACGTTCCTAAGCTTTCTTTATTTAAATAGTATAGGGAAAGGTGTTTACAATCGGTCTTACACTTGGCAACTGGAAAGCCTTTTAGCCTAACTCTTGTTATTTCTCTTGATTCGAGTAATGTTGAGACTAGGACTAATATATTAGGCGTCTTTTAGCATGCTTTTTGCTTACTACTCGAACTGTAGTCTTTGTATAAGGTTTCTGGTCGTACTAGGGATTTCCATGCGAGTGGAATATTTCAGCACAAAGTTCACGTTTGCTCTGCAGTCCGCGTTGATCAGTGCAATAAATATTTCATATCTGGAAATTATACTGGAGTGTTAATCTCTGTGGCTCAAAACCGTTGCTCACTTCCACACATGTGCAAATCCACTTGCTGCTGCCTGTAACATACGTGGAAATCTCACGATATATAAGTACTCAACTACGGGTGCATTCGAGTTCCGGTAATTTACCCATGCGGGCATGAGTTACCAAGCCAAAGTTGGCCAAAAATCTAGCTTGTATTACTGTCTAATTAAAATGGTAAACCACCATTGGCAAGGGCTCGGAAATGGAGGGCTTTGAACCAAACTGCCGGTTGTAGGCTGTACAGACCTACAAATTACAGGAGCTAGTCATGCATAAACGACAATTGGCAGAGAATGGCATATCTACAAATTCTGTGGCAATGAGAGTTATTTGAGCTACTACTGGTGCAATTTTTGCAAAAAAAAAACGTATGCAATGCGAGTATTACTAGAACCTGATTTGAAATTATGGAATATATCACGGAATGTACCAATTTATCTTTGAAATGCAAGCATCGGAGAGCTGAAATTTCGGGTGCTAGCAAAATTTGCAAATCTGCTCAGGATATTAGACATTCGCGTTCGATCTCTGTAAGCGTGAAAGCAGATATCTGGTTGGGACACGAGTGCCGCGTTATTAGAAGAATGGATATGTTCATATGCACACCATTGATGGTAACACATGAAATGGTGCAAACCAAATTGCATACAGAAAGGGGGTACGATACATTATACCCGGTTGAGTGCAATGAACCAGCCGCAATTAATTTACGACAGAAAATTCAACTGATTTTTTACATTAATCCTATTACATAAAAACTTGTCTTTACTGCATGATGCTCCAAAGTGTCGAGCGCTTGTTTGGGATTTCCATTTCTTTAGCTTTGGAGAAATTTGCCAGACGTGTTGTAACTAATGCTACGGTTCCAAAGATTATTCTCCATCATTGAGGTTATCCCGTCTTACACTAGTTGAAAAGGCTTTCCGGTATGATCTAATGCCTCCGTCTAATTCTATTACACACAGTCCAAAACAGAATTTTATTAACTGTGTAATTTCCTGCACAGAAAAAAAGTGAGTTTTTCTCATAAACCTACCTTACGTACATTTTTGTCGATATAAACTATAGAATTTTATCGTGCCTTTTTGTGACCTCTCTTGCAGATCTGCTGAATGTATATATTACCCACAGATATCGAATCCTGCATGCACAAGAATCAGGTATGGGTTTCTTTAAAAAAGCACCGTTTTGGTAATCATCTAAAGATTAGGACGTCTTTGTGATATTGAATTTTCTAAAGCTGGATATAATCTCAATAAAATCGTGGACAAATGACGCGAAATGCGAGGCGGCATGAAGTCCACGATGATGCAGTAAGAACAACTGGAAATAAAAAGATTAACAGAACGAACCTTCAAGCACGTTATTAACAGCTTTGTTGATGTTCGACTTGTAATCTTGACCATCTCTCTGGCAGTCTTGCACAAGTTCTTCTTGGCCACTATCACAAGTCCGCTCACAAGCGCTCATCGTCATGGCAGATATCGATATTTTCTATACACAAAAAAATAATAATGCTTTTATATCAGCTGTTGCTCTTTTGTGCTAACCAACCGTTATATCGAAGCCAAATAGTGGTCCGCGTATATGATACATGAAATACTGGTGTGTCTGCAAACTTACCCAACGCAACGTCTTGCGTCCGTGCAGTACAGGATCTCAACGCGTATTTGAAGCTGTATGGAATCATTTATGATCCTTGACGTGATCGGGGACCTATTATTTGACACCTAAAAGACGAATACTCATTCTCCCTTTTGATTGGTCGACGTGCTACGGCCCGTTGCTTTTTCTCTCAGGGCATTGACGGGGGTCGCGTTAAGTATGAGTAATGGTCTGAGGAGAGGTTCTCTGCAATTCGAAGGATAGCTATCAACGAAGTCTAGCTGAAATAACCAAATGGAAAATGCTAATGAATGAGTCATCAGGCTTTGTTTAATGAAAGAACAAGGAGTATTGGATAAGGTGGTCACTATAAAATCTATTACACAGAAATCCAGTCCATATCAAAGTATCTACAGGATCTGCGATAGTTTTCTTCCAAGGCCACATGTTATGTCTAGATCCCAAACAAGTAAATCTGGTACCTTGGCTGTCGTAGTAATTATAATAGTGAAAGCTTGATGAATATTCTATCTAATATACAGCTGTAAACCTCACCTTAGAAGGTAATCTACAGATGGCTACTTGGGTAATACAAGCAACAAGAGAGAGTACTACAGTTAGAAATATGATAATAATAATTATGAATGTAAGATAAGATAAGATAAGATGGGAATAAATTTTCTCTGTTTGGCTGCTACAGTCACTTTTGTGGCACATATATTACAGCTTTTCTATAAACTGGTAAAAGCTGTTTGGCAATCTAATTGTTTAGTAATACAGTCAACCTCGCATAATTCGGATCACACGGGACTGGCTGATTTTGCCCGGATTACAGAAAATCCGGATTACGTAGAAACTTTTTCACTGTTGCACTTTAATAGGAAACTAATTGGACTTAGCAATTCTGTCCGGAATATACAAAAATCCGGATAAAACCGATCCGAATCATAGAAGTTCATAGTTATTCTTTCACTTCAAGGTTGGCTTAAATTCAGACAGCCATCTAGATTTGCTTTCAGACATTTAGCATAACTGACGTTTCTTGTTTGTGCCGTACACCTAGCTCGTATACCCCCGCTTGTATTACCTCTCTACGCATACAATCAATGCCAAAAGTCTTGGAGCACTTACGGTATTTTTTGACTATGCACGGTCAGCGTTCCCCTCTCCCCTTCAAAACAGTGTTGATTTATACAGGCTTTATACGCAGTAAGTAAGTGTTGTGGTTTGAGAAAATAACTTTTATTTAAAGGTGTTAATCACCATGCTTGATCGAACATCATTTCTATGACTGAACGAACAATTTCAATAGCATAATTCTTTTGAGTTGTTTTTGTACTTGGATTAAAAACATTCTTGTTATGGAAAACTTGTAGTAAACAGTTTTAGTTTTTTTTGTATATCTATCTGTTGAGGCGAAAAACACAACAGAATTGGCGACGAGGATTGTGGAAAAAGATTTACTTATCGTTCCCAGGATTTGCAACGATTATCGTGTAGTACGGTTCTTTTTACAAGGTTGTTTTGCAGTGACGCTTCGAGAAGCGGTGGAAATGGCAGAGCAAGATTTAGTCCTCCTCCTTCAACAGCAAATTGAACAACAAAGAATAATGATTGAGAAACAGGATCAACGTCACCAGGAACAAATTCAGGCCATTTTAGCTCTCGCCAGGAAATCTGAGGTAAACGAACCAATTAAAACGTTTACAGGTGCTATACAAAGTTTTTCTGCTTTCGATTCAGCGACTGAATTGTGGACAGATTATTGGGCGCGTTTCAAAACTTTTACTGAGGCAAACTCGATACCTGAGGAGAAGAAGGTTTATGTTTTTCTAACCAATCAGACTCCAGTTACATACAAATTGCTCACGAATCTTGCCAGTCAACAAACGCCACCAAAGGATGTTAACGAGCTTAGTATGGAGAAAATAGTGGAGTTTATGATGGATCAATTTCATCCGACGCGTTTTGTTGTTCGCGAGCGCTTCAAGTTTTGGAGTAAAATGGATAGAAAACCAGGAGAAACCATTAATGAGTTAGTAGCCAGGATTCGTCAAGATGCTGTTACCTGCGATTTTACATCCATTGCAGATCCTTTGGATGAAGCAATGAGAACCAGGTTTATTTGCTCTATTAACAACGAGGCAGTTTTAAAGGCTCTTTTCAAAATTAAAGATGACGATCTTACTTTTGGTAAAGCTATAGAAATGGCAATTGAAATCGAAGACGCAGCTAAAGTCGCCAAGGAAACAGTTCACGGGCAAATTTCGAGACAGGAAATCAATAAGATTCAACCGAAAAAGAGAGGGAAGTCTTCTTCGCCTGAACCTAAATCTTCTTTTATTGAATGTATTAGATGTGGCAGAGTTGGTCATAACCCAAAAGATTGTAGATTTAAGAACACTACATGTCATTATTGTAATAAGATTGGGCATATAGAGGCTGCTTGTTTGAAGAAGAAGAAAGAAAGTGCGAAGCTTACGGGAGAAAGAAATAAATTAAAAAAGATTTCTTCAATCTCGCAAACGAAAACGGTCAATAAAATTAAAGTTCCTGAGCTTCAATTACCAATAAAGCTAGATGGCCAGCACATGGTAAATTTCGAAGTTGATACCGGTGCAGGAGATAATTTTCTTGGCAAAACAGCATGGGAGGAACTAGGTGAACCCATTCTAGAAGCACCAAACCAACAGTTTGAGTCAGCAAGTCAACACAAGCTACCAGTTCTTGGTACCGTTACGTTGCAAGCCGAAACTGCAAATTATAATCAACAGTCACTAGGATTTAATGTAACTGAATTACCTGACCTTAACCTACTGGGACGGAGTGCCATTGCACAACTTGGAATATCAGTTGACACACTCATTGAACAGAACAGTGGTGTGCCTGCGCAGTGTCATGCTGTATTTGAAGATTTGAAGCCGGACCGGAAATTACAAGCTGAATGTCGCAAGCTATGTGAAGAATTTCCAGATCTTTTCAAGCCGGAGCTTGGGAGACTAAAAGGTTTTGAACTGGAAGTAAAATTCAAACCTGATGCCAAATTGAATTTTTGCAAAGCAAGAGCAGTTCCTTTTGCGCTTCAGGAGGATTTAGCTCAAGCATACGAGGCGGGAATCAGACGTGGTGTTTGGCGAAGAATCCAGTTCAATGAGTACGGTACACCAGTGGTACCCATCCGTAAACAGTTGCTTCCAGGGCAGTCAAAATCGAAACTACGAGTTTGTGGAGATTACTCTGTCGCTGTAAACGCACAATTGGAGACGCACCGATATCCAATTCCTACACCGGAACACCTGATGCAAAAGTTGTCAGGAGGATATGGTTTTACAAAGATTGATCTGGCTGACGCCTATAATCAGATCGCACTAGGCCCAGAATCACAAAAAAGGCTCGCTTTGAGTACACATCAAGGTGTTCTGCTTCAGATGCGCCTTCCATTTGGAATAAGCTCAGCACCTGGATATTTCCAAGAAATAATGGACCAACTAACAGGTGACCTACCTGGTGTTGCAGTTTATCTGGATGACATACTGGTCAGTGGTTCAACTGCGGAGGAGCACCTTTTAAATTTAAAAAGGTTGTTTAAACGACTGAGTGAGAAGGGACTACGTTGTCGTTTTGAAAAATGCTCATTCGCGCAACCATACGTCGAGTACTTGGGACATCTTTTGTCTAGCCAAGGAATAGCAAAAAGTCCTAAGGTTGATGCTGTTTTGAAGATGCCCGCACCCACTGATGTTTCTGGTCTACGATCGTTTCTAGGATCAGTACAGTTCTATAACAAGTTCCTGTCTAACTTGTCGACACTTATAGAGCCTCTTTACAGGCTAACAAAGAAAGATGTGTCATGGGAGTGGGGTACCAAAGAACAAACAGCATTCGAAAAAGTCAAGACCATGCTGTGCAATGATACAGTTCTTGCACATTTTGACCCATCGCTGCCCTTTGGAATAGCATGTGATGCATCAAGTGTTGGTATTGGGGCTGTACTTTTTCACCGTTACAAAGATGGCAGAGAGCGCCCAATAGTAAATGCATCCAAAACACTAACTGAGACGCAACGGAACTATAGCCAAATACAGAAAGAGGCTTTAGCAATTATATTTGCTCTCAGCAAGTTCCATCAGTTCCTTCATGGAAGGAAATTTATTTTAATAACGGATCACAAGCCATTGCTTACGTTATTCAGTCCTACAAAGGCAACACCATCACTAGCTGCCAACCGTCTAGCAAGATGGGCACTGACGCTGAGT
The DNA here is from genome assembly GCA_964019165.1 of Mastigias papua. NCBI lineage: Eukaryota > Metazoa > Cnidaria > Scyphozoa > Rhizostomeae > Mastigiidae > Mastigias > Mastigias papua. Next base: position 15,028,968 of record OZ025275.1, read on the forward strand.
CAATACGAATACAGCATCGAGTATAGGAAATCCTCGGACCATGGAAATGCTGATGCACTTAGTCGACTTCCGGCGGGGCCAGATGATCAATTTGACAGAAAGGAAAGTGAAGCTGATGTAGATTGCATATGTACCATCAAAACCGTCAGTTTACAGCTCAGCGCAGCAGATCCAGGGGTACTCTCGAAAGAGACATCTAAAGACCGAGTACTTGCAACAGTGGTACGGTATACAAGAGAGGGATGGCCTTTCGGCAAGGTACAGGTAGATAGCTCTCACAGTGGAAGCACATGTTATACAGTGGATGCTTTTAAGAAAATCCGCGAGTCACTGTCAGTAACTGATGGATGCTTGTTCTACGGAGCACGCGTGGTGATTCCGGCCAGTTTACAAGTGCAAGTGCTGGAGATTCTTCATCTAGGACATTTTGGCATGCAACGCATGAAACAGCTTGCCAGGACTGCTGTCTATTGGCCTGGCATTGATGCAAGTATTGCCGATGTTAGTCGAGCTTGTCAAACATGTGCTCAGCATCAGAATCTCCCATCCAAACCACTTGTTCATCCTTGGATGTTCCCTGAGAAACCATGGAGCCGCCTACATGTGGACCACGCCATCAATTTCTTGGGGTCAAATTGGTTGCTGTTGACAGATGCGTACTCCAATTATCCATGTATCCATCAGACCAGCTCTACAAGTTCCAAAGCAACAATTGAATTGCTAGAACAGGACTTTGCACATTTTGGTTATCCCCACACGCTTGTCTCAGACAATGCTTCAAGTTTTACTTCAGAAGAATTCAAGGAATGGTCCAAGGCAAGAGGGATCGTCAATCTCACAGGACCTCCATATCACCCAGCAACTAATGGTGCAGCTGAGAGACTTGTTCAGACTTTTAAGAAGTCGATGCTCAAGTCAACATTACCTTTGAAGGCAGCTCTACAGCAATTCTTGATGCAATACCGGAGAACACCACTAGCTTGTGGTTACTCTCCTAGTGAGTTGCTCAATGGACGCCAAATCAGGTCACCGATAGATATCCTGATTCCTTCTTATGCACATAAAGCACAAGGACGTCAGAACAAACAAACAGTGAAGGCTGCGCAAAAGCTAGCTGGGAGGTTCAATCCATTATACAAAGTGGGTACACCATGTTATGCTCTCTATTGTGGACCTCGACGAGATAAGGATCCACGATGGGTACCAGCAGTAATTACCAAGGTACAAGGAGCACGGACTGTGTCTGTCAGGGTTCATCCAAAGGGGCCCATTTGGCGTAGACATGTAGAGCAGTTACGCCCGAGATACTTTTCTGTAGAGGATGATGAGCCGGGGGATACGCCGGGGGATACGCCGGGGGATACGCCGGGGGATACGCCAAGCGTTACCATTCCAGCCGTTTTATCTGAGACAGTAACACACAAAGAAACGAAAGTTGAAAAGGGTCAAGAATTCGGAATTAATGATTCAGGACCATCCGTTAAACCTAAGAGACCTAACCCCCGAATGCCAAACGGTACCGAGTATAGCCGGGATAACCCAAGAAGATCAAGACGTTTAAAGAAATAGTCAAGTTGATCGCCTAAGATGGAAGCTTTAGGCTAGCGGGGAGATGTTGTGGTTTGAGAAAATAACTTTTATTTAAAGGTGTTAATCACCATGCTTGATCGAACATCATTTCTATGACTGAACGAACAATTTCAATAGCATAATTCTTTTGAGTTGTTTTTGTACTTGGATTAAAAACATTCTTGTTATGGAAAACTTGTAGTAAACAGTTTTAGTTTTTTTTGTATATCTATCTGTTGAGGCGAAAAACACAACAGTAAGTCAAATTGCTCTCACACAACCGTCAGTTCAATATTGTTTGGGGGTAGGGGGGCGTAGTCCCTCGTGCTTCACCGGAATCTCATAAAATTCTATAATCAAAGGTGTTCCAAGAACTTTTGGCAGTGATTGTATGTTAATCACAATTATAATTCGCTATATGCACGCTCCTGCGCACTGACGTTTAACAATCATTTCTGGGTCATTTAGTACTCAGCTTGCCTTGTATTTTTGTGTATCCTTTGCGGTGTAGCATGGTATACTACTTTCGTTCATGACGCCGATGGTTGTCACTTCGGCGTTTTCTATCGCTTTTTGGAGTCTTTGCGGAGATTTGTATAAAATTTGGATCTCAAAGTTTAACTTGATCAAAAGAAGGCGTACAATGAGAATATCCATCCTGGCCGTATTAGCATCGCTTTTCAATTTTACGTATGTGATTTTCAGTACAAATTTTTATACGAAAGTTGTTGTTTTTTTGACCCAGCACTGAAACCTTGTTTGCTTCTGCATGATTTCAGTACTAAAACTTTCTTAGGACTCTCTTGGCAAGAATGTTTGAGGTTAGGTACCACTCTGGTGTAGCAAGTGCAGACAGGCACCACAAAAGCATAGCACTGGAATACACATAGTTAAGCAAGGGAAACCTATAAAGATTAAGCAAATTAGATGGCGGGCTTACGTAGAACCTGGAATATTACATGTATATAACAGGTAGGCCTTTTTATGTCTCAGAAATCCAGTTCTGAATTTTCTTAACTTTTTGAGCAGTCGAGTATTACTTTCTTATAAACTAAATTCTTATGAAAAACGTTAATTTGTTTATCATAGATTTTATTGGAATGCAAGATTCCTTGCAGTTAGCTTTGTGAGGAGCGATCTATCTTACTTATGCTGAAATGAAATATTAAGCTCTGTAGTCAAAAAAGTGGACTTTAGTCTAATTTGAGTGTTCCACTGGACAACAAATGAACGCGTCTCGTCAAAATTTGACTTTCTCCAATTGACGGTACGTCAAGTGGTACTTTTGGAGCATATGTAGAGCATTATTTAATATATTCACTCTTTTTTACAACAACCAGTAAAATCGAGGTTCAGGCTGGCTGTTCTTAATTTTCCCAAATTTTGAGGCTAAATTGTTCTTAATTTGTTCTTAAATTATTGGGGTGCAGGCAATTTAGACATTAAGCAATATACGAGAGAACATTGAATGTTTCACCAGGGGCAACTAATTCACAAAAATCAAAGAAGAGAAGTAACAAAGCTGTCAGTTCTCCTTACGCTAACAAGGAAATGACAATTCATATCAATATGTTGTTGGAAACCGTATGCATCGTTGTCCAAAAATACATTTTACAACAGTGCTTCAGCCTCAGCTTGTTCTTAATTTGTTGTTAATTTCCCATCACCTTTGAGGCTGTTCTTATAGAAGTGTTCTTATAAAAAAAGAGAGTATAATAATTTAATAGACCACTCTTCACATCGACTTTCGCAACGGTTTCAATTTTCATTCTATGGAATGTTTCTCTCCTTAAGATTGGATTCCAGTCATGGCTAGATTGACACTTGCACTATCGCAAATGCGTACAATTCCCCATAACCACCATTCGGAATAACCAGCCGATCTCAGAGGTGGAACATAATTCTTTGTGTACTAAGCACTTACGAGCTAATCTTGAACAAAGTTCCATGGGAAATTCCTCCCCAGGCTGTAGGAAAGTGTTGTATGACAAAATGCGAGCAATTTTCTCAGATAACGTCATTCTTTTTATTACAAAATAGTATTCGAAATGGCACTTTAGTCCCTCTAATCCACTGAAAAGTGGATGGAATCTCTGTTCCCATGGAAACATTGATATGTAATTCTTCTTCGCTCGCTTGTTTCAGATGTGCTCAGTTTCTGTTTTTAATTAAGGGGAAAATGTCCTGAAAAAGCCTCCAGGTTCTCATTGTACGAAAAGAAGGGAGCTTTTATGCTGGAAGGAATTTCTAATAAGGACTGAAGATACCATGGGACACAGTATGTCAATTCATTTGCACCATCCCGTTCCCATCGCTTTCATGAAGACACACCAACAAAGGAAGGAGGAAGTAATAGATATTTTAATCCTGAGAACTAATTAATTTTCCTATAGTCTTGTATACTTCGTTATTGCTATCTTTTGTCAAAGATCAATCAATGAAGAACAGCAAAAGGTGCAAAAACAGGGTGGTGTTTAAAATTCTTTGCAAGAACAGTGTAAAGAAGCAAAAAACCTTTCTGCATATAGCACGGCACTCCCTTTTGGTGGGCGTTATGAAAGTTTTTTCTCCCAGTTCTGAAACAATTTTAGCTTGTTCGTAATTCCAGTACTGAAACTTTCTGAAGATTTTCTTAGCAAGAATGTTTGAGTTTGCGTAGAACTGCAGTTTAAGCACACAGATAGGCGGACCGTACACATACTCAGCTCTGGACTACATTGCTGGCACACAGGGAAAATATGCTAATTAAATGAGGGGTGATAACCATTCTGGGATATTGGAATTTTTGAATTGTATAAACGTATAGAGCGGAGTTGGCATAGCCAATAGGAATATATCTCTAGTCATTACATAATTAACTGTGCTCTGCACAGCGAGCCTCGATGCGAAAAGGTGGCGAGGCAGAATTGCATGAACGTATCGATTTTTCTAGGACTCACAAATCCAGTATTGAGTTTTGTTAACAGTCGAGGTTAGGCAGCAATTCAATCCTAAATATCATAGTATACTCGTTAAATATTGTAGTTCAGATAAGTCCACATATGGCTGTATAGTCCAATTCTAGAGCGGCAGTGTTTGTTGCAATCTAGTACTATTTTGTTATAAGCCACTTTCTGACTTAAAGTGTGTTTTTAATTCGTTAGTGAATGAATACTGTCAGTTTTTGGCTTTAGATGGTCTTATTGATGAGAGGGTATGGGTTCAATGAACTCGTGGGGTATGATCAGTGACGTCAAGATGGGGAGCAAGACGGCAATTTGGCTCTACCACCTAGGGATTTAAAAAGTCTCACAAAGTAGGGCCAACGCGTTCATTCATAAACTTAGATATAAAGAAAGTATATCACAGAAACTTCCATTTGATGCCAATAGCATTTATGGAAGCTCAAAACGGGGCTAACTCTTATCAGTCAACACAGACATCTTCTGCCTCTATCACTGTAAGGAAGGGGCATATTTTTCTCATCTTTGTCCTAGAGCCTCCAATGCCCCCCTCGATTGTCCTGTATGTGACACTGTTAAAATTGTGTTCGTCAGTCAATAATCCCAATCACAAAACTATGTTTGCATAAATCGTAAAGTAGATATATCGATCACAATAGGAGTTCCTTTAGGACCTCTTTTTAAAGAGGCTGCATGTGGAAGGCCAAAATACCCAAGGAATTCGCTGCACTAAGGACAAAATCCCTGGCGAACTTTTCAAGTCAAATTCGCGTGAATCGTGCGTGAATCTTGCGTGAATCATGCATGTGTTTCATAGACGCATTTGCATTGAAACTATACCATCCCGTCTTAGTAATTAACATTTACACCCTCTATAGTAATAAATGTGGAGTTAAAATTTAGGAACTATTGAGGAACTTTTAGTACTAAAATAAGATCAAAAGAGGTCCAAAAATAAGGAACTTGTAGAACTAGGCCTTCATATCTTGGTTCCTTATGAAACAGCGCTTCATTCAGGAAATATTCGTTATTTTCTAGATTGCTACCTCTCTGTATCCTTTCTTTGTACCTATTGAAAATGTGGTCCAAGTAGGAAATGATGGCATGGTGTTTCTATTCATGTTAAGAAGAGTCACTCTGTCAAGTTTTCCTAACAGAAGCCATCACATCTAACATAAACTGGGTGGTGTCACTTCTTGACATTTTCGTCAGGTATCGAGTTTCCCCTGGTCTTTAAGCACTTGTGAATTTCCTGCAGCAACACTACATAGAAATTCAAAACCATAGCCATTCTCTCTAGTTATGCGGAGTCTTTTTTCTGCAGAGCCCTGTATCCACACCCTGTATTGGAAAGGCGACTATACGTTCTCATTATAACGTTAGGTTTGTAGACTTCGATACTGCATTACTCATTATTCCTTATCGATGAGCTCTTTGATTGAGACCAGGCCCTACACGAGTTATTGATCAACCCAGGTAGAACCCCTATCTAATTTTACTGTCATCTGTTATTTGTTAAATCTTGGGTCCCGAAGGAGACAGAATCTCAGTTGGGAGTGGCAGCAGTAACTATTCCGCAAAAAACTGAATTTGAAAACACCTAATATCGTTATGTTACTGAATCCAATCCTTATGATACTGAATCCGAAATAAGCAACCTTGACTTTAACCAACTTTAGATCAAATATACCCATATATTAGACAGTGAAGTGTGGAAAGTCTGTTTTGGCTATGCAATTTTCACATGTGCAAATCAATGGCTGGCATGAAATGTTTGTCTTGATACAAAAAAGAACCTTCTGCATGCAGAGTGGTAAGGTATCAATGAAATAGAACTCACGCAGTAGCACTAACATATACTTTCCATGTGGTCCTGCGGGAAACAAAATTTCATCATAGTGCCCACAAGTGGTCTTAGGTTCACGAGTTTGAGACCCTGTTTTGGGCTATCTCTCATACACTTGCTTCTAGGTGCACTTATGCATATGATTTTGTGCACCAGCATGATGCTCAGCACTAGAAAAAGCCTGACGTTGGCTCATATTATCGATTTTATTTATGCAAACTTACTTGTTCTAACTACTTTTTGATGGAAGTAGACAGAAACATTACATAAATGAAGTACAGTAGGATGGACAGGGTCTGAAAGGAGAGGCAGATGCTTGTTTTTTTGACCTAGAAGATATGAAGCTATCTGCATGTGTGTCTGATGGTCATTAGGTTGTCTGTTGGTTGCCTTGATGTAGATGCTAGTCAATTTTCCTGCAACAATTCACTTGAAACAAGATAGGCTTCACCTCAAGCTTCTAGCAAGAATCACCAATACATTGCTGACAGAACTAGCTAAGGAAGAGGCCTACAACAGGCAAGGATTACTTACACATCCCTGTTCACTGGAAAGTAGGCTTTTATGGAATTAAATGAGTTTGTTTGTTAGACTCTAAGACTACAAATTCCAATCATACCCTCTATGTGGATCCATGCCTAACAGTTTGCACGAGACCTTTTACATTGGGATCCATATGGGGTCTCATTGTGAAGTGTTGGACTCTTAATTTCATTAGCATTATCGTAGAACTGCGTGTTTTGTTGCGTCCTACAAAAACCAAACTATCATACCACATCCTGTCCTGCACGCATAGAATGATGCAGAGCTCTGGTACTTGATGGTTGTTCTCTCTATTAAAAGTTAGGACATTGAAAACAATGGCGGGCACTTGGCCCTTTATTATTAGTAGGGACTGGAGGCAAACAGACCTCAGGACCCTGGGGCAAAGCTCTGACTAAACTTATAACAGCCACGCCTTATAGATGTCATTGTTGCTGATAAATATTTGGGCGAATTCGTTATGTCCCCAAGTGTCTGACGCTACTTAGATATAACTTAGATATATAACTAAATGATAGCAACAATATCATTGGAAAGGTTGGCAACTGTACATGTTTCCATTTCTAGAGTGAAACAGTTCATGATCGGAACTTGTAGATTGCAGCCATCAAAATTTGATGGTGATCTTTGATCCTTAGTGCAATCGACAAGAATGCTTCCTTGCCTCGCAGAAGACCCAACAGATGTTGATTATTAACTATGGATGTTGTCAATGCCAATTGTGATACAGTCACTTGTATATGAGATGCAAAGTGCACCATTTGACTACATTCGAGAAATTTTGTATAGTACATACTCAGTGTTGTAGATGAGGGGAATCCCTGGGGCCCAACCTCCTGGCTGAAAGTTGAATTGGGTCGAACTTCTCCTCCCACCCTCGAAGGATAGCTTGGAAGTGAGACTATACAAAGAACACACGAATAGCTAGAAAATAGTTAATTTTTGTCCTTCTAACGGAATCATTCTACTTTAACAATCAAAGTTCACAAAATTTAGCGTATTTGACCCCATTATTTGCTGAATCACACTCTAAGTTTCTTTTATAAATACGTATATCGAGTTCTTTGTTTCTTTTAAAGAAATGTGTACTCGAAACGAATTTTGAGAAACCTAGCACTAGACACCTAAGAATTTAAGAAACTTTTAGAACTATAGGGAAAGATTTATGAGACCTAAGGGATTTCTGTGCCACCCTTCACAGCTTCGGAAGGCTCTTTTTTCCTCCAAGGGTTTTACAATTTTCCTCAACAAGTGTTCCTCTGCAAGTGACACCTTTTATAAGAACACTGATGTGCGATTTGCCAGAAAAATAAGACATCTGCTAGAGCATCCTCAGAGGAGGATTTTCACAAACATTCTGTTATTCACATTCCTTATGACAAATAGGATCTGATGGGGTTGTTGCTCATATTTTGATAAGAATACCTCATTTCTCACAGAGTCTCAATATACTTAATATTTCCAATTTTGAGCTAAAGAATGTTCTTCAATTAAATTTTAGCGACTTTGAGCATTAACTCTAATATAGACTAATATCTTGTAATAAAAAGTGTTTATAACTGGCGCTCTCTGCACAGTGGCTGGATCGCATCATAATGTAACGACTTCCATACAAGATAACTTAATTAAGCTCACTCTAATTTTGTCTTCTAAAAAGAACTCAAATCAGCAGAACATTTAAACCTTGAGGATGCTGGAGCCTTGCATTATTCTTAAATCATTCTTAAACTTCAGAGAATTTGAGATTGGATATTCCTATATAGACTATATTCTTATAAACAAAGTGTGTAATGAGCATCCACACGCGTTGCCTTATTGTCAAAAGTAGCCCTGCTCATTGTTTTCGAACTATATACTGCACGTAGTTCCGCAGACAGTTGGAAAAATCACTCTTGAAACAATATTATGAACATTTGGGGCAAAAGCTATCAAAAAATTAAGAAGATCAAGCATTGGCAAAAAGATCTGGCTCCTATTAGAACAATATACTTCTATCGATGGTTCCAATGCCACCTGATACAATAGCATAGATTTATGTTCCACTAAATACTGAAGTTCGGTTAAACTTGAAGTGATTTACGTGGTATTGGGGATGAAGCTTTCAGGTATGGCTGTATAGTTAGTGCTAGTTGTGGATATGCCGTGATATAAGCAAAACTCTAATGCGGCAACGATCCTTATTACTTGTTGTGGTTAGCCCTCAGCACGGTCATCTTAGAATATGATTATCTTATCATCTGTGGCTGCAGCCACTTTGCAGCCAGGTATGAAAGTGGCTGTTTTTAAGCTGCCGGTGGATGTTGATAGAGAATAAATGCCACAATTTCCCCAAACAGAAGACTCATAATGCACTACGATGTTCAGAGTAGTATCCTTGTAAAAGTGAAAAACAAATTAGGACAGTCTTGTGTCTAGTGTCGCAGGGTTAATCGTGCGAGTTTATTTTCTACTGATAAAGCGGTTTTGGGAGCGTGACGGACAGTTATTCTGATTAGACTTAAATGATATAGCAAGCCAAAGCTATCTTTTTCTTAATTTTTGATTAATGTATCATTAAATTTCCAGGGTAGTAATAGCTCAGACGACCAGTAGCGGGGATTGATGGTACTTCTGATTAGGGCTAATATAGCAAATCCTTCTGATCTTTATGTCAAATTTTGTAGTTCTTTCTTCCTTTTGTACTTTCATTGATTAAGAGGATTTATGTGGGTGCGTCATTACCGAACACTTTCGAGTGATAGCTTTGATGCATTAGTGACAATACTTTTAGGTCTTGTCTCTCAACTTGGGTTCATTAGTGGCGTATCTATCAGTGTAGCCCATAAGGTCTCGTCTTGCCCGATAAGCATGAACTGAAGGTCATGAGAGGTAGATTTTACGGAGAATGCTAGTACTAGGAATAGCATACTAAATAAATGGCCCTTGTTATATATTTTTTTTAATACTACTATCAGATTTATGGTTGTACCGATGACGTTTGTCTTCAACTGGGTTTGCTACACCCTATCTCCATAAATCCGTCACTTATTACTATTTTTGTGAACTGCTTGTTCCAATAATAAAAAACAACAATAAAACTGATTAAGTAGGAAATTGAAGAGAATTTTTGTATTTTTTCCGAATATTGATGTTATTGCTTTTAGGGTTTGTCTTTCAGCTCGTATAGAAATGCAAGTCACCATACTTTTCCCAAACGGGAAATGAAAGGGAGAAGGCGATCGGCGTTAGTTTTGCGGCTGCACTTTCTTTGATAGGCCATGACATTATCTTAAAGAACGCGCGAACTGATAACGATCTCTGAAGCAAACTTTCTTCAAGAGAATGAATGGTTTACGAATGGGAGAGGCTGAGAAATAACAAGATAAAAACTAGCTGGTAGATTGTTATGTAGGTACCATCGGTCGCTGTTAACCACAGACTTAGCTTGTTTCAAGCATTTTTTGTTGTTTATTCCTCCACGCTATCCTTCCTTTGTGTACAAGCCCTGTGAGTTTCCTTGCCTTCAGAACTTAATTAAAACAGTCCCTCAGAAAACTTATATAGCCGATGTAGAGGATAGAGTGTAGAAGTTCCGGGTCCTTTTCTTGACTTTTATCAGTGGATAGACTTCGCAGTGGAGGCTCTTTTTCAGTTGAAAAATTTCTAATTGCACTGGACAAGTGGTTGCTTTCTCCCATTAAGTACATAAATATTACACTATATACTATGTGTAAATATATATATATTATATACATACATATATATATATATATATATATATATATATATATATATATATATATATATATATATATATATATATATATATATATATATATATATATATATATATATATATATATATATATATATATATATATATATATATATATATATATATATATATATATATATATATATATATCTGCATGCATGTTTGTTTATATATTTCCATGCATGCTGGTATGTATATACGAAATGTTGCATTTTATACGCTGGTTTCGACAAGCACCATTGGAAAGCAATTCATAGATATTATATTTATCACAACTAATGAGTAACATTTGAAGGACGTCAATGGGCTTCTTGTTTAATTAAAGTTCTATTTGCTCTATGTGGTGGAACAGGCAATTTGCCATTCGACAGTATTCAGTAGAACCCAATGTGTTTCCTCAAAAATTATTTCGTTTGTTCAAATTTGCGGTTTGGCGGATGATAAGAAAACAAAGTCTAAACTGTAGCAGCAAACGATGAGTTGTTTCTTCTCAGACTAACTCTTTGAAATTTATCAAAAGTGTCTGACCATAGATTGATCGCATTGAATTTAGACCCCTACCAGTATCCATGTCATACAATATTGACTCTAGCACGGCTCTCTTGTACGAAACCGCTATAGGCAAACCTCGCAATGCGTATATGCATCTTGTCTTTGCCACTAGGTCATATACTGTGCTTCCAATCAACTGCCTGAATAGAACGATGACCATACAAACATGGAGCGAATCGGTTTCCCTATTGCATGTAGCTTTATTGTTACTGAATATAGCTGGTTATAGAATGTTTAGCCTAATTTTGTGTAATAAGAAAAAGTCTTGTCTCAAATAATTATCAATACACATTTTTCATATGAAAGTGGAAGTACTCAACTGCTCAAAATGTTCAGAAAGTTGAGTACTGGATTTCTGACACCAATGAATGGCTATAAGTTCATATGCATTTGAAGTTCCAATTTTCAAGCAACCCCTCCGTCTAATTTGTTCAGTTTGTATGGGTTCCCCGTGCTTATCTGTGTACTCCAATGTTATGCTTCTGTAGTGTTTGCCTGTCTTTATGTGCAACACTGCATTGTCACGAAAACTAGAATGTTCTCGCTAGTAAAGTTTTTAGAAAGATCTCATTACTGAAATCATGAAATTGCTGTGAAAGCTTCAGTACTGGACGGAATAAACTTATAAAATTACACGTTTTTTATTATAAGGAACCGCTTTATAACGAATCTACATATAGAAGGTCAAAGATCTAAAGAAATTTTACTGCTAACGACAAAGTTCATAAGGAACTTTTCAATTTCCTATATTTTTGTCACTGCAAACAATCGAGAATATAAATGTTGCCTTAAGTACTAGAATGTGGCAAAAAGAGGTCCAACAAACAGGGTAGCCTTAGAACTAGGCCTTGAGTCAGGTCCTTTATAAAAACGCATGTAAAGGTGGTACCTCAGTATATGGATACTGAAGCCCAGATTCCAAATAACACCGTGTTTCTCTCACAATTTTATATAGCCCGATTAAAGATACTATGATCTGGATGTGTCCATTCGCATTCTGCATAAGTCTTGTGGTTTAACCTTTACTTGTCCTTCTGCCAATTTCGCTTTGCTACATCCAAAGGCAGCGCTTTGGCGGCTCTTGCATTCAGTCTATCTTTGCGTACAACTTCCTTGTTTTTTGACCACTTGTGCTTATCGGTGAAACTTCAGGAAGTCGTTGTATCACTGAAGGTTATAAATATATCTTGAGTTCATTCACACCCTGAAACTTGCGAAGGTCTCCCTGCCATTCCATGTTATTTTATTAATGTTTTAAAACATATCAACTTTTTGTGTTTGTTAAATTCACCAGAGTTTCAGCACTTTCAAGGCTTGTGATTTTCGTTAATTCACCCGGGCAATTACAAAAGCATGGCCGAATGGACTTTATTAGTCATTACAGCCGAAGAATTCATTCTACTGAAGAAATTGCAGTTATGTTACTATTTATTCAATAGACAACATCGCTTCAGTTTCCTGAAAGTTCTTCATTTGCAGCTTCATCATTAACTCAAATGAAAGCCATAACATATAATGGCGTCAAATGCACGTTACTTATCTAGCCACACCCAACCGCCCTCTTGTATTCGGGTGCTATCATCGATGCAAAACTGGCATTTCCAATAAACTCCTTTTTATAAGAAAGGTTTTCTTGGCTTAGTAATGGAGCTTACTTAGCTTTTTCATAATTTCCGTACAAAGACATTCTTTAGACTTTCTAGGCGAGAACGCTTGAGTTTGTGCTACATTACGGTGCTCAGCAAACACACAGGCATTACGCAATCGTAACACTGGAATACACACACACTTTTTATGAGAGTACCTAATTTTTCGCTGATCCTTATTCTTCTTCAATTATTCTTAAATCTTGACGATTTTGAGGATTAATATTCGAATAAACTATAATCTTATGCTAACCAAAGAGTTACTGAGTCGCATCATAGCAAAATGACTCCCAGCCAGGTTAGAGAAACTTGCATTTGTTCTATTCTCTGAAGTAGATTGAAATAACCAAAAAATCTACCCTGTGATGAAGCTTGAGCCTTCCCTTATTCTTAAATTATTCTGTTCATATAGAAAAGTATGAAGAGAAACACAGGAAATCCACACAAAATTAAATAAAAGAGGCGATAGTCTTGCGTGAATATTGGAGTTCTTAATTTACACGGTCTAATCAACTTTCTTAGGTCTCAAAGATGCAGTGCTGAACCTTCTTCACTTTTTGAATAATTGAGCATTACTTTCTTATAAGCCACTTTGTCATAAAATGTGTCTTTGCCCCTTGCAGTCCTTGGCTATTTTTAGCACTTAAAAGTGGTTTGTGACTTTCCTTTGTACCTTTAGTGTTCTGGAGTTAACATGCCCTCAAAGTCTGTATTCCCCCTTGTTTAAACAATTCATGCATTTGCTGGTTCAAGTCAAGCAGTTTAAGATAGCACTGTTGAAATGAGCATGGATCCTACGGTATTTAATTTCTGGGGTGTCTCAGTTTTAGTCAGGTGCTTTTAGGCTTCTAGTCTGAGTTGACAGGCTACTAGCGGTTAGAAGAGCATTTAACTATGAACCGTAACTATGTGTCATAAATATGTAGGAAGTATTTCATTCATCATTAAATATTGCGGTTGTACATTACAGAAAAAAACAGAGAGTTTTGAAAGTTGATTCCCATTCTCATTACTTTGGCGAAAGATGTAGGAAGCATTGGGGGATGGAGGGACACAGGAACTCAAAGGCATTCCCTCTCTATCTCTATCTCTGTCTTGCGCATTCGGCTTGTCATTGTTCACCTTGCGTGGTTCTGCAAGTCAAAATAGTCCAGTTCTTCCATTCCTCTGATCGTTTGGCATTTTTTCTCAGGATGTTGAGATCTTCTGTTTTTTTTAAACCGTCTTATTTACAGTTGTTGTTGGCATTTTGCTGCTTCTATTTTGTCATTGTCATTTACTATTAGCAGTGTTGTTCTTTTTCTTCACCGAACGTTTTCTACTTTTGTTGGACATTGGAAGTGTTGATTCATGGTTTATGTGAAATTGGTTTGTTAGTTCGTAGCCACATGCAGTATTTCAAGAGCTGCACCCAAGCATACCGCACTTAGATGTCATAACAATATAATTATTGCAAACAAAGAAGGAGTAGGATTGTCTAGGTAGCGTAGTATCGAATGTAAGGAAACTCGATCTGTTTCAGAACAACTTGAAAGAGCGCTCTATGACTTTGCTAGGACTCGCTCACAGCTTTTCCAAGACAAAAGGCATATTCTAACACTTGAGGGTCCTTTTTCACGGCACTTGCCCCTCATGCCAGTCCCATTTCCTACATCTTCGGCTGCGGAAACTAGAAAGGCTTTGGTCTAAAAAGTGTGAATGGCCCTTTGAAATTTCTGGAGATGGTTTGATGCAATAACCATGCTCTCGCTTATGTAAGTTGTCATCGATGTACAGTCGTTGAATATTAAATAAACCATATAGTCCCAATTCAGTTAAGGCTCACGACCAAAAGCCAACAGTTTCTGTGGCCGATAGTATTCTTCCTACGTCCTGTAATTTGTTGATGTAAGCTTCCTAAAACAGAGATGAAGTCATAACGTATTGTTTCTATTGTACTGAGGGTTTGATCATTCTTGACCACCTAATGCTGCTTCTCGACGTGTGGTTTTCAGAACGGGGTGAGACCTGTAGTATCTCCCTTACCATTCTAACCCTAAATATATATATATAAATATATATATATATATATATATATATATATATATATATATATATATATATGTGTGTGTGTGTGTGTGTGTGTGTGTGTGTGTGTGTGTGTGTGTGTGTGTGTGTGTCTCACCCGTCTGAAAGATGTAGTTAATTAATGTCTGTCTATTATGAAACCTATGTCTTCTTGCTATGTTATAGGTTGCATTCAACTGTTTATCTGCACAGTTGCCTGCAAATTTGAATTATCATCTGTGGAGGAGCAGAGTGTCCTTCTTCCCTCGAAGTTCCACTCTATATCATGCAACTCATCTGGGTTTTTGGATCGACGTAATGAATTAAGACCGAGTCCTCGTATTTTCCCACCGCTCCTAGCGTTATTAGAGGGCATTACCAGTTAATCGATTTTATCCACATTGATCACGTGATGACAGATTAGAGGTTTTCTTAACAAATAGTTTTCCGTCCATCAGACTGCCTTCGAAATGTGATACCCTCTCTCAAAGCACTACGTAATGTAATTTGAAGCCGTTTCGCATTTGCTACTGAGTTGAATTTTGGTGAGCTCCAATTACAAACATACACTCACACGGGTGTCGCAGTTCAACATAGTACATCCTTCTGAGGGGTCCGTACTTTCTGGGGCTTTATTTTGATAGGAAAAAAGGATTATATAAAGATTTATTTGGGATTGCTCATTGTCTGCCGTGTCAATAACCAGAATTACTATAAGTGTGGATTACAAATCAGTCTACAGTCTAATCGTGCTCTAACTTTCGTCTCTCCTTTGAACGGAGGAAGGTTTTGTCTTGTCTCACCATTGCAAGTTGAAATTGTTCAACCATAGCAAGTACTGATGAGAGGAATGGACCTTCTAGATATACTTACTATTGTATAGAAAGGCAAGGGTGGGCTTGAAAGGGAAGAGTGGGCTTGAAAAGGATGAGTGAGCTTGAAATGGAAGATTGGGTTTGAAATGGAAGAGTGGACTTGAGAAGAAAGAGTGGGCTTGAAAGGGATGAGTGGACTTGAAATGGAAGAGGGGCTTGAAAGGGAAGAGTGGGTTTGAAAGTGATCAGTGGGCTTGAAATGGAAGATTGGGCTTGAAGAAAGGTATAAATATGAATTAGATGGCAGAAATCATAGTTCGAAAAATGAAATCATTTGTCCACGGTGCAATAAAACTTTAAAGAACATCTAATTCGTTATGTCTGATATAGCTCGATTAGCATTTAAGACTCCTTATGATCTAAAGAGTGATATTTGCAATAAAGATGACAAAAGTCGATAATGACGATGTGACGACATTGCTACAGGTTTTTTTTAGATCGTTTTGAATTTGAAATAATCAACAACCCGGATGAAAAAGCTTGAGACTTTGTGGGTGACAATCTTTGCCAGGTTGTTAGGAGATTCGAATGCAGCAAAAGCATCCTATTTCTTGATCTAACATTCAAATGTTAATCAAAGTCCATTGCATGTCACTGTTTCATGCAAGTATTTACTTTTAGATCTAGCATTTTACTGACGGCCTCCAAGTAACAATATGAGCGTATACAACGCTCAGTACTAAGTTGTTCGATCTATGCTCTCCAGTACGGTTATTCGAAGCTTCTCTGGCAATAGGTTTAACGAAAGATTAATGTACAGACTTGGATTATTGTGAAAGAGAGCACCATAATCTCCTTGGAGTCCTTCAATTTCAGACTAGACTCGACTAGCCTTTACGAAGATATTGCCTATATATTAATTTTATTTCTGTTTGCAAACCATCGCCTCCTACGATTTGTCTAGATGATGTCATCAGCAGGGGCGTGACAAAGCAAGGGGTGTGGGAGAGGTGTCATACTCCTCCACATGTGCGAACCGGTCAGTGATTTTTTTGGCTCGTCGTTTAAAGTTGACATAATAGTCATGGTTAGACGGTAGTTCTGGTGTCTTTTCCAAACCTGTTGGTGAATTTCTTTTGCTTCACCCCATTCGTTCAAAAGTCTATCGGCAAGCCACTGGTCACCACAGTTGGATTAGAAATACAGTTTAAAGTTTAAGCTTGAAGAGCACCATTTTTAGTGCTATGTTTCGGAACGGAAAGAAGAACAACGTAGAAAATAGTATGGGTAGTATCAAACAGGAAAGACTATTAACTATGATATATCGTTCGATGCTTCTGACAATTAAGAAATCATTTGTAGAAAAGCCTATCCCATTTGATTTGTGATTTGTGCTGGAAAAAACGTTATAAATGCGAGGAGATCAATTTTAAAAAGCCTGTCGTAACTTGCAAGCAATTTGTATGTGGATAACCTGTTGTTGTATAGAGTAGGTAGTTTCATAAGCAGAATTGACATGTGTGGGAGATCTGGCTCAAGTGTGACTCATCTACGATGTTTTTATACTTAGTGCGTGACCTGATTCACGCCCCCATGGCTATATAAGGCCATATTTTCGCAACTTCCATCCCTTCACTGATGATGGCTCATGATTGAGTCGAAACGTTTGATTATGTCTTAAATTTTACTGATTATGTCTTGTTAGGTCTTAGGTCTACCGGTTATGTCGTATTTAGAATGATTTGTCGACATTAAAATACATCTACAAAGACAATCAAATGTCTTTACTTCTTGTCGCGATTCTTGTACTGAACTTAGCATTAAATTCTTATCTTAGAGGTTATAACACTGGTCGGGAACCGCAGCTTCGGGTCCGAAATGTCTGTATCGAAAAGTCACCGGTTGGTCCTTTCATGCATGAGTGGTAATGTTTCTTAATCAAAGTTGATTAAAGCATCAGGACTCTCTTTCTCGTCGTTCTGGTTCTAAGTTGTTATCTATCTTGCGGCAGCATTCTTTGTAAGAGCATGCCAGTTGCATTGTGCAATTTCGGTCTGCTAGCAGACAGAACATTCTCCCATCGTCGAAGGGGAAATATGAAGTCAAGACGGTTTAGATGGTAGGTCCATGTCAGCATTGATTGTTGCATGTCCTTTCAAGCTACTCAAGCATACCAACAGTCTATGTATGTATATGTGCATGTATGTATGTACGTAGCCCATCGCTGTCTGGAATTTCTCCTTGAATCAATTCAAAGTCGAACAGTCGTCAAAGCCAAGACATGTTGTTATCCATGAAAGAAATAATTAGAGATTTTCTTTAGAGCGCTGGCTAAGAAATGAAGACTGTTTTTTGTAGACAATTGCAAGGTTTGATCCCAGGACCCATCAATGTCACCTTGATCAAATAAATAGTAATACGACAGATGACAATAAAGGATAATTTTCTTCTATAGCACTGCACCAGGACAACACGTCAATTGACCTTCATATTCAGACTAGCCCGGGCTACATAACAGACAGCAAATCCCGATACTGTACCAGTTAACGTATTTGAATGTGTGAGACAAGAAGAGTTACTGTTTTGAAATTAAGTTGAATTGGCCATTTTGTGTTAGCACTGGGGGGGTGCCCACTGGGGGGGGGGGGTACCCAGTAAGGCAGTACTAGTATTACATTTTTATAAGCATCCGACCATGTTTTTTATAAGCAGCCAGCCACTTTGTAAGGAACCTACAATGCCTAAGGAGCCTGTAATGCAAACGGCAAAATCTGTAAAGAAATTTTGTAACTTTGATTAGTTTTATCACGGAATCGAAAGTTAAGAAGATAAATTCACATAGATTGTATGTTATTACTGTAGCATGTGGCTCATAGGCGGGTTTCTGTTGATGCTTTCAGAGTTCAAAGTGTTCTGTCTTGATACAGAACATGGACAATCTCTATACTACTTAATGTAGAGTTAGAATTAAGGTACCATCAAAGAACTGTTAGTACTAAAATGTGGCCAAAAATGGTTAGAAGATAGAGAAGGCGGCGGCAGTGGTGATGATGATGGTGATGATGCATTGCGCACAATTGCTGTGGGACAAGGCGCGACCGGATTTCAACCTCTAACTCAGTCTGCGATTGTAATGGATGATGGAAATGCGGTCCGAGGGTGGTGCAGAGTTTTGAATCCAAAAAAACATGTTTCATCTGCTACTTTATATGATCAACGTACCCTAGGCTGCTCTCTTGAGCACCAAACGAGCTTTAATAGGCTAAGTCCTAGTCGGTGTTGTATACATTGATTTTTGCAAATAAGCTCACATTTTCTTTCAAGGCTCTTATAGACATCACCGCAATATCCGTTAATAAATCCTCATTTTCCCTGGATTTCGTGCCCCTGCAATTTCATATCAAAAGGGATCAACGTATATTGGAAGAAAGAAGATAACTATAAAAATCTATTGGAGATGACTCACCTCAAAAGGGACGCATTAAATTGACAGAAAAAACTAATTAACAAGTCGATGAACAAGGGGATATGATCTGATATAGGATTAACTCTCCAAACAAAGTAAGATTTATTCTTATGCTCAGTCGAATCGGTTAGTACTCATTTCAGTTTTGTCTGCAGATTAAAGGACGGAGAACCAGGCCTTATGGCCTATTAATCGACGGTTTATACTTTTTAAGTTTTCAATAAATTCTTGCTCCGAAGCTTTATGGGAAATTGGCTTTTCTTAGAACTGCGACAGAACTTGCGGTTTGCAATAAACAGAACTAGTTTTTCGAAGAGTAATTGTCACTTGAGCAATCCTTTAGTACTTGTAACGGTCTTCTTGATAAGAGTCTTGGCTATAGTGAAATCCCACAGCTACCCCTTCCCTCACTTTTAAATAGTCATCTCTATATCGAGGTGTTGTCCTCTAGCTTGCTATCGTCCTTCTTTTATCATTGAAGACTGACAGGCAGTGAGTAGAGCTATGTGTGTTAATGAACTATCTCATGCCAAATATTACATATCCTTTAGACTAAAACAGGCAACTACAACTGTCCCCAGTACACGTGTTTTCTTTCGTAAGGAGCCGCGGTATTATGAATCTTCATGCACTGGGCCCTGAGAATCAAGTAACTCGTATACTGCTGAAAGTAGAATCCTGAAGGAGCTTTTCTATTTCTAATACTGTTGTCACTAAAAGCACTTCAGAGTTAGGATGCCAATCCAATTAATTGCAGTTAAGTTCACACGTATTATTTATAACCCATGCAGCAATGTCTGTAAAGCGTACGATGTCTGTAGTATCCTGTCTTAATACTTACCTCTTACATTTTCTGTATAGTACTAGATTTGCGGTTAAGAACTTTCACCTGTTGGTACTAGGGAATTTCACTATCGTAGAAAATTGCAGAAACGTTCTATAGTACATTACTAGTAGTGATCTTTAAAACCTAGAACTTAAGCTAGGTTATTTATAACATGAACTCATCTCGCAATTAAATGTATCCAGGCACTTTTTGAGCTACTACAAAAACTATTGCAAGCAGTTGCGCTTTGCACTATACTGGCACAGCTTTTGATCCGTACAGACGCAACGATGCTCCGCTTTCTTAGCAGTTATAAAAGTTGTATCAGTTAGCTGAACATGTTTTGCATTGGATCACTTGTGTGTGTCTAAACGGATAGCCATTGTGCTACAACTTTGTAGCGGACCAATAGATGAGACTCTGTTCTGTATAAGTACAGTACACAGAGCTTATTTTGACATTCATATTCCTACAAAATCGAACTTTTACTTAATTCATTTCCAAATGCTCTACCTCAATCCGCGCGTTTAGCATTTAAACCAAGAAGCCTTGAAAGCCCTCCCAAAATACCCCCTCTTTCATTTTTTGGTGACCTGCTTATAATTTAATTGCCTTTCGTGATGACTTTATCCAGTTCTTCTAGTGATTTCGAATCCAAGAGCGGCCTTTCAGTTTTAGGACACGCATGGCTTATCACGTGATCGAGTAGAACTGTGTGTTTATCGGAACCCTGCGGTGTCACATTCAATACTGTTCTAGGAACGAGCTGTGCCACGATATATTTTTTTCTTCGATTTATTGCCCAACTCAAATTTATTTTTTGCTTCCAACTGCAAGTCATACAAGTGATTGACTGCGCCCAGCGAGCCTTCAACAGGAAGCTCTTGCAATGTGCTAACCGTTCACGTCTTCAACTTGGGCGAGGCTCACTGTATTTGTGAATGATTTGCCTGAGAATCTTCCTGAAGTGGCCGCACGTCAATTTTCAAGAGGCAATTCTGCATAGAAATCTTGTTATAATTATTTTCGGTCAAATCAAACACACTAACATATGTTGTTTCTTGCCGTGTGATGGATTGAAAACGTTAGTTCGCATACACAAACAGATTTAAGCCATTGAAAAGCCAAAAACTAATAATTTCACGTCCGCCTTTGGTTTAACAAAGAGTTTGCTCTACTTAATGTTGTATTAAAACACCCTTTTAACTTGTACCTGCGGTCTTCTCTGTATCAAAAGGTCAATATAATTTACAGTAGGTGATCGAATGTGGTTTCAGCCTGCTTAAGCCTCCATCTTGTTCCCTAGCAAACAGATTCACCTTCTGTGATAACTGCTCTATCATCCAGCTAGCTTTGAGTAAGTGTGTTTCGTACGTTAACAAGCGTTAGCAAACTCATTATTTCCTTTGGAAACTTTGTTGCAATTGTTTTGCGCTAGATGACATTATGGTTCCGGGTCGTGTCTTGCAAGCGCTGAATGAGATATGAAATCTCAACTTTTTTAATTTAATTTGGAATATTCCTGTAAATGAATATTATGGTCCTTAGATAAATCTAAGCGTTCTAGGAGCCACTGTCCAATTATGAAAGAAGCTGGTAAACCCATCCTAATTAATACTAGAGCATGTCATTATGATTTGAACCGAAAGGAGAAAACCAAATGAATGCACACTCAAAATCAGCATATAGTAGGGCAACTGGCTTAGCATCTAAATATTGCGAACATAATAGCTGAAAAATTACGATATGATATGAATATCTTTCTAGGTTATGTACTTAAAATGTTCTTCTGCTACCTTCTGAAACAAATTTTAATAGTATTGAATGCTGGAGATTGTACTCATATTTGGCGGAGAACTTCAGAAGATACGAAATCGTCCCTATTTTTAAGAAGTTTTCAAGCGACATTTTTGCTGGAGTTGATGTGTAATCGAAATTCCAACATTCAAATGAAGGCTCTCTTGAGTTTTGCAAAATCGTTCCAGACTGACTTTCTTCAAAGCAGGTTCGTTAGCCTATTTGATTATAATACAGTCGAACAATTACAGCTCAATGAAGAACATTAGTGTAACTTTTCGTTTCTTCTACAATTTTTATCTCGAAAGAAACCCCCATACAATGAACTTGCTTCATGTCTATCTGAAAACTGAATTTTATATTATTTGTGATAATGTTTTTTGTTGATGCACGGGTAAAGCACAGTGAATATTGGTGTCCAAATTCAAGACACATGTCTTTGCAAGGAATTACTTGCAAGGAGACATGTTTGTGCAAGAAGTTAAATAGAAAGTGAATCTCAAAAAGTGAGTGAGTGAGTGAGTGAGTGAGTGAGTGAGTGAGTGAGTGAGTGAGTGAGTGAGTGAGTGAGTGAGTGAATGAGTGAGTGGGCGAGTGAGCGAGCGAGTGAGTAAGTGTTTGAGTGACTGAGTCACCAAATGATTGAGCGAGTGATTGAGTGATTGAGATTGGAAGTGCATAACTGTGTGCACGGAGTGGTTGAATGTGTGAATATGCAAATGAGTGGTTGACTGAGTGACTGAGCTGGTGATTAAACAAGCGAGTGAATGACTGTAAGGACTAGCAAATTGAATCTTTGAATGAGTATGTGAATGAATCTACCAGTGAAACTGTAAATAACAATATTCTCTATATTTATCTATTATAGGTACTCTATCTTTATTCACATTTGTATATATAACCTTATTTTTGTGAATATCAGAACTGCGCATTTTCGGTGATGTCAAAAAGTCATGCAGCCCAGCAAGAATCGATACGGTTATGTTCCTTTGGCTATTTTGAAAGCTTTGTATTGCTTAAGAAATGATAGTCATCACTTTTCGGCGCTTTCTATAGCCTTTCAATGTCCAGTAACAAATCACCTAAACCTTCTGGAAGTTTCAGTCGATGAGCTTTTAAATTCAACTAGCCGCGGTTATTGCTTTATTAGAGGCCATAATAAACCTGAAGATGACTTTATCTGCGAAGGCTAGCCGCAATCATCTTGTCATGGGCCGCGAATCTCCTTGCTCTTCATTACACCAGCTTTTAAATTTGTTTCAAAGCGTATGATTGAAACTAGAAAAATCATGGAGCTGAACAATACTTTAAGAACAGAAAGTTATTAGTCAAAGGCATCGCGATATCTTAAAATCAATCAAATTCAACGGGATTGTCTAAGCCAATGTAGATACTCCATGGGGGATAATATACAGCCACATATCCTTAAATTGATCCAAGCTTTGGAAAGAGCTTGGAGATGACAATTCCTTGTAGTAATTTGTGGGAATTACTCGTAGGATTTCACTAGCTCAGATGTTACTTGCTCGATCCTGTTCGCAGATAGTTTCATGTTTTAGGCATTAATTCCTGGACTTCGAAAAGCTCTTACCTCCCAATCAGTACTGTGTCAAAGGACCTTTCAGTTGGGGGAGGGGAGGGGTGAAGCAAATGAAATCTACGGACAGGTTTGAACAAGGCACGGAAATTGCCTTGTTCAACGCACCAGAGTAACCATCAAGCTACGATCTTCATGACAACTTTTAACTTATATGCCAAAAGAAGGAAGATTCTTCGAAAAATGGGGGTATCCAGCCCCTTACCTTCTACTTCGTCACGCCTCCTAATACCAATGCTTCTGCAACTTGAAATGGAAGTGATATCTACATTAGACTAAAAAACTTGCACAACCCAATGACTCATAGAGTTGGGGCTCTGAAGGTAGCAGCAGTGAATTTAATCGTAAAAGGCCGTCCTTGGTAGACACTGCAATGTTTATAAGCTATATGTTTGAGAGAAATCTACAAAATTGATACTCTTGAGCTTAAGAAGCCCATAAATTTCATTCTTCATAATACCTGTATTTGACAGGTTCATCAGAAATTAGGAATAGTTACTCACATCAGTTGCAATGGTCGTAACAAACACTTGTGCATTCACTTATACGTCCATTATGCGTGGTGAATTGCTGTTCTCTTATGTATTAATCGATTTGCTTATATTTAGAATATTGTTTTGCATTTCCTAGAGTGTTTTCCTAATGCCAGTGAAGCACGAATAGATCCATAACACATGCTTGTGGGAGTCAGGTATATGTTAATTGATGACATCAGTATGTTGGGTACCCAGTGTTTGGCCATTTACTCGCCACAATGGTAAAGAAAATCATCATATACACTTTTGATTTCTCCATCCTATGCTTCGATTTAAGGGTCATTGAAATGTTATCACAGATCTGAGAATTTCTAATTCGGGCGGAGACTGTGGCTAGGATTCCGGTCTGTGGCGTGTACTCTGACTGATTTACGCTATTGCCTGAAGCAGGTCTGAAAGGAGAGAATTAGACTTTATCTGAGCAGAGACAACTTTCATTTAGCGTTTGATCTATATCTCAAACATTGAACTTTAATAAAAGCAGACGCCATTTAAGATTTTGAGTAATTGAGACAGGGCATAAAAAGTTAAAAGGCTTTTTCAGCGTATTTCAAGACAAGTTCTGTTTCTGAGGTTCACTGATCACACTCGTGTAGCTGGTTCTAAATGCAGAGAGCTACATCGAATGTGTTTGAGGAGATGACTTTGAAAATCAACTAACTGCCCATTTAAGCTGGCATTATTTATCATTCTATCGGTGTTTGATCGATATTTTCCAATTATCTTGGATATTTTAAGAACCATGATCAAAGGAAATATCCTTGTTGGTGAACTCAGAGGTACAATGTGTGAAGTAGATGCCATGCCACTAGGCAGGCACATGGCATTGCAATTGCTGATGCGGTAGGGAACTTTTAGGCACCCCTCCTCACCCGTTCCCAGTAAAGCAAATTCCTTCAAGTGAACAGACCATCCTGCTGTCTAAAAGGAGAACGGAAGATTGAAATTGGGAGATTAATTGAGGTGTGAGAAGTAGTTCAATGTAATAGTTGAAAAGTGATTCTACGCTAGATTGGATTCATGTGAGTTTTTTGGGCAACGGATTTCACTGGCTTTCAAAATCATTGATATTTCTCTCCCGCATGTCAAGCTCACTTCTGGTTAAGTTAAAGTACCCCCGGCGTATGCAATAGAATCTTTCTTTCTTGATACAATTCTGTATTTGCTTGTCCTTCTGTTAAAATTATTGGCGCCTGCAACTTTGTCATCATTGTAGCAGTCAATACTGTGTACATAAGATGATCCCACTTGGCCTAGTCTTTCCTATTCGAAATGATCTGATCTTGTTTTCTTTGGACTATCAAATCTTATTGCGGCCTCAATTAGCGCTTTGGATTAGATGAGGAGTAGACGGCAATTAATTAATGTTTTAAACATGAAATACAGCCAATAATCCTAATTTTAATTATCGTTATACAGCCCATGAATTTCAGACACCATGAATAAAACTTAGCCATTGTTGTCTACATATATATGTTATTGTTCAAAATGCATTGTACCGAACTGTGGATGACCAACTCTCGATTCATCTGCCTTTCTATGCAACTTCTGCAAGGATTCTTACAAAAGTATGCACACTTTAGATTCTGGCCCTCTTATTCAGACTTAGGAAATTACTAATGAAATGAGTTTAAGTTAAGAATGAGTTTAAAAAAAGTTCTCAAGAACATCAAACAGAAGCGTCTTCTCAGTGCTACTCATAACCACTCTTTGACAGTGTGGTATAGAAATTTTCCCGCTTTTTCGTGCGATAGTGAAATTTTGTAGTACCAATAGATTATAGAGAGGTAAAATATAGTTGTTTTTATTTGCAGGCCTGAAGCTGTTATTCATAGCCTTTCATACTGTTAAACATTTTGTAGAACAGGCAGTTTCTTCAAGGTGTGTATATCAAAATGTCACTTTGGTTGGATTTATTTCCCTGCTGTCTGAGGAGACTTCAGTTTAGAGTAATCTGCTTTTTTAATGGAGGGGCATACTAGCAGTACAAAAATGTACAGATATACCCAGCCTAAGTCATTACTGTACAGTGAAATCCATGAGCTGATATTTCTGTAGAGATTCCCTTCTATTCTGTTGCATTTGTAACCGTGATTTCAATGTACTGAGCGAGGAACGAACATGAATGAGGTCTTGAATTTTATCAAAGAACCTGGATGCTACTATGAGCATTAGCAATGGACATGAGTGATTCCACAACAAACGTGAACACTGAACGTGAATTATTCCACGAAGATTTACTCTAAACATGAATATTTCTAAGAGCATAAATGCTGTAGATGCATCGTTCGACGAACGTGAACACTGAATGCTGAACAAAAGTGATTCTACGAACATGAACATTGAATGCTAGTGGCTTCACACGAACATCAACGCTAAACATTGAATATGACTGTTCCCACTAATATGTACACTGAACTTGAATGTTCCTGCTAGCATGGATGCTGAACTTGAGTATGTCCACGAACAAGAACAGTGAACGTGAAGGCTTCCACGAGCATGAACACTGAATATGAATGCTTCCACGAGGCCTTTAAAGAATACAATCGTTAGTTCAAGGGCCAAGAGTTGCTAACAACTGTGATGATGACTGTGACAATGATTCTTAATGTAGTTGAAGTTGATTGCATCACATTACTCAACAAGTGATATCAAATCATCTTAAAAGTTTCTTTGTGTTTCAAAAGTTCAATTCTCAGCTTAATTTTTATCGAGTTGCCATTTATAACATGTTACTGTTGGTTTCCTAATGCTCTGATGCTGTGTTTATTATCTGCCACGCAAGAACATCCATACACTGAAACAACAGTTCCTGTCAGTACACACACTGCAATTCAATTCAGTGCAATGCAATTCATTTTATTATCAATGTGGCTGCAGGGCATGAAGAACAGACATGAAATAAAATATTCAACGGTTCAAATGCATTTTAACAGAGATTCTACTCCAGTTATAGACTCAGATTAGTTTCCACATATCTACCTTCGCAAAACTAACTTTAAACTGACAGTCTAACATAAAGCAACGCTGGCTTTTTACTTAACGATTGATTCATGTGGTTTGGCTTGTCACTGTTCGTCCAATTTGTTACCCACAACCAAGCTTTCCCGGCTCCAGTAGAGACCATATGTCTCGGCGTACGAGTACCTTCGCATTGATCAATTAGTTTTAGAGCACTACAGAATGCATACACATTTCGCTAGTCTGAGCTCATGACCATAAGCCTTGCGAGTGAATGACGCTCTAACAGGCTTAAGGTTCATCCAATAATTTCGTTCGTTTTCATACAAAATCCGTGTATTGGCTGCCCAAGTACTCGCATAATAGTCACGTGTCCGTGCTTGATTGTTTGGCAGACATCTTTCAAGGCAATACTTTTCCCCACCAGTTTCCAGAACTTCACATCAGCTTTTATTTTACGTTCTCACTGGTTTCCAAGCATTATCGGCAGTTTCCAAGCCTTCCAACAGTTTCAAGCTTTCCTTCCGGTTTCCAGGCCTTCCCAACAGTTTCCAGGCTTTTCCACCAGTTCCCAGGCCTTCCCATCAGTTTTCAGGCCTTCCTACCAGTTTTCAAGCTTTCTCACCATTTTCCCATGTGTTTGTGCCTCATAGTGTGCTATCCTAAACTTGGCGTACCTGCTTACTTGTTCATCATTACTGATCAGCAAACCATACAGTATACTGCGAACCGTAATAACCTTGCGACTTTCGAGAAGTCACGCTTTGATTCCGAAAAGTTTGCTTAACATACACATGTTTGTAGTTTTTTTTAAATGTGCATTGGTGTCGAAAATCCAATTCGTTGTGGTGTTGGAAAATGAGCGTTACAGGGAAGCAAAAGATGTGTTTAAAATGCACACGAATTTTATCATTAGCTCGAGATTATCTAATGCTATGATATTGCATCTGCTTTTCTCACTTGCAACAGCTGCATAGGGTCATTAAATCATTTGTTCTCTTTTCATTTCTCATACGCAATCGGTTTTGGATACCTTAACATTTGTTTAAATGCTTATCGAGGATGGTTTATCCAATATGAAGATGACCATAGGTTTATGTTTGATTCCATCAACTAACCCGCATGTATACAACACACTCGTCCTAGTAATCATTCGTCAGCATTAAGCCCCATGTGTGTGCGTACGTGACCTGCACTTGAACGTGACCAGTGGTTAATCACTTATTATCGTAACCACATGTTAATGTTAGGCCTAATCGCGAATCGCTTGCTGACAAAAGCATGCCTAATACCTTCAGCATAATAAGATTTCTACAAGAACTCTCGAAACAAGGCGTGCAACAAGGGGCAGGTCAGTAAGGGTCAGGGTTGCATGTTGTGCACCACTTTGCTATTGTCAGGTTATCCGATCTTCCCAATGGATTTTGTAATCAATTGGTTGGATTGCCGTAAAACTAAGTTTAATTGAGTTTATTCAAGAATCGGATTTGAATCTTAGCCGAAAATAACTCAGCTTTTTCCCCTCGTGCTTCTCATCGCCGTAATGTTTTTGATACGGATTAGAAGACCTCTGTACGTAACTAAAGGCAACTAAAATGTGATAAATTGCACTGTGACACACCCCGTGTTAGGAATACGACTGGTTTAGTTAGGCACGCAAAGAGTGTTGATGCAGATACAGACGAATTGGCAGCTATTCACCCACAAGACCATGCCTAGCTTTAGTGTGTGCTGTTGACCAATTTTAGTGGCAATTTGAGTAATAGTTTTGTGTTGCGATAAAACATTAAAAAGTGTGCAGTAGTTAAGCAAATTAACTCGTCAGAAGTGTATTCAAATGACCATTGTACCAAAAGTTGCTTTGATTAAGGAATTGGTTGCGATATCAACAACAACCAACTATCAATGTTTGTCCTATTAGCTTTGTAGCAGACTCCCAATGCCATCTATCCTCAACGAAATGTGTAGAGAAAACCTTCCTTGTAGTTGGTTATGCACAAGACCAGTCCATCTTGTTAACAACATGTTTTTCTTCTAAATTGCTGTAGCATTAATCAAATGATCGTTGCACACATGAAGGACTGTCAGCTGTTTTCTCCCCCACATAACTAAATAACCAGCGTAGTCCATTAATGGCAGCGTGTTAGATGCTTTTCTAAAATTAGTTTTGCAAAGGAAATTAAAAGTCTCTGAACACATATTTCTTTGATTTGATTTTCGTATCGGATCTCTTATTATTGCCAAATCTTTTCATTAAAGAACTAAATTTATTTGCCCACGTTCACATTATACATATGCCACTTCCTTGTCTCCTCCCCCCCCCCGCATATGCAAGGAACTAATGTGCACCAGGAGTGCCAAGTGTTAGTCTTCTTTGCCTCAAATTGATTGGCTTTGGTGGGTAGCATGCAGGCTAAAGACACCTTCTCTTATAAGATGTGAAAGTGCCATTTATATTTGTATTGAGTTATTAGCAAAGAAATTGGACTATGAGCAATGGGAGAGGTTATCGATGCCATTTGTTGCACTGTGTTATCCTGTCAGCCTCCTTACTATTCTCGTTGAATCATTCAAACAATTTCATAGCATTATTCACTACACCAAATAGATTTTTAGCTTTTACTAGCTTGAGAGAGCATCAGAATTGTTGATTTTTTATTTCTTACATACGTATCATATCAAGGAATTTCATTTGCTGGCAGTCTCAAAAGAGAACTAAGAATTGGCATCAAAAGTCAAACGGCTTTTGCACTGACCAGTTATCTGCACACCAGTCCAATGGCAGCTAATAAAAATTTTGAACATACTTCCAAGGCATCGTAATCAGTCTAGCTCAAGGGCAAATTGCAAAGCATCGTCCAAATAACTCATTAAGAAGATGTAATATAAGGCAAACACCGGCTCGTTTTGTCAATTAAATTATTACGTCATTGCCCATGGAAAACAGATTACTGTTTGCAAATGCATTGGAGAGAATTATTTCCATATTACTGTTTTATTCCATTTTTAATAACAGCTTAAAGAGTTTACAATCGCAAAGTATGCCACAACTTATCTCTTCACCTAGCTTTTATAGGTACGCTTTAATTTCCCTTTCCGTCTCAGCAATACAAGATTATCATTTTCCCAATTGTCTGTCTATGCTCTTATGACCTATGACTTATCACCGTGTTCTTGTACGTGCCAGATTATTGAATATCACTATTTCCTTCACCGTTTAAAATCCGTATACACTATTAGAATACCCGCTAAAATTACTTAGAACACCCATACATTTTATGAATTTCCAGATCATGTCTCTTTTCCGTGACAGCAATTTGAGGTGTATACGACTTCCCTCCTCAAGCAATTTTGAGTTGATAACAGATGCCTATAGCAGTGTACACAAACATCACTTCCACCCTTGGGGCTGCTCATATTTGTTTAACGGAGGAGGGGATGTAATTTATAGATTATTTTTAAGTTGGAGATAATATAGCAGGAGAACATTGTAAGCTAGGTATTGATTGACAAGAAGCAACACGTACTGTTGTGCCACATTTACTGCATTGCCTTTAGAGCTGCAATCAGTTTTATGGTCGCCTTCATTCGAAAGGCTGTGTTCTGCTACTAGTCAATACCAACATCTAAAATCTGTCTCTGTATATAAGTCCCCTTTATCGAAATGCTGCTGTGTACAATTTAGCTCAAACAATGACATACTGAAGAATTTTTTTATCTTCTTGCCTGCTGGCAAGTTTTTGTAACTTACCAGTTTAGCCCTACCCAACGCAAAAGTAATTTTTGTGAATTAATCAACCCCATGATGCATATATAGTGAAGCGTGAGAAGTCAAAGAATTGTTGGGATTCGCCAAAAACTTGAACAACTATCGAACTGTATCGTGAGCATGCAGCTGCACCGGAAGAATTAAATTTCACGGTTGCACGAAAAAGCTGAAATGGTCTTTAGCACGCTAAAAGTACTTCACTATTCTAAAGAATGCACCTACTTTTTGTGAAATATTGAAATTCTGCTGTATCAAGAGACTATTCAAGAATATTTATATCTAGGAAATTAGTGCAAAGCAATTTCTTATAATTTTGTACAGCTGACGGTAGACTATTAGGGTCTTGAAGAAGTATTAGGAAGTTTAAATTTCATTATAGATAGTAATGAAGTTGAAACTTGCTTGTCTTCTTCCCCTAATGATGACGAGTTATTGATCTTGGTAGAGTATTATATGATTTGGCATCAGCGCAAAGAGACAACATTTTTTCATTCTAGCCACTTAAGAACTTCCAGTTGAATGTTACCACGTTTTTATCGTGTACTTGGCTGGCCCCATTTCGGAAGACATTAACATCTAGGAAAGGTATATTCAAATCTTCCGATTATTGCGCGGAATGGTAGATCATGGATTCGGGGAGTTTGAACCTCAGATTATTGTACGTTAAGAATGAATGGGTAAAGCGTATGCAATAAAGCATTAATTTATGAACCAACTAACTAACCATTGAAGTTGTTGTGAGACTCTGCCACTTCTATTACTTTTCTGTTCCTCTTTGGGCAACTGTATTCTGAATTTTCAGATGCTAGAATGAAAAATGAATAGCCAGTAAAAGCTTTTATATTTGTTTTGGTTCCTCGTAAAAAAATAAAAAGAAGGGCGTTGGCATTACGCTGTTGTTGATCTGTGAGCCCAGCTAAAAGGCATTGCACAATAAGCATAATAGGATATCTTTGTTGATCAATCAAAGAAAAGACGGGCGGAAATTTGGCCTATCCTGTTAATTGTGCCTCCAAAGATAAACAAACAATTAGCAAACATTTAAGGATAATCGCCTTCAAAGGTCAGGACACTTTTATCCCTGCTGTTATCATTTATAATGGCAGCTTATGCGTACACGAGACTCACTTCAACCTTGATACTTCGGTGATTATGAAGGAGCTCAATCACAGTGGATTACCAAGCCGTTCTCGTTGCGAGCCCAGGGCGGCAAGAAAGACTCCCCACTGCGTTTTCCATAGGTGTGGTAGTACCAGGTATATTGCACACGAGGTATGCCACAGAATTTACCTTAAGCAGGACAGCGGTCAAGCAAGTTTGCGTGCCTATGGCAGCAAATACGCAGATATGATTCAATTAATGAACAGTAAAGATAAATATATGCATATATTTATATTTATTTATTTATTTATTTATATACACTAAACAGTATAATTGAATGAGTATTACTAATTAAGGCTTAAACTGAACGTCGTATGAAGGTGTTTTCATTGAGTTTTATACATTTTTCAAACATCTTTTAGGTTGAAGCTATTGAGTATATTTACATATACATATACATATAACATATACATATACATATACATATACATATACATATACATACATATATATATATATATATATATATATATATATATATATATATATATATATATATATATATATATATATATATATATATATATTATATATATATATATATATATATACTCAATAGCTTATATATGTAACTCTGTAGCTATATTATGAATATATATAATGCCTATGTTTTAGTTTGTGTGTATGTATGTATGTATCTACATGTACAGTGTATTGGCCATTCCCGGCATTAGAGATAGAGTGGCAACACCCATTTAATGTCGATTACTCATCGTTTATACTTTGTTTGCATTGTTTATACATGAAATAAATGAGAAAATTGCGTGGGATGAGTAGATTGGCTCTCTACCACCTCACATTAGAATCCCTTTTCAAATTAATTGTTGGTTTTTAGGGATGAACAGAAAATGGCTAATTAATAATAATTAGATGCCGAATTAACAATCTCAAAGTAGGTATTGGATTAAGTTGTATTTATTCTGTTTTTCACCAAATGGGCTCCAAGAGTTAATTATATTTATTCTTCATGGTATTTTATTACATCTGAAGCTCTCATTGTCTTCAACCCTGTCTAGAATCTGGAGGGCATCCTTGTTCCCATTTGCAATGGAATATACGGTTTTTTAATAAGAAAGTGCAACTCAATGGCTTACAAAGTC
Source organism: Mastigias papua (assembly GCA_964019165.1). NCBI lineage: Eukaryota > Metazoa > Cnidaria > Scyphozoa > Rhizostomeae > Mastigiidae > Mastigias > Mastigias papua. The sequence continues at coordinate 15,061,894 of OZ025275.1, forward strand.
AACGAAGTTTTCAGTACATGATTTATAAGACCTAAGAAAGTTGTTAAGTTAAAACACACTTGAAATTCCAATTTTCACATGAGACCATCGTCTCGTTTGCTTAATTTGCACATATTTCGTATGAAAATCTTTGTGTTTCAGTACTGTGATTGTCTAGTGTCTGAGTGTGACTTTGCAGCTCTGCATTATTACACAAACTCAAATAGTCTTGCTAAGAAATCTTAACAAAGTTTTGGTACTGAAGTGATGAAACAGTTGGAAAGTTACAGTACCGGGCGGAAAAACTTTCTAGTAGAAAAGTGTAGGTCGCAACAGGTGCGTACGCCACAAGGGCCTGCCTTTTCGTTTTCCCCTTTGGTTGACTGACTTGTGCATCAGCGATGAGGAGAAGTGAATTACATCATTATACCTCCAAACACTTCTCACCATTCAAAATCGTGGATTTAATCGATCCAGAGAATCCGATAAATTCAAGTAATCTAATGAATCTGATGAATCTATTTCGTATTAGTATGTATCATATAAAGTTTTAGAACCAGAACGACGAGAAACGACCAATGTTCCAATATCATAAAAGATAAGTATTGTCCATGAGTTATGTCTGATGACATGGCAATGACTTATGTTTTGCTTGTTACTCGGAATGAGGGGAAAAGAATTAGGAGCTAGGTATTGTCAGATGAGTATTTCGTCAGCAGTTCTCTTGAGATCTCATGGAAGCTTGTCTTGTAAGCTGTTCGATTTGGTTGGATAGATTTTCAAGTGGCAAGGAAGCTATTCAGAATGACTGTACTGCGCAGGCCCGTAGCCATGGGGTGGCATGGGGTGGCGAATGCCACCCCTGGGCTACAGGATGCTAACTTTTTGCCGCCCCTGGGAAGTCTTTTGCAATTTTGCATTGTTGCCTTATCTTTGTAGCTAAAGAGAAATCTCCTGAAATTTTGACTGATCTCAACTTCAGTCTTTGCGACTTGCAACAATGCCCATTCTCTTCCCACTCATACATTATCCATTTGATTGTGATAACATAATTAAGGGAATATGTTTTTTGATTTTGTATCACGTGATTTCTTCAGGACAATTTTGTCACCCCTGAAACACCAGCCTGGCTACGGGCTGTGGGGTGATGATGTGTCTGCTGTAAAGCTCTGGCCTCGATAGTCATGTACATACATGAAGTAGATGAGTTTAGGTCAAGTGCAGTAATTTTCATTGAGAGATTCCTCAAGTATCAGCAGAAAAGAACTTCGCACAGAGGCCTATTGACATAGGTTACCTTCACTCTTCTGCCATTTCTTCAGGTAGTATTTCATGGATGCAACATTACGTATTCCTGCATGTTTGATAGATCTAGGTCGGTACTGATCTAGGCAATACTGCTTTACCTTTCACCTTTGACTCGTGCTGTCACGCTACAAAGTGGAGGACATTTTGTCCCATATACACTTCGGTACGATGGTGAATAGAGAGGACACTTATCCTTAGTCACTCTTTTTAGAGATGCGGCAGGTAGTTATTCTCTTCTCGGCCCTAAACTCTCTAGTAGTATTGCCAATAGGTGCAAATTGGCTGCTGGACAGGGTGTGAATATGTTACCCACTTAATGATCCGTAGCGTGCCTAATTGTCATCCACCACGCAGCAGACGTACGCTTTGATGTCAGTCGGTTACTCGCCCCATGGACACATTTGGGGGAGCAAAACGGCAGTTGTCGTTTGCATGTTGTTTCCCATTTTTATATTTTGAAAGTACGGTAGTTTGTTAACAACAGATGTTTTCCCATCGATTGGTCTGTGGCATCCAGCTGGTGTAGCAAAGTTTAGGATTTGGCTCCCTATGCGCTCTATTATGAAGGTCGTCTGTGCTGTTTCAAAGATGATACAATTGGTCTAGGAGAGGACACATTGAACTATTGTGAATTGCTGCTAGCATGTCTTTTTAGACTCCTCAGTGTTCTGTTACTACGCCTGTGAGTTTCGAAGAAAAATACGATCATCTACACTATTTCACATCATTATCTCTCATTGCTATATAAATACTTGCATGAATAAGCTTTTCTTGATTATGATGTACTATTCAATTGTACAAACGGAAAAACAGAAGCCGGAGCTATCTTTCCATCAATGATATACTGCACTTGATATTTGAACTTGCTTAGTTTTCTCCTCCAATGGGTGGCATTTTAACAGTTTCTCAGAAAAGCCATAACATAGTATATCTTCACCACTGAAGGAGGATTTGTTTACAGATGTCAAGAACCCACGGGCTTGGGATGGGCACTCAACTATCATCGCTTTTACAAACATAACTTTCTCGCGTTATAGTGGAATGGTTTCCGCTCCGTTTTGTGAAAGTACTCAAGAAGCTGGTGCCAAAGATTAATTTGCAGTTTCTCAGTTCATGATTCCATCAGATTTCAGAATCCATTCGACTAATGAAGATGCAGTGAACAGCAGTTCGAAGGCTTTGTAGAAGTTATGCAGAACTATATGACTGCATCACGTACCTTGCTATGCAGTCATAACCAGTTTGAGCATTGAGAAACAGTAAAGTGTGCATTGCTAAAATCACACATCTCCTCAAAAAATATATTCACGTGACTTTTATAGAAGGGTTACTTTGATTGAGATATCATTTGCGATACCAACACCAATCATTGATCAGTGTTCAATCAAAAATAATCATTGATCAGTGCTAAATCAGTAACAATCACAAATCAATGTTCACTCAACAACAATCTCTAATCAATGCTCAAGTATCAACAGTCACTAATCATTCAAGCAAATTTGAGAAAAATTGGTGTCTCTCACATTAAAAGCGAAAATAAGCCTCGTGGCCAGAGAGCCAGTCTTAAAGGCTCCTCCCAATATCGTTTTCTTTCACTGAAATGCGCAGTAATAAATAGTCTTTGTGCGTAACTAGGTGTGCTGCAATAACGTCTTACAGCAAGAGCATACTTGAAGCTCTCGACTTAAATAGACTTTGCTGCCTGAAACAGCAATCTTATGTTAATGCTTTGTTCAATAAAGTCTGGCGTTGGTTATACGATACAGTTAACACAATTTACTCCACGCCTTATCTCCAAAATCTCTGAGTTCAACAAACATAACCATTTTTCTTTAGCACAGGATTGATTATTGAGACATTTGTTATCTACTCCACCCTAGGCTGTATCTCACAATCGACCTGTTATTAAATCGCCCACAATAATGAACTATGTCAACGGCTTATTAGATTCCAACCACGTGTATTCTTCTTCGTTTGAAGCTAACGGTCTTTCATTGAATTAAGTGAAAAGATAAGTGGAACATGAGAGTATTCTGAAAACCTCGGCCTATAATGAAGCATTTTCAACTGTATCGTCAAAAGAGAATCGGTTGCTCTGATTATTAATTAGAAAGCATGAAGGTAGCAAGAATGAAACGTTTTAACATTTATTGTTGATTACCATGGTTCTTTGAATATTATCGGTCTTTTTAATTCATTATAAGTTTGCTCAACTGACCATAGATACCGGAACACCAGCGCTTCACTGCAACTCTTTCACGGCAATATTCTATAGTCCAGGTGAATTTAGGCACATTTCTGGCTCTCTATAGTGTTTTATATTGCACGTGGACAACTTGTCATAAGGTGGATTAATAATTTCGCAGAAGTGGAGAAAACTCCTTCAACAGCTCGTTGCCAGTAGGAGAATCTTTAGTTAGTAATCGAGCCAATAACCTACAAATTACAGTGTCCAATAGTGTAATGGTTAAGGATGCTGACAATATAGTGTGATTGATTTACTACACGTGTTTCTTCCTTGATATGTAACCGCTTCATAAGGAATCTACGTGTAGAAGGCCAAAGGCGGTTAAGCAACTTGTAGTAGTGTTAGAAGAATACTATGTCGGCGGTATCTTGTCTTAACTCATAGAGCGTACAATGACTTAATATAAGTGTGCAGTTAAGATTTGGCAACTATTGTGGAGCTTGTAGTACTACAATGCGGTCAGAAGAGATCAAGAAAACAAGAAACTTAAAGAACTGGACCTAGAACCAGGCAACTTCTATATAGCAAAGGTGTAACGATTTTGTTTGTAATTAAGTTTCACTGTTCTCATTTCAACTGTTTTTCCTTAATTACCCGATCCCCATTTGCTTCTTATATCCCCAATTCTGCAGTCGATATGAAGAGAAGCGCTTGTAAAGTTGTTGTGTTAGAAACGCTTGCAAGGCATACGTGAATGCGTGCTAGCACGGTTGCATCTCAATCTAGGTGGCAGAATGTCATCAGGTTTTCGAGGTTGTAAGTATTTTCTATTAAATTGTTCACCACATGTTTTTTCATCGAATGAAACATAAGAAAAACCTTGTAACAGTCACCTACCGGTAGATGAAACTTTTTATATCAAGAAAATGTCTACCACTACTTGGTATCGAGACTAACTGTAGTAGAATAAAACCAGGCCACATTATCTCTGTTAAGTTATATAAATATCTATGTGATATTGATATAATGTTGATCTCTAATTGATTCACTACTTTTCTGCATTATTTCATCTATTGTACACAACCCTCGATATCCAAACATTACACATTGTATATTCTTGTTTAATTCATGTAAGTCCATGATGAATACACTAAGATTGATGAATAAATATCAATATGTGGAAATTGCAAAGCAAGGAAGATTAAGTCGATCCCAGTTTCATAATCTCGTACTTTCCCTGGGGATTAACAATATCGGTGCCTTTGTGTTCTGGAGTTTTAAGGATTTTTGCCTGTCTGCTGCCCAGGATTTGAGTCTTTCAACCGTCTCGTTTCAAGAAGTGATTATAATTCTCCTCTGACCGTGCTTTGGATAAGCTCTTGACGCATCAGCGATAGAGAAAGGCTTCGATCTTCTTAAATCGTAGATTTTATCTGCTAATTCTACAGAGCGATCTGAAAACCACTCTACACCTTTAGCATGGGCGCAGACCGTTACATATTGTCTAACACAAAAGCAGATCGCTTTAGAACAGCCTTAATCTCGTCACTTATCAGGCGATTCTCTTGACAGTAGTTTTGCGTCGACCAGTGCGGTTTCTAGAGGGCATATTATAAAATTGAGTACAGCACCGTGTAATCCTCTTCAACCAAAATTCATTTCAATGGCCCGGCTTTATTACATTAGGGTTTAAGCCTTCATATTTGCAATTAGTCAAGCGAAGGACTGTTTAATAACGCAGATTTGACGCTGTTACAATCCATAACTGTTGCTTATCTTTTGTTCTTTCATTATAACTCCGCTGACCAAAAGAGCAGTCGATGTTACTTTTGCTTCCGGGGGTAGGCTGCAAGAAAGCTAACAGGTCTTGCACGAGTGAACTGTAGAAGTCCATGTGAGACAGATCTTCCGATAAGAGCAATGCATGTTTCTTATTTGGAAGTTACATTTTGAAGAATCAATACGATTTGCAGAAAACCCAAAGCTTCTAGAATGTCATGTGTTTCACTGGGATTTATACTGTGATGGCTCTTCATTCCTTTCGAGAATAGTAGGAATTCTAGTGCAAAAATTAAGAAGCTCCAACTCCTTTAGATGATGACATTTTACCTAGAAGGTCACTATGACTTAGCATGGGCGAGCAGTTTTACAGCTCCATATCTCCTCCACCAGGTTTTTCATAATATACGATAGAAGCATCTTGGCTATGTTTTCAGGGATACAGTACTCTCTAGTCTATGCCACGCAGGATTTTCCTTGTCAAAGATGATCGTTTAGCACCACTGTAGTTTTCATGTGAACAGTTTTACAGTGGGAAGATTTCCAAAGTAGAAAGAACGAGCTCCCATATAGACAGTAGGAGCTGTGAATTGTGCAATGTGTACTTTGTGCTGTTTGGAGGAGCGTGGTATCTTGGTCACTAGAAAGGAGGATTGGATCAGTAATCAGGCTTTTTGAATAGTGAACATGAAGCAAAAATTATTGATAACTGGATTAGCTTTGATATCGATTGATTTGATTTGATTTGATTTGATTTGATTTGATTTGATTTGATTTGATTTCTTTATGCACGGTAGTCATGTCAATCTAGGTATTTATTTACAGTTGGCCATGCTAGAACGTTACAATAAGGATGGAAGTTATATAAAACGAACAAGAATAGAAACTTAATTAATCTAATTTGCAGTGCTATTTTAAAGCATTAAACTGGAAAAATATTAAATTTCGATTTGCAACGAGTAACGGCCAAATCATTTTTGGTATTGCAAAGTTCTTTGTTTCTTGCATCAAATCAAACAGCCTGACGATCATTTCCGCAAGGCCAATGGCAGCTTGATTGTTAACTGACTCACATACTATTTTCAAAGGCCGTAAGGAGTCGAACAGCTCATTTATGGTAGGCCAACTAAGTTTTCTAATGATGTGTAGAGCAGAAGCACCATAGATACTGCTTAGGCCGATTCTTCCCCGCTCTTCAGAAGTAGGCATTCTGCATCATATTACCGGCACTTCTTTCAAAGCGTTTGTTTTTTGCGTGAAGATTCAAAGTGAATACATATCTGTTAGCTGGTGATTCGAATAGATTGCCAGAAGCCCACAAGATGAGGATGTCTACCGAAATCTTCTTAGCCACGTTGGGCAATGAAGAGGTCATTGCTTTGGCGGTAGCCATCCATCATAAGACTGTACTTAGGAGACAGTGCAACAACACGAAGCTCGCCCCAATAGAAAGCGCATAAACTTAAGCGTCTTTGGCAGAATATTTTGCCTTTAACCTCTATAGTGAAGAACTAGAAAAGGCTCTAAAGCGTCGCAATGCCATTAGGAATAAGAGTCGCAAACAACAAGTGTAAAGTGGATGTACTGGGTCCCATTTGTGCACGGCGACGTTATCTAGTTTCAGTCGCGACATTGTCCAATTACTGCAACCTAGCGATTCCTCGCCAGGCAATCTTCTTCATCTGTTTAGCTAATTTATTACGAGTGCTGTGGACAACGTATTAGTGCCGATTTCAGCTATCGGCGTCTATTGTGTCTGTGAAGCAGAGGAATGAGCCTCAATTTTCTTGACGTTTCCCAAACTGAGGCTGAGTATTTCGTAGGATTTACCTAACCTAAAAGAGGTTCCCACTATTTGTTATAAAAAAGTTTTATCTTTGTTCTTTGAGATTATCAAAGAAAAGTTTCGATCATTGTAGAAGAGGTTGTAGAGAAAGAACTAATATCAATTTCTGGAAAAATTGAAGTAACAAGTTGAACTTTGGAATTTGAGCTTCGTGATTTTCTTAACATTTTCTCAAAATTTTTGCCTTTTGAGCCTCATTTTCCTATTCACACTTTTCATATAAGACAAAAACGTGTATTTCTAGGAACAGTAGGCCTGCAAAACATATTTTGCAGTTTCACTGTATGACACAAGGTTTGAAAACAATGGTTAAATGAACCTTGCTTACGTTTTACTTCCCTTTCTGTTGTTTCAGACATTCCTCGTTTCATTTTCATCTAATATTCTATGAATATATTGTTAGCTGAACTCTTTGGCAATAAAATATATGTTAAGTGCAGTGTGAAAATAGCAGTATATTAATGGTGGAAAATCTTATAGAGCATTAAGTTGCAGTTCTTTCAAAGAGATTTGTATTTTTAATTTTTTGAGACGATCTAGAGATGGTAGATTACTACGTTCAGCTTTTATCAGGAGTGTCACTCCAAGCTTTGAGTGTTATATGGTGAAAGCTCTCATTGGTAAATTCTGTCCTGTTTTTAGGAATCTAGAAAACTTTGCAATCCTTTGTTTACATAGATCGAATACATATTAGATTGATGTGCTATGTGACGACAAGATTCTCAATTTTTTTATCTCGGTAGTTTTTTAACTTCCGTAAGAAAACAGTAGTACATATCATTAGCACACATGTTAATTTGTGTTAGTTTTCAATAGCTATTTTCAATAAATAGATACTCTCTAATTATGTATCCACTCTTTCCCCAATAAGAGATCCACATTTCCGATTTACAGTCCAAGAAAGTGAGTCAGATTCACACTTTTTTAGGCACATGATGGGAACATTTCTTTAGGCCCCTACAGAAGTTGATGGGATATCAGTTTCAGACGAATGAGTTAATCTGCCAATGAAGTCATTGTTCAATTTTAGGACCTTTCGAAATTTCAATTATTTGAAGGGCTAGGCTCGATAGAATGAAGGGCTAGGACTAGTAGAAATATTAATCTGAAAGAGTCTCCTATTTCAGAATGTTTTGTAAGTTTGTTATGTCTATGATATTGCATTTGTTAAACTTTGTTAGATAGTAATATCATGTAGACTATAGATTGAAAAGAAGCAAAATTGTCCAGCTATTCAACCCAAAACTACCATCCTGCACTGGGATGTCCTCGAGAGCACTGACGAATAAAAGCAATTTAATCGAGCGGTGGAGTTTACTTCGTTGTAGTTTAATACAATCAAATAATGGCGCCTGTTTGCATCTCCACAGCCTCATTCGTTTACTTTTGGCCCTTTAGTCAAATTATACCGGATCAGGCTTCGCTCACATTAGGCTAGGCTGGGCGAGAATTACAGTACAGTTTATTAAGGATATCCGGATTTAGGCCGCAGTTACAAAAGACTTTGGGGCGACCTCGTTTGCAAGCATTGGTGCAGACATGCATTGTTTAAAGATGGCTCCTATGGCTGTTTCCGACTGCAATAGAAGTCAATTTGCTAATCTTTCTTTTGCATTTTAATCTGCCTGTTTCGTATATAAACAGTAGTCTGCAGACAAATGTCTAGATTGCAGCTTTACTTTCTTGAAAGTTTATTTTCCTACACTCAGATATAAACACTGACTGGCCGAGACCTGTTTAACTCCGGTCTTTCGTAAAATGCAAATTGACCTAGACTAAAGAACAAGCGGCTAAGTCATATCATTTTCTGAACTGGATGCAGGATCTCTTACTCCATCAAGGGAAGTGGCAAACAAATTTTGCAAGTTAAGAACTGGATATAATTCCCGAGATTAATTAATAATTTCCCAATCATTTGATGCTTGGCGATACAAACATGTCTTTCATTTATTGGTCAAGTTGCCTAAAGATTCTTGACTCTGTCGTGCAATTTCTTGTTTAACTTCAAAAAGAGGAAGTTACTTTTTGGATGAAAGCTATTTTCCTAGAGAGCAGAGCATATGCGATTTTTATGAGGAACCATGTTAAAAGGAACCGACATTTGGAAGGCCTAAATTTTAGGAACTCTCACTGCTAAAGGCAACATCTCTACTGGACTTTTCAACTTAAAACATTTTCATTACTGCAAAAACTCCAGAAATAGGAAGCTGGTTCCATTCATTGCAATTAAGTTCGCTCAAGTTGTGTGCGGCCCATGTTGCAAGTGGTTCATATAGGGAATTCACTTACAGTGTTTTCTTTCTTCTGTGATATTTTCAGGGCTCTATTTGCGCATGTAAAATTTGACGCTATAAGAAACATTTAGTACTACAATGTGGTCAAAGATGGCCTACTACATGTTTTAGTAGAAGCAACTTTACTCAATTTAATGCTAATAGGATCATCTGCTTTTTCAATAGTTTACTTCTTTGAAACGACATCAGGGTGCTAATTTCTAATAATCTTGTATCTCACCCACCACTTTATCATCATCGAGCTTCATCGGCTGTCTTCCTTTTCATCATCTAATAGAGGTTGGGGATTGACCTCAATAAAAGTATACACTTGATCGGATATAACTCTGAAATCTTATCGAATTCTGAACATATCTTTGTGCTTCAACTGTTTTTTTCCTATTCAGATTCTGATATACTTGCTCCACTTATGCACCACATCATCAGTCAGCTCTCAAAATCTTCGAGGAATGGACAGGTATGCCATGGAATTTACGTATCTCTACTACTGAATTTTCTAAACAATCGACTTCAGGTTAATGCTTTGAACGTATCACTTTAACTCCACACTATCGGTTAGGAGTTTATGTACAACAACTAAGGGAGTAGGCCTTATTAAATTAATTTCTGATTATATCTGTGTGCCTGCACATGCGGCAACTTGCACTTCTTGCGAAATTCCGAAGCGACTTGTGTCAACTGTTAATCTACATGAAGTACTCTTGACAAAACTAATGATGCAACTGTGTGTGGGTATGAAAAACATGCAAGAGTACGAACATTCTTTCTGTGAAGGACACGATACTTGCTCTTAATGAAGTTTTCCTCGGATGCCCACTTGATTTGTAGCTGGAAGATCTTCTACCTTACGATAGGCGCATGCAAAGATTTTCCTGCCAGAACAGTACGAAGCAAATCTAGCAAGAAAGGAAAGGACTGGGTCCTAGAAGAGACTTGTGTTCCACACGTAACAGGCTGCACGTTACGTCATTCTCGAGATTCAAGCTTTGCTAGTTGTTATTTGCAATGACGCTAATAAACAAGCGACTTATCTTCATAACTGTTTCGTTATCCTCAGACTAGATTATTAGCCAGTTTAAGTTGTGTAAGTACATGTCTTAATGAAATATTAGTCTCAACACACTGGATTTCTTGCCACGGTGCTTAAGCAAATTTGTAAAAAGATATAAGGAAATCCTGTTGTTGCGACATGCGAATGTTGATATGCCTCTTTCCCAGCTGAGTTGTATTACTGTAATTTTGTAGATGTGTTTGAAATAACTTCTTGATACTTCTTGTATGGCAGACAACTTCAATTGATCATTTCATTGATCTCATCAAAGGTTTTAAAAAAATCTAAAGTCTTTAGGCTCATTTTCGATATGTAAGAAGGAAATTGCTTTGACTTTGCAGACTGTTATGGTCTCAGCTAGATGAAGTTGATTACATACGTTTAATCATATCAAAGCTACCATGCTGGAAATACGTTTCTGTGGCTCATAGTTTACTGGTAGTTGTGAAGTTTCACAAGATGTAGCGCCTTTCATGTCTTTCAATAAGATTTTGCCCGTGTACATTATGAAACCACATTTGGACAATTGGAGCGACCTCGCCATCTAGTTTTTGTGACATCAAACAGCATTTCAACCAATCCACCGGGTGTTGGAGGAAAGGAAACTCCCTTTTCTGATTGAGTACTTTGATAGTAAGCCTTGAATCCATTTGGCTGGCTACTTCTTCTATCAATATTATATTTTTGTACGACTGGTATTCTCTTCCATATGCTCCGTTTGAATTGAGAATTCAATGGGGAGATATAATTGATAGATTCTTCAATAGAACGGAGTAGTAGAAGCAATGGAGACGGCTAAATGTGAAGCTCCACTTGTTGTCGATTAGTGTCTGACTTATGTGGTTGGCCTACTCGTCTAAAGTACGCCCATGCTTTCATCCCACAACTGGTAAGACTCTGCAGGTCACTGTTAATATTTTTAAGTCTAATAGGCAAACAGTATGAAGATTGTGGGACCAAATAATATTATTGCGGATTTCTGTTTTATTTCAAAGCTCTCCGTTTTTTCAATGAATAGTCATAAGAAGTTCGGTGGAAATTTCCTAAGTGATAGACAAGGAAGAGAGTCTTCATACTAAGACTTCTTTTACGAATTGATCAAAGTTTCAACAGCTAACCGCCTGGTCATAAAACTGGCATTGCTATTATAAGCCCCACGTTGTAACAGGAGCGAATTACTACTATGGCGTGATCACACCACTTGACATACCAAGACGAGAAATCACAGACGATGACCCTAGACGAAGAGGGGTAAAGCGATGACAAAGACATTGGCAAGCAGCATCGTATACACATCGTGCTGAAATCATCTAATGCAGAAGATACAAACATGGTGTATGAGGATTAGGTGTGGACACTTATCATGAGAATCACAATTGTTATGAGCTTATATAATGAGTAATACCTCTTTGAGTTAGATTATAATCAAGTAAACAAGGTTAGTCCGCGATTATCTTCACTGCCAATATCAGTCACATTTAAGCTGGAAGATGTGCATTATTTAAATTACCGTATAACTCTTCATCCCGTTTTAATTATCCAAGTATTGCGATATCTGCATAAAGGACTTGAAATGAGTAACAAATTTGATGAATAATCTTCTACAAATATCGGGTTGACCGCGAATATTGTACAGGATCTTTTAAGTTTGTCTAAGATTATCCTTTATTCAAACGACGAGCATAGCTACAGCTTTGTAAGTTAACCAATCGAAAACCTAGAAAGGCATCAGGTGCATTATGAAAATTTGGAATGGAATCTGGGATCCAAGGCTTCATACATCAGAGCATCCGAGCACGTGTGAACCATTTTGTTCTGAGTACACAAAATGTTCCTGAATGGTCATGGAGAAGAAGTGATTTAATGATTTGAATTTCTTGTTTAGGAATATCAACAGTGACCTCATAAAACAAAGTTCCTAGCCAGATGTTCTTTTTGCAACGTCTAATTCTGCTTTGTTGTTCAAGCTAAGACGTTTGCTCAAGCTAGTAAGACGTTTGCTCAAGCTAGTAAGATGTTTGTTCAAGTTAGGAAGATACTTGCTTAAGTTAGGAAGATGGGCACTCAAGTTTGGAAGATGCTTGCTCACGCTAGGAAGACGCTTCCTCAGGTTAAAAAGACGTGTGCTCACATAGGTGGAAGTGGTATATCACTGAACTCTGGGTTCTGTCTTGCCTCAACGATAGAATTCAGGAGTCAACCATATCTTTTCATACTTAGTGCCAAAGATTTTTCAACTAAAGACTTAACTTTCCGAATAACCGTGCCGTAGGTCGAGTTGACCTCTTACTTTTGCAGCTCTCTTAATGATGCGTGACATAGTGAGCATAGACTCTCAACGAAATTTTCTTGCTAAGGAAAATAATCATGGTGACTGATTGATTTTCAGTTACCTCTGTTACTACTTCTGCCAGCAATATCAAAATAGGTTAATTTCTTTTTATGGTGTATCCAGGCGGAATAATTCTTACTTGAAAATCAGATGTTAAATTCAACCTCTCACCCTAAAATAGGATATAGTTTTAAATACATTTGTTGGTTACACTCCGGAATATTCTACCGTTTTGCCTGCTCCAGCTCCCAGGTCCAGTCCGTCTTCTGGTCTTTAGACTCTAATTATCGGTTTTTATCTTTCTGTAAGCGTTCTCTCCACAATCCGATGTCCTTATCGCCATATCCGCCCAGAAATTCAATTCTAAAGCCTAGCGTCCAACGCTGATGTCATAAAATCAAGTGCGCATGCGTGTGTTAGTGTTCTCATAATGCGATCATGTGGGACTAAGTTGATTTTAGTAGCTGAATCTAATTTGATTTAAGAGGCTTGAAGGTATTGAGGCTGCGTTTGATAAGAAGATTAAAGGGGTTTTAGCTTTCCCTAAGGCTGTGTCATTACAAGTGTGCCGTAGTAGTGTTGTAACCAGCAGAACATATCCCAAAGTATACACAGAAGTTTAATTGGCTCAATACGGATTCTCCAAATGGTCGCATATGATATGTTTTGATCTGAAGTGTTGTATGCAAATCGATAAAGAAAGCCTAATATTCAAACAAAGAGTCTAAGATCTGTGTGCAAATCAAGACAAGAGGATACTTGAAGTTGTCATACTATTCCGCACAACTCTGTACAACACGCTGCAGCACTCTATAATATTAGAGCAATACATCGCCCCTTTTGATCTGTATATTCCTATTTCTACATGCTCTGTTTTGGGAGTTGTGTGGCCTCAGAACGTTTGTGTGATAAGTTTTATTTGTGCGACTGCCTTGTGTTCACACATTTTTCTTCAATTTTCTCTCATTAATTTAGCTGATGGAAAGATATAAGACAAATAGCCAAACGCAAATTTCCCACTTCATGGACACACGTATCCAAGTGACTTCTTGGGTGAAAAACCTTTATATCTATTTATTCGTGTGGTCATAAGAATCTCTATAAACACTTTAAGCCTTCCACATTCACCTAGACTTCTAAGAACCTTTTAGATGTCAGAGTTTTGGCTCCTAGAGATCGTACTATAAATTGAACTGCAAGTAAATATAATATCTGTAGAGATGAAAACACAATTTATACTAGACGAGATGATATGTATGAAATAATTATCGATATTATTATTTTCATGCCGAAGACTCATGTAAACTCGAAATCTTTAAACTCTCCCCTCATTTCAAACTCATAACAGACACGACATTTAAATCTACTTAGCGGCCTCTTCTTCAGGAGCCGAAGATCTGAGTCGTTAGAATATTTTGCGGCATTCATTTGATCAGATAGCTCAGAAGACTTATCAGGGTCCCAAATAAATAAATGAATTGAATTGACTGATAGTTCCTAAAGCATTTTGCTGCAAAGTGTGAAGTCGATGACGTTGATAATGCATTTGAGATTTTATGCATAATAATAGCAGTGACGATATAGTCCTGTGCTTTGAGTTGTTTAGTGAATGACTTTAGTTTTTTGATGAAGGAATAAATCGTTAAGTGTTGAATTACTGTGAATGGAAAACGTTGTTGGTAGATGCAAGGCGTTTTATTGACTGAGTTTGGTAACTTACAGACCCCAAGCAACATACCTTGATGTAGTGTGCAATGATTACCAATTTTTGCAACGATAAAATGGTTTTGTGCAGTGTAGATAGTAAACCTGTGCATTGATAAAGCCACTTGATTCCTCAGAACGTCTATTCATACGATCTTTTGTATCAAAGGTTCCTTTGATTGAGATATCATTGACAATTACTAATCAGTGGTCAGTTATTTCACTATCTAGAAACTGGTCTCGCTCCTATATTAAGAACGAAAATGAAGATCCAGGTCAGAAGTTTTTTATTGTCTACGTCGAATGCTCCCAATTTTCAGGGAAATGTCATGTGATCAATTTAGGTATGCTGACCAGCCAATTGGAAGCATGGATCACTCGCTGCAAACTGCGTCAATATTCCAGAGAGGCATGAGTTCTGGATACAATTTTATCAAAGTAAACAACCCCGGAGAATTCTGTGTATGGCGAAGAGGTTACGAAAAGGCTACGAATATGGGTATGACTGGGAGTTCCCAATATCACCAAATAACGAAGAACTTTCTTTCAACTTAATGGGAAATGACGTCGTCCTAACGTCTGAGTTGATGGCATTGTGATAAATAGCCTCGCACTCAATTTGCATACTCAATCATATCTTAGTCGTGATTTGTAATGAAGCAAATAGCCAATGAACAGACCTCTCGCCAATTCACTGATGTATGTATATGTATCTAGATCAGCGATAGTCATTGATCAAGCTGTCAAGACGCAACCATAATTTAGAAAAAATAAATGAGTAACTGAGTGGGGTCATAGGTAACCAGTAAGCTGAAGGAATTGTAGATAGGACTTAATTATTTATTGAAAATAAGTCATCAAAAGTAGTACAATTATTAATTATATGCTATTGAGATATATTAGGATTTACTGATTTTTAGATGACATTAAAATTTATTATTTTGCCTCTCAGATAACGTTCTAGTTTTTAGTTTCTGCTACGCCCATCGCATAGTTCAAATAAAAAACCGCACCCTATTAATATAAAATATTAATCTGTAAAACACCCCTGTTTTAGCCTCTGCTTGATTCTCTCTCGCTCTCTCCACCACCTATCAGAAAATTGATGGGTACTAGCAATAACAGGGAGATGCACTAAGTAATGAAAGGAAGTGGCCACCTTACTCCATGAAACACGTTGATCAGAATGAGTGTCCTTACTTACAGTCAGTTCCTAACAAAATTATACATGGAACTAACTTTCGCCACTTTCGCATTAACCGTGAAACCGTCCAATTAGTGATTCAATTCGAAAATGAGTAGAGCAATCAATCAACTAAAACCTTGATCTATCGTCCAAACACTCAATCAGCTCTCCCATTTTCCATTCAAGAGCCATATCAGCTGTTTAATGATTCTTTTGATTTGAATAAAAATTTTTGTCTTTAAATGACTTCATCATTCGTATTGTGCTGTAGTAGGAAGCCTTCTCAATCAATCAATCAACCAACCAATCAATCAATCAATTAATCAATCAATCAATCAATCGGAAACTTGTTCTAAGGTAGATCACTTCGCAATCATGGAAGTGATTCCCACAACTTAAACTGAATGTCACATTTAGAAACTCATTACTAACGTGCCTCGTTTGGAGTCAACAGCCAAGAGAGTGCATCTCACGGCTGAAAGTCCATATTGCCATTTAAAATTCATATCGTATGCGGTTGCCAGAGTCCTGATAGAGGTCAAAACAAAATTGTGCAAACGATTAGAATTTACCACATTCTCTCATGATCGTTCTATTTGCAGAGCTCCTAATATCACTGAAGCTAAATTTAGTTGCTAATAGTAAGGACTTCGTTTGCTCAACTAGTCTCTTAATAAAGTGATGGAACAAACGGAAAGGTTTAACTGAGTGTTATATGTTTTAACTCTATTGTCTCTGCTTCCAGATCTTATTCAGGTTGAAATGATGCTGGTCAAACAACAAAATAACATGTCAAAAATAGCCTGTTGGGTGGTGAGACCTTTATTAGACAAGACGAGAAAAGCACTGGCCGGATTCTCTCCCACTTCCATGGATTAGAAGCATTTATCTGATACCCACAATGCCGACTTCGTACTTTCATTGCAGGAAATTAGTGGTCATCATCCTCAAGGTGTAATAACGTTATAAAGCTGCGCACTGCTTATAACGTACTTAATCTAACCATAGGAAGCAACGTGAAAATTTGACAATATCGTTAACATCGTGGATAAATTTGGCTACAAGACAACAGGGTTATCAAACTTCCAAGACCTTTCACTATTTCTGTAAGTCATGTTTCAAAAGAGAACCCAGTTTAAGCAAGCAAACGTAAAAGAACAGCTTAAATGAAAGCAGTAGCTGACTGTTCAACAAGTCTAGAAAGTTCAGTAATGGATTTCTGAGACCTGAAATGTATTAAATTTCCAAAAAGAATTCTAATTAACTGAAATGCATTTGAAATTCAAATTTTCTCGCAAGCCCTTCATCTTGATTGCTTAACGTGTATAGATTTCCTGTCATAGCCTGTATTTCAGTGTCATGTTTGTGTAAGTGCCGTTATGTTTGCGAACAATGCAGTGCTGCAAACTCAGCTATTCTAGGAAAGAATGTCTTACGAAAGCGTTGTCTTACGAATGATGAATATGCTAGGAAAGTTTGAGTACTGGACGCAAAGACCCTAGTATTTGTTGCAAGATAACTTCATTTGTGATTTCATCCTAGATTCTTTAACAAAGGCTTTTGCTTACCAGATGCTCCTTGTTGCACTTGATCATTTAAACTCAATCTTTAGCATAGAACATTCGTTGATGAATACATACGATAAGTAAATCTAGTAGTGGAGATTCAGCAAAGATGATTCATTGTTGCAGACATACGCTTAGGCATGGTGATAAAATTACTGAAAATCAAGAAGACATACGGAGAATCTGTAGCGGTATTAAGAAAGGCCAATAGACTTTTGAGCCTGCAAACCGTTTGATATCAAGCTAAAATGAGCTAATAAGCTAGTTACTTACAACATTTCATAAGACTGAGAGGCTTCTAGCTGCATCAAGCGTGTTGGGAAGGTTAATGGTTGACAGCATGACACATCAGCAAAGCCAAGAAGTATTTAAAGAAGTACTGGTAGTGAAAGAAAGATGGACAAATCACACAACAGCTAGGGATAATGATCAACCTGCAACTTGGATAAAATGAGAAATAATGGAGGCTATTATTTGCAAACTCATTTGCTGAAGGAAGGGCAAGATGACTGGCCAATAAGGAATGTCTTTTGGTTTTTACGTTGCAATAGGGTACAAAATTTATATTATCACAGAGGTTTAGTTTATGAATGCTCGTTCTTAAGCCATATGGGCTGAAACAGAGTTATTAAGAGAGCTTGTGTTACCAACTTTAGCTCAGTAGCTTGATGCTAAGCTGAAAGTTAACGATTTGACTATAAGAAGATTTGCTATTGAAACGTGTGTACTTTTGTTTTGGTTTATAAAGTTTAGATCCAGGCTAAAGTGCAAGTGATTTGGCTTATATCTCCATCACTTCATTTCAGATCCAGCCGAAGCTTGGCAATAATGGCTATGCAAAACTCATTTTTGAAATATGTTGTAAACCAAATGATATTCTGAAAATAGACCGTTTGCAACATGACACAGATACCAGTTTTGGATGCCAGCTTTCTATGCCAAGCATAGCTGTATTACTCTCTTCTGCGACTTATAATCAACATGTTCATCACAGTCTTATGATCTGATCACTAAAACTGTATAATCTTCACGACGATTAATGTTGTATCATTAATCATTCTAGATCATCATTGTTCTTCGCTGCAATTCTCGCTCATTATCATCGTTATCAATTGCCTCAGTCATCATAATCAATCAATCATCATTCATCATAATCATCATCATCAATTATCATCAATTATCATTACCAACATCGATCATCATTAATCGTAATTGATCATTATCATCAATCATCACAATAGTAAAAGTCACTACCATTCCTGATCATTACGATCAATACAACTCATCCTTTCAACAGTATTAAACAGTTATTTTTCCACTTGTCTTTCATCGTTCCGTCTTTTCACACAATAATTAGAGCAGTATTATGCACACGGTTCTATGGTGTCCTAAACTACTCATCTTATGTAGCCTCGATTTCGGAGAATGCCCATAACCTTTGCTTCAATCTATTTTTCTTTCGAATGTTCACATTCCTAGTGATTTGCTGGAAATTGTTTACTACCTGTTTCTCTCATGTCATTCACATATCCTTGTTTACAGTAGACAAGGCAATTATTTAATCTTTTGGGATAAAGGTTATCAATTTTGGTCGGTCTAACACTCATTAATTCATCAATATAGCCACAACTAAAGTGCCTTGGTAACGAGATATAAACCGACAATTTTGCCGCCTTCTTTTCTCAAGTGTGTGACGCCCTTACTTTGCGCTAATGGGTGGTCTCCTTGGCTACATGTGTGGTCTTTCATTGCATTTCTAGTACATTCTCTAATAAGGAACTGAGCTAGCAAAGTACAGTTAAGTTAGAAGAGAAAATGCGATCTAGATGATAGGAAGACTGCACGATATGATGGAAGTAGAGAAATTCACTCAAAAGTATCTAATTGGCGAACTAGTAACTGCAAACATATTTAGTGGCCAAGATGACGACTGTGGCGTCAAAGTGAGGATTTAGTCCATTAATCAACATGTTGTATCAATGTCTTATGTTTCGATATTTTTTGGAAGAATTATGTTTCATCTAGTGGGATATTCGAGAAAGCGATAAGCAGATCTTGTTAGCCATTGGCGAGTCAACAATTTTGGCCTTATCTTAACTGCCTGTAAATTTGCATAAGTATCTGGAAGCTCATTGGCAACAACAGCAATATAACCTGCTTCGATTCATTTCTTAGGCCATTCTATAATAAATTATTATTATCAATCTATCAAGCGAAACCCTTTGAATCTTTTGAGGATTCTTTATTGGTGCCTTGTGGGCTTCTCTGTGTGCCCTAAGCAGCTCTTGTCAGTGTAGTGGATATCTTCGAATAAGGTATTGAAGCTGAATTATATGAGGAACCACTGTAGGTGTTTCTGGATGCAAAACTTTTGCATATGGAGACCAGTGTGTCTTAGGTCTGTAACGTTTACTGGACCATATTGAAAATGGTATGTTGATTCAGCGACATATGAGAGTGTCCGATTTAGCTCTACGACAGAATAGGGAACCAGTTCTTGTCGGCAAGAAACGTGTAAATTCTCTGTAAGTCAGAGGTCTTACTATGTTTATTCAGTTCCAAGCTGCATTCCTGGTCAAAGGAGTGCCCTATTGAACTAGTGGCAGTGCTACTTTGGGGATTTTGGGGGCATGCCCCCCAGCCTTCTCTAGGATCAATTATGTACTTTATCCATAGATGTCTTTACGTTTTGTCGTGTCATTGCTATTTGTCACCCTATAGTTACACATTTCATTGTACGCATGATCTGCTGAAATTTTCCCCATGTTGTGGTGGCTGGCGCTGTCCCTATATTCTACGCATATATGCATAATTTGTGTATGGCAGCTGCTTTTCCGTAGACTCTCTGTTTCTGCATCATATATATATTTTGATTCCATCAGAGTTGATTCTTCCAGAGATTCAGTATGTAATGCTATAAAGACAATTAGCAAAGTATAGCATCTTCCATCTTATGAGCATCTCTGTTTGTTTGTTTGTTTGTTTGTTTGCTTGTTGTTTGTTTCTGTGGATAAATATTTAAGGAATAAGTTACCTGTTGAGCTTCATCAATATCCTGTAACAAAATAGTCTTCCACTATTGTCCAATCCAACGCTTGTGCGACACGATTTCTATAAACCATAATGTTATGAAATCCTTCTTCTTCACTGGTACTTTGCCCGGTAGTAACCATGGAGCTTGCAATTTGTATGAACAATGGCCAACAGCACTACGCTGCCCGAACGATTTCTATCTTTAGATCTTCAAGAAATCTTTGCATCAACAAGACCGTTAACATGCAATGAGCAGCATCAATAGAATTCATATCTTTGCAAGTTGGTATCTATTTTTTGCAGCGATATTGCAGTCGTGTGTATTACTTCTTAACAACCAGGGTGTATGCGGTTCGAATCCTACTCAGACACGCTTTCAATCCACCAATTAGCTCTTTCGAAACTACCGACTATACGCAACTTGATCGGTAAATTATCTTCGATTGACAGTTGAGTAAAGAATAGCATACCATTGTGATGACATGCCCATGGATGGTAACCTCTTGTTACTTACTTACATACTGTGTCCAAAACTCTGTAAATGTTTGGCGCAAACCAGAAACCAGCTCGAGTTTTCTAGGTAAGCTGTATATTCGAATTGACTTGCATTGAGCAACTGTTTTGCATAAAAAGATCGATGATTCTTTTTAAAAAAGGTCATGAAGCGAGAATAGCACCCTATACCCCCAAGTACTACATATCCCTACCAAAACAAACTTACCTATGAAATTAACATTCTTGGTTTTAAACCAATTCTTTCTAATTTTCATGACATTACAACTAGTCCATTTTTGCATAAATCTACCCAAATGACTCACGTTTAAGTCCTCCAACATTGCGTGGATCAACTACTTTTTTGGCACAGGGGTGCTTTTCATTGCGCCCAGAAGACAGCCATTAGGACCCCTTGTTCTGATTGTAGTACTGCACTCATGTTGACACGTGGCAATGGGTTCAGGCGACAGTAACTTTATCTACAGTCTCTCAGTTAAGTGTGAATCAGAATTGAACTATCAGTTTTCGGTTTATCTGTCAGATCTTTTTGAAGTGATATAGCAGATTGGTGTCTCCATGGTCGCGCGTTATGCGTGGTAATTATAGTCCATATCAATTCTGCAATTTGTTAGAAATAAGTTTGACGGACCTTTAGGCCATTTGCAATTATTGTTGTCAATTGTGCATTTACTTGTTCAGTCAGTGACATTGGGTGTGACGAGATTAATGAGAGAGACTCTGATTTAGAGACTGATTGAGGCATTATGAATTGGTGACACTTAACTTGTGGCAAGACACAGCGAGTATTGAGTGGTGCATAGAGATTAAGTTATTGTTTTTTGCAATATTGAAGACATTAGATGAAATAGTTGGCTTTTTTCTCCTAGTATTAACAGGTGAAGATAAAGTAATGAAAATTTCCTGATATGGTGAATTATGTAACAATGCATACAAATAAATGTAGTTGCAATACAACACATTACATAACATTACAAAACATTGCATAGTGTAAAGCAACATAATATAATATATCATAACATTAACATAACATAACATAACATAACATATCATAACATTAACATATCATAACATTAACATAACATAACATAACATAACATAACATAACATAACATAACATAACATAACATAACATAACATAACATAACATAACATAACATTAACATAACATTGGCATAGGAAAACATTAAAATAGCATAATATAACATAACATAGCATAATATAGCATAGCAGAACATAACATAACATTAACATTAACATAACATTAACATAACATTAACATAACATTAACATAACATTAACATAACATTAACATAACATTAACATAACATTAACATAACATTAACATAACATTAACATAGCTTAGTATAACATAAGATTAACATAACATAACAATAGCGTAACATAACATAATACAGCATAATATAACATAACTTAACATAACATAATATAACATGATATAACATAACATAACATAAC
Source organism: Mastigias papua (assembly GCA_964019165.1). Taxonomy (NCBI): domain Eukaryota; kingdom Metazoa; phylum Cnidaria; class Scyphozoa; order Rhizostomeae; family Mastigiidae; genus Mastigias; species Mastigias papua. Next base: position 15,084,151 of record OZ025275.1, read on the forward strand.
ATAGTATAACATAACATAACATTGCATAACATAACATAGATCATAGCAAACATGAGAAACAGAACATAACACAATACACTATAGTATAACACTGCAAAGCATTACGGTAGGATATTTGCTGTCATTCAGAATGACATCATCTATTATGCTGCAAAATGTTTGCATCATGTGTTATTCCTAATTTTAAAAAGTATTCCCTCATATCCGTAAAAAACAATCACATTTTAACAGCAGATTTCCCTTTTCACCAAACTTTAAACCAGTATTCCATTACGCTATACATCGCTAACTGCGTCATTAACAGGAATCCATCCAAGATATTTGTTGTTTATACCATATCCTGGTATAAAATCGTTTAATGATTTCGTAGACTTTGATTGAGCTTGCCTAATTGTGATTAAGCACAAACGGAAATTATGTAATGCTCCAAATAATGTCGCGAAAATTGAGCTTTATTTTGTTTGTGATCTTTCGTTGTTTTTGAGCGCGTGACTAAATCATATGCGGAAGGACAACATAGATTAAAAATCTGCAAGCTATCTTCCAGACGGAAATTCGTAATCCCGTCTGTGCCTACCAGTTTACTACTGTATAGAGTGATGGAACATTGAATTGTTTTATCATCCATGCTTCGCATTCCATGTTGATAGCAATCCAGCGCTTAGGAATTCACTGTTCAAAGAGATTTTCTATATTGCCCAATTTCCTCTTAGTAATTTGGCCTAGACAGGAAAGTGCCTCGCTGAATATCTGGGGTTTGGTTGCGCTGGTTTCTGCTGTCGTCTTCACCAACCATGGATTGTTGTGGGTAAGGGTGATTGTGGAATTTTTGTCAAACAATTCATGCTGGGCTGCATGCTAGAGCTTTGACTTGGATATCGCTACGGGGTGTCATGGGGGGAGCTACCCCCAATTTTCTGATGACATCCCGTAGGCAATCTAGTACAAAGAACCGTCGGCACTTGGTACCTTGAACAATGTAAAATTGTCATTTTGTACGTAAATGGGAAATTTGTGACCATACGCATGATTTGAAATTCATCACATCATCATATACTAGCTGAAGCGATAGTTGATATAAAAAACTCCAAATCTTATCTATTCCCCACTTGCGGTTAACGCCTCTGCCTGGATGCACATCTCGAAACATGCAAAATTCATCTTGTTAAGAGCTTTCTGCATCTATATAGATCATAAGCAAGCAATCCTGAGTCGGGGGTATAGCAAAAGAAATTTACCGACAGGTTTTTGACAATGCACCGTAATTACCGATGAGTCACGATCGTTACGAATACTTATCGATGAGCCAAAAATTGCCGACGATTCTGTGAAAATGGAAGATCTCACACCCTCCGCATCTCTACCTCACCACGCCCCTAGATAGGAAGTCCATCAGAACTTAATGGAATTTATATGCTAATGATGATATATGATAATATATGATAGTATATCATAATATATAATAATGTGTGATTTAATGATAATACAGTGATAACCTAGAGAGTTGTTGCATATCAGAGTTTGCGCTTTTGTATAAGGAACCACTGTTTATGGAGCCTGCATGTAGAATGTCGAAATATTTAAAGTACTTAAACTTTTAACGGAACTTTTAATTTCCAGCAAAATTTTATAATAGCAAGCAGTCAATAATTAGTAGGCCGTTTCCATTCATTTGCAACAAAAATCCACATAGGATGTTTGCCATGCTTGTGTCAGATATTTCATTAAGTAGTTTCTGACTATGCTGCCTCTATTCTGTCTCTGTCTATACACACATTTTTCATAGGAATGCCTAATTTTTCGCTGAACTTCAATACTCTTCAGTTTTTTTAATTTTGAGCCTAAGAATATATTTGAATTATTCTACAATTTTGGTGATTTTCAGCATTGATAGTCGTATACACTATATTCTTACTATGATAAATGTGTGACTGACACTCCCCAATGAGTTGCTGATTCTCATTACACTGTAGTAACTCAGATAACCAATAAATGAAGCTCACACGTGTTTTCTTTTCTAAAAAAATCTGAAATAAGTAAAAATACAACCCTGGATGAAACTTGACCTTTGCATTATTCTTAAATTATTTGTAAATTTCAGAGATTTTGAACCTTGATGTTCTTTTAGACTATATTCTTATTAAGAGAAAATGTTTAGTCATTGACCCTCTCTCTCTATTATGTGCTATGACTGTAATCGAAACATTCATATTGAGCTCTTGCTATTACAATGTTGATTATTGGAGGTCCAAAAATAAGGAACTTTTTTAACTAGGCCCTGAGCTAGGTTCCTTATAAAAAGCATGTAGGTGGAGCAAACAGGTGCAAAACTTGGTTGTTTCAATTGGAGGATGGTATAAGGTATTTAATACCTTAAAAACGGAAGTTGAGTCAAACAGATGGGGGCAAAAAATATTAAACACTTGATTCTGTTAATTTTCCATAATATTCATAATATTTAGCTGACGTCATATAGTGTATAGAGTAGCAATGAATTTTCGATATGAATTAACTTTTCCAGAATCGCGCGACTAACATACGAGCTGCCACACAAATTGCAGGACAAAAAGTCCTTTTTATAATTGTCAGTGGGGTGCTGCATCCCCAATACCTTCCCACCAGTATCACCGTATCACACTTGGTTTGCAAGCTAAAATTCAACTAGTGCTCTATCGAAGTAGCACAGAAATCAAAGTGACATTTCTTTGGAAAAGTTTGGACAATTGAGAATCTACGTATTACTATCAGTCGTGTAGGATACGCGTAGTTTGTAGTAACAGAAGCAGCAGAAACTTCCAATCTTTACCTATCATATGATTTTCCTTGATTTCTATTAGCCATGAATTCTCACAAAGCCTTCTCATTAGGAAGCAACTGGTATGATCACTAATCTAAGGGATTTCATAGCACATCTTTGAATAAGGGAAGCATTTGATAGACTACCAGCACTGCACGTGATAACACGTTATTGTACAGAATCTATCTGTATATGCAGCAGGGCTGACTTGCTTTTATGTATTTGAATGAGGCATTTTCTTCCCGACTCTCCAAGATATGAGCAGTTTTAGATAACCCCTAGGCGAGGGAGGATGGTCCAATGATCATTTAAATACAACCAACTTTGTCTGTACAAGCCAACATGCAACTGTATGCCAGTTTCATTTTTCCTCTTCAAAGAAGGGTATCTCAGAACCTGCGTTATTAGGCTAGTTAGTCTTAATAGGCTTACTTACTTCACGTGAACAAGACTTAGTAGCAAAGCTGGGACTGTTTAAATTGCACGTTTGTTAGCAAGACGTAGATTCAAAGGTTAATGGAATTGCTTAGCATGATATATGGAGGAAGCCGAAAGCAATTTGATACAACCACGCTTCTTTGAATATCCATGAAAATTCATGGGACGCTATGAATCAGAATAAAGTAGTCATGTTGAACTGCAGACAAATCAACAATGCATATTTTGAAAGAGAGAATTGCCTTAGAAACTTTGATTTCCTTCTTAGACAAGCGAAAACAATCAATAGCAAGACCGCAAGTTTAAAGCAGTTGTAAATCTGAATGAATTTAGATTAAAATCAATTAATATTTTCCTATCTCTCTTTCGTTCATCACTGTCATGATAAAAGCGTCTTTTAGAATAGTCTTTGTTATATACTGTATAAATTTATCTTGTCTAGTCACCTATCCTACATCGTAAGAAGAATGTTACTGATATCTTTGCATGAACTTTGATCTTGAATTATCAACGACGGTGCTGCAAGAGACACGTCTCAGTCTGAAGGTTAAAGAGGTTTAGTATTAATATCATCATTATCCTCGTCATCGTAGCGATCGTCATCGGCCTAATGATGATCATCATCATTGTCATCATCATTGTAATCAATTTAATCACCATCAATCTCATCATCATCTTTATCGTCATCAAGTTCATCTTATTCAAATTCACCCTCATCAACCTCATTGTCATCAACTTTATCATGATCGTCAACACATCAGCATCTTCATCATCATCAATTTCAACATCATCAACCTCAACATCATCAACCACATCATCATCATCATCATCATCATCATCGTCATCATCATCATCATCATCATCATTATCATCATCAACCTCATCAACATCAACCTCACCATCATCAACCTCACCATCATCAACCACATCAACTTCATCATCAACAACCTCACCATCATCACTATCATCATCATTACCATTATCTTCATCATGAATACTGCAATAGACATCTTCATCATCAATCAAATTCTACAGACCTGAAGGCTTTAATGAACATAGGATTTATCACAGGAACAGAAACATGTTGAAGATACTTAAACATTTTCAAGCTTACCTATGATAATCGATCATGTCCCAAACAAAGCAATTATAAAACGTCTCATTGATTCAGCTAGGGTTAGAAGTTCGTGGACAATCCGCGTGGACGGTCAAGACCCCGATGTTGTAATTCAATTCAATAGCCTCACTCTAAAGTAATAATGGATCTGCATTTCTTTTGCAATAGTTGTCAGCCGCTTATTGTTAGGTATATATCTCTTTCGATGAAGTGAATTGAACAAGAAGGGAATATCTTGAAATTTTTTTGTTCATGAGATAACTCCAATGTTCATTGAGGTTTATTGTTCCATGATCTTTAATTGATGATGAAGATGATGATGAAAGTAAAATCTCTTTCAATTAAGTGAAATTAAATCAGAAGTTAAGAAAAGGAAAGTGTACTTCTTGCATGCAAAGGAAAGTATTTCCTACAGTGGGTTGAGAAATGATCACAACAGACGGTATCGAATCCCTGTTTTACGTAAACAGAACGATATTACTTCTGAGAGTCCCATTAGCTAAGATGTGACCAGACTGAACAGATCACTTTCACAGGCATCATCATAATAAGATAACCAACACAATAGGAAGATCCAGTGCTCTACGAAGAAGTAGCAAGAATCAGGATTTAGGGAATGAACTCCGGAAAATATGGAATATGAGAGTCCCTATACTCATCGGGGCATTCGGAATACAACCAAAAGGAGTTATGAATTGAGAAAACAACAGGAGAGTAAAAGTGCTAGGAATTGAGACAGCAACGGGAGAGTGACAGAGTTAGGAATTCAGACCAGCAGTGAAAAGTTGGAGAAGAATGATGTGGTGCATCTGCAAGGATCTTGAAAAGGGTCAATGAAAATTGTGGAGAATGTCACCTATATCAAAGCTTAATGATAATGGTAATAATAATTGTTACTATAAGGCCTCCTTTTGGATACAACAATACAATAAGAGGGTAAATCCGAGGGAATGAGGCCTGAGATTCTAGAAGCAAAGATCGTCGATATAGCAATTCCATGACACAGCAAATGCAAAAAGAGTATGATTAGATACTGAGTCGCGGCATTTTGAAACATGATTTGATTAATTGCTAGGGAAGAGAAAGAAAGTGCCTGTAGTATTATGGAGCACTCTGACATGGTTGAGCAAAGTTATTGCAAATAAATAGCTTTACACATTACAGGAAGCAATCTAAAAAGCATTGCAAGACGCAGTTGGGATACTGTGAAGAATTCTGCTGGCTTTGTGACGACTGAAAAGAAGGCAGTAGCTGGAACTTAATGCGTGGCTGGCTGTTGCCTACTCCTATAGAAATTAAAGGCATGAAGTTTATTGACAAACAAGATTATTGATTATGTTGTCTCCCGCCATTTCTGCCATAGCATCATTGTATCACCGAATAGAACTTACCTTATTCCTCACAGATATATTTTCAACTTTATCTTAAACTTAAGCCATCGTTAAAATGTACATTTTTATTAATCTAAAATATTGCTTTACTTATTATAATCTAGTTTGGGACTTTTCATTTTGGCGTTGCAATCCCAGTGCATGAAGCAGCTTTGTTACAGCGTTTAGGCCACCACGAAAGAGCACCATAAATCCAAACAAGTCAAAGTCTCGCTTGGATATATCTAAAACAAACTTTCCGATTCCCTTTAGAAGACTGCCTTCTTATATTAATGCCATCGGTTCATGTTTATAATCATTAAAGGATTAAATGCTAGAAGGCTTTTAAAATAAAAGATTGTGAATAGAAAATGGCTCTCTGTCAACATTAATCTAGGCCCACATGCTATTATACGACAATGGTCAACCTACGCTGAGATCAGCGAACTTTTTCACCTCCCCGTGTAAGCAAACCTATTTGATTTCCCTCAATTTGAATCCAAATACGATTAACCAGTACTTCAAATCATAAAGGAATCATATAAGAATGAAGCTATTGATTAACCTCGACCCCATACTGTCCCTTGTTCTATACCGCTGCTTGTGCAATACAACCAAACCTGTTGCGTCATTTTAGCAAGCCGTGACGATTTTGCTTAACTTAGCCGAGGAAACAAAAGATACAGTATCTCAAAATAGATGGGAGGTTTAAATATATTTTGCAAATATCATGGTGTGTGGTACACGTAAGCATGATCCAGTTTCTAACATTGGTCGGTAGAAGTGAAGCAAGTCCAAAGGTCCATGCCAATAGTTCTAGCATATCCATGGACACTGTAATATCAGTATTAACCCTTAAAATACTAGAGGTTTCGTTGGCATGGACACTTCAACTCCTACATGTAATATTGATATCATCAAGATCATAACAAACTCTTTATAGAACTCACCCTACCTGCAGGCCAATTTGTAAGAACCTACCTTAATTCGTGAAAATTTCGCGCACATCTAACCTTGCACAACAAATGGTTGCGCGATAATACTTTATTTTCGCACATTTTGGTGCGCTAAATTTTGATGTACGCGAAATATTTCAAAAGTTGCGCGAAATTTAGATTCCGCGAAATTTGCACAATGAAAATTAACTGTAGTTGGAAAATGCTCCTTTCCAAAAACAACAAATCAGCAAAATTATTCATCCATAATCACAATATCTTTTTTGTTTTGCAATCTTTCCTCTTTCGTATTTTCTTGTATTTGTTCTGTTTGATATGAAGCAACTTCCTCAGCTCTAAAGAATTCATCGTTACTAAGTTCATTTCTTCATTATCCTAATGTTTTACTATACGGTCTGACTCGATTTAAATATTCTGAAAATGTCTTCATTTCTAACAAAATCTCAATGTTTGAGGTGCTTGTCTTTGTTAACAATTTAAGTCGGATTTCTAGCCCTCCATTCCGAATCAGTGAGACTTGTTGTTGTGTATCTCACACGTGAGCTTCCAAAATCCCACCGTAATTCATTCACAAAAAATCATCCTGAAATTTTCATGTCTGCTTTGCATAAATCCAGGTTCGATGAAACTTACGAACGACAAAAAGTCATAGAGAACTATCCGTTTGTGCAAATGTTCTAAAGGTTTATGACAAATGTGAAATATATTGATAGAGTTTCATATTAATTGTCTTATGCTATTTACCCCGTTATGATGTGTATGAAAATTGAATGTGCGTGAGATCTAGGTGCGCAAAAATTGGCTGCCCGAAAAAGATGCCCTAAATTTAAACTGGCCTGAAGACTTAATGGATTAAGGTGTGCTGAGGAAGCAACAACCCAATGCGTATAACTAAATGGTCCTTCGGTATATATATATATATATATATATATATATATATATATATATATATATATATATATATATATATATATATATATATATATATATATATATATATATATATATATATATATATAGCACGAACAAGCGGGAACATTCATTTAGCATTCTAAAAGAATGTTACCGCATTTTCGTGCTATAGTGAAGTTCTGTAGTACCAACAGACTTTTCACATATATACACTTAAATATATGCATTTTATATATATATGTATATGTGTATATATATATATATATATATATATATATATATATATATATATATATATATATATATATATATATATATATATATATATATATATATATATTTATATATTTGCATATATTTTCATATGTAAAGCAATGATGTACTTTCTCACATGCAAACATTTCGATAAATATCTCGATCAGTACTAATGAATGACAAGCGCGCAACTAGAAATCTTCCAGGGCAGGGATCTGGTCAACAAAAAGTAGCACACTAAAAACTTTCTACAGAGAATGCATCTTGAAGTCATATTTTCAAAATTTAGAAGTAATAGAAATCGTAGCGGTAAGTTTCATGATTTCGCAACTGTCATATGCAACAAAGGTTATAAGCAAATCTACTTACTTTAAGTACAATAAGCAGTTTCAAAATTCTCCAGTAAAATGGACACTTTACCTTTTTAAGGAAATGGGCAGTGGTCTAGACCTGTAGTTGCACACCTGGGTGAAAATATTTATTGAAACATTTAAATTTAGAAATATTGTGAAATCTCCTTAGTGATAGGTGCCCTCAATATACAAATGCAGTTTTTCTGATTTTAATAATACCTTAAGAAAACCTCTTTAGTAGTTCATTTTATACAGAATGTCCCAGAAGTGGCAATAGAAACTTTCCCTGTTTATTTTTGTAAGGGCTTTAGCTATATAGATCTAACAACTTCTATCACATTTCTTGAACAGGTAGGAAAGCAATAATTAACAAGAATAACACGGTGACGCAAGAAAGTAGGAAGTGAAATAGATGGCCTAGTTTTTGCCGATCGGCTGTGACGCAGGTACCCTTTTTAACTTCCAAGTTTAGTAGCATCTTCGCTTACCCCTCCAATTCATTCTTCTTGAAGGGCTAATATTAACAGAGTTTCTAAGCTATTTTTCAAAGGTCGGAAATCAACTGTCATCTAGGCAGCTCTTCTAAATACATTGATTTCAATTTCCATCTCCATTTATCTTTTTGGAACTCGAAGAAAACGCAGCGAATCTAATTTAGAATTACCCCTGAGTAGTAAAAGAGTCGCCGGTATTTCGAGCTGAATTCAGCCAGCAATGGCCAAATTATATCCTTGGGACACACGTTTTAATTGATCTTTATCAGTTTGTATTGAACAATTTTTGATAGATAAAATTCTTAACAGATCTTAATCCAGATAATCCCTATCACTATTGAGAATATCTTCAGGAGAAAAATTTACACGGAATGAATCTCTTGCTGTTCTAACTGCGTCAATAAAACTAAGATGAATTTTGCACCAATCTGAAATTCTAGGCTTCAATAATTAAGGAAACGTGAGAAATGTTTGCCCAGCATTTTGATATATTCTGCAAGGTATTAGATCTTTTCCTTACTAATAACCGGTTGATACCGAATTTCCAAACATATTATTTCACTGCAATTGTCTCTCGTTCGTATTTGTAGAGGATTCAGTTCCAGATTACACGGAACAACACCAGATATAGGTAATCTAATCCTCTATGTATTTCATTAATTTCTGGACAAAAGAGATGACGTTTGGGCACAGTTCAGTAAGTGTTTCCGAAGTAGACCCATCTCCCACAATTCATAATGGTAGTTGCATTCAATTTCGAGGCTGCACTCAGATTTAAGATCACCTTTTAGTGGGCATTTTTCACGACTCACGTACTGAATGTGTAATATGTTAGTCGATCCTCTACGGTCGATTATCAGTTGATTGGTCGATTATCAGTTGATTGGTCGATTATCAGTTGATTGGTCGATTATCAGTTGATTTGTCGATTAGCAGTTGATTGGTCGATTATCAGTTGATTGGTCCATAGTCAACTGTGTGGGACTCATCCTCTTAAATACCTGATCTATCTCCTTTCAGTTGCATTGCTCTTCCATTCAAGGCAGTTGTTATTCTATGTTAGAATATCAATACATCTCAGCATTAGTAATAATAGTTCTGCTCTAGTACTAATCTCCTGGAGATCTAAGTGTAATTCAACAAAATGCAACATGGGATCTTTCAAGAAATAAGTAACAGTGGGAGTGAGGGTATGCACCACTTTTACGATAATCTGTTATGAAATATGTCAGGCGTGTGGTGTGTCAGGCTACATCATTTCGACGCTATATTTCTATGTGCATCAGCGATTTTTCTGTCACGTACTTTTTTAGATAATCCCCCCGTGAGGAGAGGTGTCATGGAAGGAGACTAAGGAGCGGTCAGCCTCCCTTTTTTAACGTAGGGAAAGTTTTTCGGGGGATGACTCAGCCCATTTTCCAGAAATAGTCGGATGAGTACCTAACTTAATAGCATCAATCAACCTGCTTTTAAGGCTCTAGGTATATTTAGTGTTAATTATGTTTAACTTACGAATAACTTTATATGTATGTAAAGTTGAGCAATATCAATGTAATATTGGGTATGCCCATTGGGTGTGTCCATTGGGTGTGTCCATTGGCGTGGCCAATAGAAGTAGCTTTTTAGCACATCACACCTTTTTAATTAACTTATTAGCACGGCACCTCTGCTTATGAAATATTCGCATTTATCATACCTTATCTAGCTCTTTAAATATATTGAAAAAATTGTATAAAATTTGCTGTTCTGCACTAATGCGTATTTGACTCATGCACAATAATTGCGTTAGGGCAAATTGCCAAATCTCCTTGTCCAAATATTTATAACTGAACTTGTCACATAGGTATGTTGTGGGAGGAGTCTGAGTTATAAAGAGATTCAGAATTTTACAAGTGTACATGGAGTTTAAAACTCTAGCAATCTTCGTAGATTTGAATGAAGAGAATGAATGAAATAAAGTTATGTATACTGATTCCCATTTAAAATTTTTTTAGACATATGCGTAAGGCAGTGAGGGATTGGCTTTGAGACCTCTTCTTGTTTTGAATTGTGCCACTCACAAGTCAATCGTGCCGCCCTTAAATGGAATTACTGCACATGTATTAATCCCGAAGATATACCGATGTAAGGTCTTTTGACGGACCCCGTGAATGGGTTCGCCAGTCAAATTACAACCTATATTGCCTCTTGTGTGCAATTTTTGAAAACGCACTTAGAGAACTGTTTTTTTAAGGTGATTTACGAGCTCTCGGTGCTTCTCCGCGATTCTTTTCCCTTCCTGTTTTCTGTTTTAGGAGTAATTATAGCAGACATAAACATGGGCAGGAAATCTTCTGACTGGTAAAAGGCTCCGCCTTTTTTAGCGCTCTGGAGCCGAACAGTTGCAAATTTGCTACAATGCAACCGAGGTGTCGTGCTTAAATTAGCAATGCACGCGCAAGTAACATTTGCTAGAAGGTAAGGACATCTTAACAACAGGCCATTACCAGGAACTTCCTTGCAGGGTTTGGTGACAGCCATGGACATGTGGTAATGCTGAAAGGAGGCTCACTGGTTCACCTATGTAATTCCATTGCATAGCATATTCTTATAGAGTTACAAGTAGTGCTTCGTATGTGTTTGTCGAACATTACGGCAAGCGTTACTGAACTGCAACTTTCTTAGCTTTTCCTTTATGATTTCAGTGCTAAAAATTTCTTAAGACTTTCTTAGCAAGAATGAATTCGAAGCTGGGAGCTGCACCTCGCACACAGACAAACATGGCACTTGAACACTTAAGAAACCTGTACGAATCAGATAAAAGAGATAGTGGACTGGGCATACGGGGAGCTTTAAATTTAGGGGGGGCTGCAAACTGTCTGCCCGAATCACTCACCTGTTGCCGGAATGAGTTGTTTTCTAGTCGTATTGAATTACACATAGTTTCGGGAAAAACTATTTTTTCAGAAGAAATTGCCCGAATAAAATGAATTTCTGCCCAACTGGGGGACTGCAGCCCCCCAGCTCCCCCACCTCCTACGCTTTTGGGCTTGCGTGATCATTGGAATGTTTTATGTATATAAACTTGTCGACTTTCTTAGGTCTCAAGCTTTGTATCGAACCTCCTTACCTGTTTGACCTGTTGACTACTGTTTTCTCATAACGTGCATTACGTGTGCAAAGGGGGCTTGTTTATTTATTAATCTATTTTATTTCTCAGGTATTTAGCATCATTAAAACGTTTACCTGTTTGACCTGGCTAGAAGTAGATCTGTCTTTATTCCAATTGTTCGTTATTAGATAAACAACTCGAACAAAAGTTCTAGGCCTGAGGCGAAAGTGTCTGTTGTTTATTATGTGAGATCGCATCTCTATTTCATTAATTGCATAAGCATTACTACGGCCCTGTGATCCAATCTTCTTTTGATATGTCAGTGCAAAATCGTCGAACAATAAAAGAATTTGGTAAACACCTTATTCCATTTATTGAACAATTCTTTTATCTTATAAAGTCAAGAATAAACACTACAGGAAAGCTTATGGAAATAAGTTTATTAATTCGTTGGTTTTTCCTAACTCTATGGTTTTGACAAACAACTGACACTGTAACATACGGGAATAATAAGAGGTTAAAGATCATCCTGTTGCAAAAGCTCAAACGCCTATTTCGATATAAAAAAACTCCTCCAGTACTAAATAATCGGAGAGATGGGAATAAATGGGGAGGTTGGAAGATAGAAAGCATGTGTATTTTGATGAGCAACTTCCACACATGCTTTCATACACTATCCGTTTATTCAAACAAATCAACATAAGTGAAACGATCTTTATAGAACTGTTTGCCGCTAGGTAGAGGAAACAATCTCTGATCAAAGAACTGATTTTCACTCGTAAAATCCTCGAACTCAATTAATAGGCGGTCGGAATTAGCGTGGTGTGCTGGAAAAATTAGCAATGGGGATGGGGCGATTATTGGGTACTCAAGAGTTAGAGAAAAAGAAGTTGTGATATATTAGTATCCATTGATTCTGTTGGATTGTGAAATGAAACCGAGAAAGGGGATGAATTCAGGTGATGATGCAGGGCTCTTTTTGTTAAAAGTTTCGATACTTTCCGTTTACGTCTACGAACGCTCTTGTTCATTTTGCGCATGACACTTTGATCATTCATGTCCTACAATAGTTTCAATTTGAGTGTGAGAATTCTCCCAACACTTCGCGTTATTTCGCATTCTCATCATAGCACATGATTTGGTTGAAAGGAAAGATGAAAAGTAGACGAACTGAACCAATTAGAATGTTTCATCTATACTTTTTCAGCTACTTCTATTTTGTACTAGGAAAGCATTTTCTAATTAATAACTCTAGTGTGTGTTGTTCAGTGGAAACTTGTGGATCTTTCCCTATCTCTTGGGGAAGAAAACATTTCTCTCCTTTCAACTAGATGAATGTTGTTCTATTCTCATCATGGTGCACATGATGGATGTCCCATCAAACGAAAAGCACCATAGTGTTTTAATTCTGAACGAAGCTAGTAAGTTTGAAATGAATTAACAGACAGAGTTGATTTTGAGAATATTGGTAAGTGAAATATTACAGATAGGACTTATTTTTAACATTTCATGTACCAGCATTCTCAGAATCAATTAATTTGTCAAGTAACGGCGATAAAGAAGAAATGCCAAGTGTCTTCATCACTTCCTATAATTTAGATGTTGATACTTTGGTGCACTTTTTTGCCAGAGAACTTTGATAGGATGGTTTGGTCTTAAAGAAGTTCCAAGACTGAGCCTGTTGTAGTGCAACAGAGGTGACTTGAACTCTCTTGTGGAAAGAAGTCTATATTTGGATTTTTTAAATAGTGAGGTGGTTTACGTAGAATTTTTCTCTCAATTTTCCACGTGTGTTGTGCTTGAAGTACTGATTATTGAGCACATGTTGCTCCTAGACTAAATCTTTGTTTTCACAAATCTTTCAAGTCGCTATGCTACAAACATTACAAGTTTTCGAGTATTTATGATGTAGCGTGGCATTTGTTAGTTTCAATATCTGCCGATATAATTCGTTTCTGAGAGTTAACTCCCTTGACTAATGATTTATAAAGGGTATTTTTGTGTTGTTTCCTCTATTGGATATAATTTTTGAACGTAATAGACCTTAATCATGACATTACTTACAGGCATTTTGTCAAGAACTCAACATAAATACAGTATTTGTGAAACACTGAATTGTTGAAGCTACAACAGTTACTGCTATTCAGCGCCAAATTCTTAAAGGTAGTCTGCCCATTTCAAGCTTTCCCTGAGTGTTTCCACTTAGTTTCGTGCCTGACTCATTTAATTTTATCCCTCATCGACGTTGTACTTGAAGTCTTTGAATCATGTGTTGCTAATGATTTGAATTTCAAAGCACGTAAATATGAATCAAGAACAATTAGCATTTTAAGGCGAAAATTCAAAGGAACGCAAATGCACTAATATTCAGCCTGAGAAATAAATTCCAAAGTATTCTGTCAGTCTTCATTCAATATATGGTATCATCCTCAAGTTATTATGCAGCTTGAAAAGCAGAGTGCCCTATATTGCCTACGTTCTCAAGTAAATTTCATGAAATAATAAGATCTTAAGATAACTGTCAAGAATGATATGATTTGATCAGAAACAATAAGAAATTAAGCAGAGTTCCCTATAATTGAGGTCACAAAGAAAGGTTTACGTCAACAATGAGTTTGAAACTAAGAAGTAAGTAGAATGTTCAATAACTAAACTTAATTGATTCTGATTCTTTTCATTCTCAAAGTAATATCAATTAGAGACCAGGACAAAAGAGAAAAACTGGAATTTTTGAACAGGGTGGATCAACGCTAGAAATAGTCACATCATATATGTACTTCAGGGCTTATGCATTAAGGCAGATAGGCAAAAGCAATATTTTATCAGAGCATCGATGGCTAAATAGAGCTTATTTTCACTGTGATGATCCAATTTTTGAGATTTGTTTAAAGAATAACAGCTTAGGGGACAGTACAAGCTTCGACAAGGAAAAGGGCACTAACCATCCCCCCCACTCCACCCCACCTTCTACACCCCACCATCTACTATGCAAAGAGGAGGGTTGTGAATTTAAGTCAGCAATTTGGATCATATCCCAAATTTTATTAGATTAGACAAAAATACATCTAAGTTTATCGACCACTATGTCGATGCAAGCGGAGAAGCCACTGCCAGTAGTTCAATGGTCAATACAAGAATGGGACAGAGAGACTTGCTTTGTAATATGGAAAAATGCACTGTCCGATTCCCTTTACAAGATGTTTAACTGAAGAAACACCAGCCAAATGTGCTCTTAATGTTTTTTGTAATGACGTTTTTATGTCTTGTTTAGGGGAATGTTAATTTTCTCTCCTAGTCCAAATGTAATTCCTTTTAAAGGTAAAACCTACATGTACACAATATCTCCAAGAACGTTTTCTGATTTGATCAAATATCTTTAGCCGAAAACTTTCCTTTGTCTAAGTAATATATAAGGAAAAAGTAAAGCAAATAAAGTTGAGAATTCGAAATCTGTAGCTCACCAAATGGACCGATTCGATTTGCTCCCCTGAACTTTTGACGTCTTGGACTGCCCTGTTTGCACCAGTTTTTCTGTCAACTGTACGAGGCTTTTTTATTTCACGGCGTAGTCTAATCATAAAGCAACTACAGTGCTTAATTGATTTGTACCTTGCAGACGATCGTGATTCACTGATTAAAGCTGCACGTTAGCGTGTACATAACCTCTGCCCAAGTCTACGAAACAATTGCAAAACAATAGGATAATCTCTTATTCGGTTTTATCCAATCAGATGCATGACTCATCTGACATTACACGAGCCGACCAAACATCAAGCAGACTTCGATGCTCGCCTTCTCGTGTAAACATTACTCATTCTTGTTTGTCCGAAGCCGCAAATCCACACATGCAGGGCTGTGAAATAATATTTCCGGGTAATGAAATAATTCATTAGGACGGCTTTTGGGTTTATGGTTTGTTCACAAATGAGAGAAGTCATCGTTTTCGATTTCTCGTTTTGTTTTGCCTTGCAAGGTATGCGTGGTCTTATGGCCTTGTGGGCGTGTGTGGTTAATGGGCGATTTTCTCACCACCGTTTGAATCAACAAGCCCTGAAGGAACTTTGTCTACAAATTCTCCGTCTGCAAAAAAGATCGACGAGCCAAGAGCTCGTATCAATTATGAATTGGCACAATGGATCGTCTAAGATTTGTCCATTATTTGCAATAATTCAACGGGATTTCTGACAGTTTGCCGATAGAGATCAGTGTATGATATGGCATATGTTTACTATCCCGAAAGCAAAACTATTTTAATTCATTTTGTATTATTTTGTAATGAAAAAGTATGAAGGTTCTGGTTGGTATATTGTACTCATCACCACTCCACGAGCCTACCCTTGAGAAGCAAGGCAACAGTTTACAATGAGCTACCGTCTGTCTAATTCTTGAGGGGCTTGGGGAGGGGGGAAGTAGTAAGTTAGTGGAGTGCACAGCCCTTTATATTTTTATATCAGACAGATCTCTATTTTTGCTTTCTGTTGTAATATCAACAATTGTGCATATTCCTCAGTCAATTGCAAAAATAAATTTTTAAAATTTTAAAAAACCATTCAGATTTTAATGTCAATGTCACAACCACGACAAAGTTGGATTATGTAATTAGGACTGCTCCCAGAAATTGTTTTTTGGGGCCGTAGGTCCTGCATTAACCGAAAAATTTGCGTGATTCCTATGGTCGACGAATATCTGCTTAAAGTTTTAATTACTTTGTGCTCAATTTGTTGACAAATTTTGCGAACTTTTGGATGTAGGAACTAGGAAGTTACTGCTGTGCTTCTCCGCAAAATTCTTCTTGTTCAGCTCCTAGAATACAAAATATTACAAGAACTTGCTGATAGAAATGGAAAATTCGATGATTTGCCGACAGACTTTTTGTCTGTATTGGTATGATACCCCGCACCCTTCACAACCCTAAAAAAGTACCATTTTCCCACCAAATAAGTTTTTGAGTGGACCCAAGCAACTGGGGGAAGTTCTTTGACTATCCAGACACAAATGGGGGAAAGCATTGGGTCTACTTGAGACTTTCCCCGCTTGTTGGTATATTACAAAATATATGCTCTGGTATGTACGGGGCTGCGATTGAGCAACAGTTTAAAGAAATGCGATAAATTTTCATTGAAATGTGTTTCTAGTTATCAAGAATTGCCTTTCTCTGTTCTGTTGACCTTTTTTACTCATATTGACAATAATTCCCAGACACAGATTGTTGTTATCATCCCATTTAATATCTCCTTCAGCACCTTTGCTCGTGCACTTACAACCGTATGAGAATTATAATTTCTGCTAATTGCAGGCATCTTTCGCATTTCCTGCAAAGTTATGCTACTCCTGTAGCATTAATTTCCTGTCGTCTGAAGGAGATTGAAGGTAAGGTTTTACGGGGGTAAAATGGAGAAGGAACATACATGTTTCGTTATGAGACCAAGCTGGAGTTAAACGTTGTGTCCAAGATAATTTTCACCACATTATAGCCTCAAATTCTATCTTCCCAATATTCAAATTAACCACGTGTATTTTCAATGCTCATTGACAGCCAAAAGGATTATGCTACAATTTTGTTTATGCCACATTATTGAAGCTATAACTAGATCAAATACCAATTGAGAAAAGAGATTTATTTGCCCAGCTCAAATATATTGTATCAAGAAAGCTGCCGCATCGAACTTTGTTTCCACACACTTTGACGAGACTCAGTGGAACCAGAGGGAGGTAATTTCCGCTGAAGCACAGTCTGTGTGCACCAGGTAAAATTACCCATTTAAGCAAATAGCAGCTCCATACATTGTATCAATAGTGATGATAATCGAGATTCAAATTTAATTGGGATGGATCTCCACAAATAGACGGACTTGTGTTATTTTGCCAAACTTTTCAACATTAACTTTATAAAATAGCTTAAACAGATAGATTCCTCTCCCTGAGACGCTCAATTTTACCTTCTACATAGATGCACACCTGTAGATGCATAAACGAAAGTGTGTCATCAGGAATTTGTTTAGTAATTCCACCAATATGGGAGACTTTTGCAGACAAGGAGTATGTTTGAATAAAGATCTCTTTTTTCTATTTTGTAATACTTCAGTTGTGTTTGTCTACTTAATTCCCAACAGTTCTATACCTCTGCTTCATTACCTTGTGCTCTTAGTTAGCACTGCTCTTGCTTGACCACAGATAATTCGCTATGCGATTTGAAGGCAACCGTAGATTGCTGTCATTGAGAACTGGTATGGTCCCTATCCTATGACTCAATCGGCTTTCTGCATTCGAGCTCGCACTATAGAAATCTCTTGCAAATAATCTCTCGTCGTCCACAATGACACCGCAGATAAGTGCCCGAAGTAAACCATTTTCCAAACCCATATCCCTTTATTGATGCTCTTCTTTCCCCTTCTCTTTGTACCCTCTTATTTAGTTTGAATTGTTTATTAGAATGTTACTCATATTTCCCACAGTAGGCTTTGTGGATAATCAAGACAGGCAATCCTAATATAAACATTTTGACGTCATCCACAAAATGCTTCTTGAGTAAAGGTATAACATACAGTAGAAGGCTTACAAGAATTGAGCATTGGGTGTGGCATGCGCATTTCATACATAAGGTTGCGGTGTTTACTTTGGTATTTTCAACGCAGTGATGTAATGTCTGACCTTCCTTATTGTAGCAACTGACCGCCCGTCCAAACAGATGATTGATGTATATCACATCCAAACTCTGCCCACTTTACCTCCAAGGCCAACGATCCTCACTTAACGTGAATTACCCATTGATGAGGATACGTGATATCTTGGTATTGTGTGGTTCCATGTCACTTTCTCTGAACATCGTTTTTTTACACAGGGAACATAGACATAAGGCATCACGGGCGAGGTGCTACCACCCCTATTTGTAGTACGTGTTGTATATACGATTATGAGAAGTCCATCACTTCTTACATGAATCAGGTTTTGGAGAAGTTACCCGTAAAAGTAGTAATTATAGGACAGCATTTTTCAAACAAAAATTGGGAGCCGTTTCTTACAAGTGACTGTTTCACATTCATCTTGAATGCAATGGATTGACTTGCATTATGTTGTAGTTAACTGGAGTAGATTGAATTGAATTGCAATGGATTTTATTGTACTGATTTACATATCCAGCCCAGTCTCATTGTTAAATAGCATTAATAAATAAATAGATCAATAAATAAATAAATCAATCAACCAATCAATCAATCAATCAGTTGCAGTTGATGTCGAAGGCGAAAATCGCAAATCAGATACCCGATCACAGTGGCCCGATCCTCCCCGAAGATCTCAGCAGAATCAGGGACGCCTACGCTGGGGCAGCTGCCCCTCCTGCCCTTTCCAAGGACTTAATTATTTTAGTGCAAAAGTCTTTATAATGTGCCCTCAATAGGAACCTTGCCCCCTGCCCTCAGTGCGGGCAGACGTGCCTGAGCAGAATACTGGAACCACTGCCCCACTGCATGATGAAATTGTTTTAAGCCCTATTGTTTTTGTTAGCCATCCTGCAATTGTGATTCCAGACCGCCTCTGGCCAGGAACAAGCATAATTTAGAAGTATATTCCCTTCCAATACCTACCTCACAACGTTTGTTTCGGACAAAATTTGCTAGCCTTAGGTTTTTGTACTTGTAAAAATTTCAACACCCATACCGCATGAATTGTAGTTATCTTTAAAGATGAGAATAATTGTTAAGGTGACCTGGATTTCCAAAGTTTCAAAACCATTAAAATTGCTGCGTCAATTTTCAGTTATGTATTTATTCTAATGAAATTGTCGGAAACCTAAACAGGAAAATCCACAATGCAAATCAGTGGAAAAACGACTTTTTGTAATTCGTGTTTGAAATGATATTAATTAGAGTGAAATTGAGGGTGAATGATATAAACTTTAGAAGAAGAGGATCACGGTGCACGTTCCAATGACACGGTATATAAAGGCAAAGTTGTTTTAGTAATGAAATTTACTAAAGAAAAAAACGAGATTTAAAGTGGCTGAATGAATCTGGCGGTACAATCACCTGTCAGATGGATGAGGAAGGGAAGAAATCGATATAAATATAATGCTACGATATGTGACATATGCTCCATGGCTTTGTAGAGAAATTTTACCATTGAAACCTTGTATAGCCAAAATGACATGCCACTGGAGGGCGAATTTTAGGCTGCAATCCATGCTTTAAACAGTATCTAGCCAGAGAACTTTCGAAGGGGTACTCTGAACTTACTACAACCAGCAGAGTTCTTCCGAATTACCTGTAAGGCTGTAATATTTCCTTTTCTATCAATTAAGAACTTGATCTCAAATCGTTACTTTAAAAATACTATGAGATTTAAGGACATTTTATTCTTCGCATTACACTGGCATTTGTTTAAAGCCATGCTGGTAATTCACACTAAATCACTCTAATGAAGTGGCGTCTGATCCACTCTCTTCATGATTATCAACTATTCCCTTTCGCATTATTTCGCACGAAATGTTGTCTTAATCCTAATCATGTCTCAGGTGCTTGCATTCTTCTGTTTTGCCTCACTTTATAGATGAAGATATTAAAGATATTCGTATGATACGAAGGACCCACATGAAGCATCTTGAACGTTGTCGTAGTTAAGTTTTTCTTATACTAAGACTAACTAGTGTTGGTAGTGCATTGACTAATACATTCCTTCATTCAATGTTCTCGTGTAAAATCTCCTTTTTACATCGAGCCATTGGACTCCAGCTGGCTCTTGCTTACAATGATATAGCATCTAGTGTAGCTATTACATCTACAATTGGTGTAGTGCTCTGCAATTGAGACGAGTACTTGCACCTGTGAGATGAATATTGATTATGCCTATACTATCATTGAAAACAAGGAGACTCTCTATGTCAGTTTGTTGTGTGCTTTGCGTAATGTGTGGTATATGATGTGTGGTGAGTGTGGCATGCATATGAGTGCGTATGTTTTGTTTTAGTGTGTTAGCATAGGGTTCATACATATTCTGCCTACAATTTTCTCTTGACTTTTCCTGACTTTTTCTTGAAAGTGAAGATGCTTTTCCTTACTACATATCGTAAATATATAATACTTCCCTGACCAGCCGAAGTTTCAACAAATGCTCAGCAATAAAAACAATAAATATTAAGAATTGTATACCAATTATATTAATGCTGTACTTAGATAGTAACTTGTAACTGACTAAAAGCGTGCTTGCTTGGGGATGTCTTCCTGATTTGTAGAGTTGCCTACTGGGTAACAAAGACTTCATTTGCATGTGACAAAGATTTCTGTCTTGTTCCTGACTTTCTTCATGTTTCAATCAAATTTCCTGAACCATATAGCAATAGCTTTCTACCTCATGCAGCATACACACGACAATATTCTGCTTTCACCTGCACGTAGACCTTAATGGCTTATAAGTGTTTTAATTGAACCTACTAGAAGAATGCTTGACATAAACGCTCAATTCCTTGAGAACTTTGATACAATGTATTTGATGACATAACATCCTATGCTGGAATACTAAGAAAGAACTAGCTATAGTGAGAATTCCTTGCGCATGAAACTGCACTATGCAAAGCTGAGTACTTATGTAAGACAGCACGACAACGTTTTGTTCCCTGCGCGAATCTCTCGCTACAAAAACACTCATGTGTCTGTAATTTTTTAAGAGCAGGTTCTCGGTCAAAACCTGTTCTTCTTCTCTTTCATTCATTTTTATCCTAGCTTTTTAACTTGTCTTTCTTCAGATCAAGTCGTCACTTTTCACAATAACAGATTCGGATTTTTGTTGACCCTCGTGATGGATGGCAGTTTACCACGCAAATCTTCATTTCCCGAAGCTCAGTTTGTCCTCTCTCCAATAACAGAAATAAAACCAAAAACGGATGTAGCTCCGTATTGGAGAGACACCAGTACTAGTCAAGTATTAGAATCAAAATATACCGTGTATGGGTAAGATACAATTTTGTATCTTCTAGATTCATTCCAGTCTAAATTAGTATAACCAGTCCATGTTATACAATTTTTCCCATCTACTTTTGAAAACGCTAGTCGATGCTAGCTGACAAAAACTTAACTATTTTTCGTACGAGAACTTATGAATATTTCTCGAGACTGAGTGTATTACAGTTCCTGATTTAGAGGAATAAAATGTTTCAACAGTCGAACAGATTATCAGGGAATTGGAAAAATTCTATCTTGAAATAATTTCTCGTTAATTTAATGCTATTGATAATGAACAACAAAAGAGATAAACAGCACATGTCTTTCATTGGAGAGTTTGTGCTCATGTACCTGAGTGATGTGTTGGGTATAGTACTAATGCACCGGAAAATAAGTGGCACAAATACTCATGTTGTCTCTTCCTCTAGTTACAGCCAGTCTTCGTCGCTATAGAAATTTTGGAGCTCATAACTCTTTGATAGTCCTAAAGTAGAATGATTACTTCATGACTTCACGTTATCAGCTTTGTCCTATCAAGGTGCTCCTTTACATTGAGGGCAATATGGTCGTGCCAGTGGAGTTCCAAACTAGCATTTATTTCTTGCAACAAGAACTGGATTTAGCTCATCATCTCTAATAAACTTGGCGAACCATAAGGCCGTTATGAGCCAGATTATGGCAGAATGTCATTATAATCACATTAAAAGTTCGCTTAAAATTGCAAATTCAAAGCAGACATTCAATTTTGTCGCTGTCTGTCTGGTCTCAATGTGTGTTAGACCTTGTCTATAAATGTGCTGTATAACTTTGCTATGAATGATTTCATTCCTCCCACCTTTATAATATCTAGCGTCTATCGTCTGTTACTGACATGAGCTCATAGCTGGAAAATCCGCCTAAGCAGAGTGCCTAGTGCCATCCGTCCAACATTGGTTCTGTCTGCAAATGTTCACCTCAATGTTTACGTAATCATTCAACGTTTTTTAATTGTTCTGATGCATCACTAGCAGCCCTTAGAGAAAACTATTGGAAACTTCAAATTCTTCTGGAATTCATAAGAACCCTAACCTGGCGTCTAATGTTTGACATATTCTTGCTAAATATCCCTCATCTTTCTATTTTTTTTGCATAGCATTTATCCAACATTGTATGCAGTTGTAATTCTTACTTTTTTACCTAAGGCCATGGGGTAGTTACAGTAATATGTATTGCAAAAATTTTCAATTGGCATCTTAAATAATTCTTGCTGAATAATTGCCAATTTCCTAGTTGAATAATTTCAGTTCAATATTAAAGAAAGGGTTAAGGTTAGTCCCATATATGATTTCGTACATCGGGGAGTGCCTGTTAGAGAGGGCACTTATCCTGAGCCGTTGGCATAGTGAGGTACGGTAGTAAATTCCTTTCCTCGCTGCCTTTTGCTTCAACCGCTGTTGCCACCGGGTGTCCATTTGCTGCTGGGTGGACAGCGAGTGAGCATCGCAGCTGTGATCCAAGGGTTCGGCTCGAATCATCGTCGTTCCCCTCAGTAGTCAAGCGCTCTAACCACTTGGCCACTCGCCCATACTAAAATCAACAAATATTTATAAGAGCAGGTAATGAGATGAGATAAAACATAGAAATATTCATAACTATTGGAAACAATCCTGATGACGACTTGGAAAATTGTAAATAAAACTACCCAATAAATATACTTAACCATAATTCTAAAACTTGCTCTAATCAGAGAAGGATCGTGCAAAAGATTATTTAAAGAATGCCTTCATGAGCTTGTTCACTGTGCTACATAATTCTTCTACTTTGGAAGTCCGACAACATCTCTCATGTACTTCATGGACTGGCCATGCCATATGAGTTGGGAATAAGATTTTCCCAGTGAACTTGATATATGCGAATTCTCAGTTTTGCCTGCTTCTGAAAGCTCCTTATGTACCTGTAAATCATATAGTATGCTCCTTATAAAATCATATAGTATGCTAAAGCAGAGATTATAAACATGCGATGGAAAATGGCAACCGGGTGATACTCTTCCAAATATAAAACTCCTGCATAATGAACAATATAGCATTTTAATTTAAAAACTGCAAAAGTTCATTCTTCTGGAATAAATTTTTCAGGCTGCAGACTTTCAATACTACATGACGATGCAGAAACAGCTCATTGTAAATGATGCTTTAAAATGATTCTGTAATTTCAAGACAATGGTGACGACAAAGAGTCTGTATATGTGTTACTGGCTTGTTGTGCAAATTGGAATACACAATAGTTTGTTGATATCTTTTTGATATTTTTGACAATTTCTTTGATTTCTCTCCATGATAATTACACAGCTAAGAGTCCTTGAATTTTTCCAAATTAGTATCCCACATTTGTCTGGAATTTGTAAAAACACCAATGCTACTGAATAGCATAACTCTTACACCCTTCAAGACATTTCAGTTGGGTTGGGCTATATTAGTGCTACAAATCCTAAGATTATTACATCAGGGTGCTAAGTGATTATTTTTCTTACTTGATGAGTTTTAAAGTTCCCCAATCTAGAGTGAAGTGGTAACCCAAGCCAAAATATTGGTTACTCCTCCAAAAATAAGAGAAGTATTAGACCTGCAAAATCCCAGAATTTTCAAAAAGTGTTATCACATATTTAGGTTGTTTGATGTTGATAAGAACCAAGAAGACCAAGAAACCAAGAAGACAAGAATAAAGTAAATACCTGACTGATATTGACCATGTGTTTAATAGGAAGGCAGCCAAGTTCACTCAGATGTGGTTTAAGGGCCATAGAAGCTGCAAGGCCTCCATGTGGTCCCATGGAGTAGCTAACTATTGCAGATGGCTTGTATTCATAGCTAGGAAATATGAGGTTTCATCTTCATTCATAATAATCTACTTTTATTGTTTGATGATGCCACACATTTACTTTGCAAAAACATAAAGACAATATTTAACTTTTTTCTTCACAATATATAACATAAGATGAGCAATTATTGCATCTACTGATGGTTGAGATATTCACTTTTCACTAGTTATGAAGTCTTACTGAATGATTTACTCAATCATCCGCTGTATTTTGTGGTTTTGATTTAAAAAAGACCTAACACGTGAAGGTGCTAGGTCATTCAATTTATGCTTCTACATGGATATGAGTGTGAGCTCAGGATCAAATAGACTACCTCTCTACCTTTATGTATAGCAAAATTTATAAGTACCTTGAAGGCGGAAAATGATCCAACATGTTACTCAGTGCTGGAGGAATTGCACGATTATATTCTGCTGAAATAACAATGAAAGCATCTGCTTCTTGGATTTTCTTGTTGATTTTGTGCAAAATATCTGGTGCCTGAGTTGGATCTCTGTAGAAATGTAGAGGCTGCTTTAGAACTGGAAGGTCTAGGTCCTCAGGATCTGAGTAGGAAAACAGTAATTTGTAATTAAATATAATTATAAAGATGCACACCTAGAAACTAGCATCAAATGAAAACATATTACTAAGGATTGTTGGGCTACAAGAATAGAAGAAGTTGTGTAAAGCATCATTTGGCTATGTACCTTGGATTCCAATGCTAAATGGTGTCTCTGTTAGTACCTTCCCTTTGCTCTTGCACCAGTACCAGAAAGATATCTGCTCTAGTTCACAATATTTGGTATTTGGAACAAACTATTTGCCTCCATTGCAAGGTCAAAGTAGAAAGTTAGATTTGTGACATACTGAAAAAGGCTAAAGACAACTAGCATATTTTAGACCATTTTCCCTACAAAACACAAACAATTCATCTACCAGCTACTCTAATTTCCTGGTACAAATCAATTCTTCAAATAAACTTAGTTACCAATAACTTCCAAAGTATGGCCATCCTTCTGCTCCTTATAAAAACTCTCCACCAGTTTCACAACCCTGTTTGCCATTTTGCCTTCACGGACAGAGCCAACAAAAGCAAGTATTTTCAATCTGAGATTAGCTGGTGTTGATGCCATTTTTGCTTTTGGTTACGCTGTTCAAGGTAGTTTCTGCAAGCAAACTAATGAGAATGTAAAATGCTTGTATTCAGAGCAAGGAAAAAATATTACAATGATTTAAAATGGAAAATTCTCAGTCTCTGTAACATATTAATGGGCAATCCAGTCTCTTCATTCCATCGAAACTCCTAGTGGCAATTCTGTTATATGAACTAGCACAGTACATCATGAAATTATCACTTGGACACTTAGGCTCAGGACATTCTTTGTGTTAAATACCTTATCTAGGCATATTCACAGCCATCTTACATAGATGCCAGACTGCAGAATACAGTCTTTTTAAAGAGAGATATTAAGTGTACATGAGCAAAGAGTCAGGTGTACAAGTGTGTGCTTGGTTCTGGTGTGCACTCATGAGTGTGCATTTGATTTGCTGGCTTACAAAGTAAAGCAAGCTCAATAAGTATCATTATGATAACTGGAAAATATTTGCTATGAAGGTCATAGTAGTCAATTATGTGCCATGCCCTATCACACATTTCAACACCCTGTCACGCCCATTTTGGGGTGTAGAGTATCATTTCAGAAAGAAAACTTCAAGTGTACACTTGCCAACCTCTGCAGTCAGGCATTGATGATAAACGTGATGAGATCTGTGACTATCTGAGAGAATTATTTGATAAAATGCACGCTCTGTTTGCCCTCTGATACTGCGACCCTTGGTTCGCATCTATGAATTTGCTGGCCTGTCAAGTATAGTCTGTTTCCTTTGTAGCATAGCTTCAACCCATCTGTTGTGACTACTTAAGGTACGGGGCCAAATACGATTTTTCCATTTCTTTCAGCAATTGCTGTTTAGTTCAAGGCCTATTGTTTACTATTGGCCTCAACTAACACAGTCCTGAACCACAGATCAACTATTTAACGACCATTTGTTAGATGGATGGAGCTCAGGCTTCTATATCAATTTCTTGCTTCAGCATCAGTAAGTGTTAAGTAATTATGTCGCTATCCTACCGATGCTCTATGTTCTGTCCCTGCACGCTACCCGCTTACATCTCCATTAACCGACTGGCTCACACCCCCAACTGCACACGCTCCTTCCTGCTACTATACGAAAATTGAATAACTTTCTGAAGTACAAATGAGATCTCAAACATTACTGAAATCTTATGACGCGTGCTTCTTATCTTGGGAGCTCAAAATAATAACGATGGGTGCTATAACTAACCTCTATGAATGCAAATAAAACAGAATAGTCACCTCGTGCAGCCTTTACTCCGCCCTTTGTTCTTCGATCTGAAGAATGGACGCTGAGCACAGACTTGACACTGCCCTAACAAGTGACAGGCAATAATGACGCTGCAATAATCTTGAGAATTCCACCCGCACGATTAAAAATTATTTGGTTTTTCCTTAATTGCAAATTCTCTCGTAAAAGAGAATGCCGACTATTCATCGATGTATAAATGCATTTATGAATACAGCCGCACAATTGTCATCTGTTGGTTACGACAACTGATTATATTGGACGATAGACATTAACTGCATAATAAGTCATCAAATTAAATCATCATGCTTTTACCATGCCTTTTGAGCCAATACATGGGTTCACCTAAACCCCCCCCCCCCCCAATCCTTCATGCTAGATCAAAAGCTATTACGTTTATGGCTTAGGATCTGGTTCATGGCGTTCAGATACACTGTAACATTTTCTGCAAAAATGCAAGGTTTTCCAGACTTCTGTCAAAAGCCAATTAAGGACAAACAGTGGTGTTTTTGAGAGTGTCATCTTAGCTCAAACTACAACTTCCACTGTCTGACTTTTACTTGTTATTAATTGTAATAAACTCAATTGATACCAAACGCACGTTTATACCCTTATCATATATTTCGATGGCTAGACAAGATTTCGCCTTTATATGAACGTTGAAGTTTTTGAGCGTATGTATGCTTGTATTAGTAAAGGTTGAAGCAATCATAATTATTAAATTATTTTTCAAAAAATGCATGATTTATACCTTGACATGAATGGGTGAAACTCACGTGAAGTTTGTTAATTGTAGTTCCAATGGTCTTACTCACATTTCCATTATACTTTTTATTACATTTCTACTTATTCTCAGATGCACGTTTTTTATAAGGAACAAGTATATAAGAAACATGAGGCTCAAATCAGGCAAGAGTTAAGAAACGATTAAGAGACACAGGCAGGCTGAATTTCAAAACTAAACTTGAAACATCTGTTTTTATACATACAACATCCGTCTTTCAAAAGTAAAACTTCAATTTCTCGTCTTAATGTTGCCTTGTTGCTATATAGGAAATTCCAAGAATTTAAGAAAGTTTGTTGGAGGGAGAAAGTTTGTTTCTTATATAAAAACGTGTATTACTTTACGAAGCATTTTTACTCTCATGTGGAATTGCGGAGGAGCTTAATTTCATACCTCTGTACCTCTGTGCTCTGATTCATCGAGGAAAAGATATTGGCAAAATGGCGGCCGAAACAGTAACTGATATGAAGGGCAATGTTGTTAAAATGGAGGCGGACTTTAGCCAGTCAGTCGATAAAATGCTTCCAGAATGTGAAGAGCTTGTCAAGGTAAGTTTTTGCCCTCTTATATTCCAAAGACCAGCCATAGAGTTCTTCCATGATGTTGAAAGAATAGGCCAATCTCATTATGGCCTTTCTACCAACGAGGTTAAATGGTAATTTTTTACTATTCTTAACAAGAAACATACATTTTATATTAAGGTATCTAGAAGTCCCAGACACGGCTTCGAATATTCACAGCGATATAATAGTATTTAGTCAATGAAATTTGAGATTGGGTGTTCCTTTAGGCTCCTCCTTTAAGATAGTTCTTCTTCCATACAAATTTCAAATGTTTATGTATTCTGTTTGTATTTTTTAGTTTTACTCTATTCTCTGTAGCTACTCATAATTTAACATTTATATATCTTTGATACTTTTTCTTACTTTAGTATGTGTGTAGAAGAATTTTCAAAATGAAATGAAAGTTAATTGAGATTAGTTGAATTGAAATGATAGGCTGTTTTATATTTATGATATATGTTGCTTTGAATGAATAATCAAATCTTAGTTCTTTTACCTACTGATAATCATTAATCCTATATGTTTGATCTCATAGGGAGGAAAGCTGCAAGATGCGCTAGAAAGACTTTTAGGCCTA
Source organism: Mastigias papua (assembly GCA_964019165.1). NCBI lineage: Eukaryota > Metazoa > Cnidaria > Scyphozoa > Rhizostomeae > Mastigiidae > Mastigias > Mastigias papua. Next base: position 15,113,020 of record OZ025275.1, read on the forward strand.
GAGAAACAGACAAGAAATGTGTGTAGATAAATTACATGTTATGAGAATGTGATTTTTTGATAATACACAAATAGATATATGCTGCTTGAACTTGTCATTAAATTACTGAATTATGTGGGCTATGTCCTGTGCTTTATTTCACTTGTCAGGAATCCTAAAAGGTATTAATTGTATATAGTACTTCTACATTTCCAGTACATAGCATGTATCAATTGCCTAAAATATGCAACAAGATGCCTCATTGTGGTTAATGATGTGTATTATTTTTTCATCTGTAGTTTGGAAAGGTTACCTGCAACCAGGTTTTTAAATCATGAGATGATTTGATATGTATGAGGAAATCTATTCTCAAAAGGACATTGATAACATCTAGTGACACTGAAGCCTTATCATTAGTACTGTTATTTTTTTCTAGGCAGCTGATATGTTTTCTACAAGTAGAATTTTAGTGGCAATCATACAGTTTTGTTTTCAATGCAACGAATATGAGTTACTCAATGAGAATCTAACAGTTTTGACAAAAAGAAGAGGCCAACTGAAACAGGTATCACCTTTTAATTGAGAGAATGCTAGAAATATAGTAAATTTAATAGTAGATGAATTTTTATTTTTCTCACTAGATAAAATGGCTTCAAATTGTAGAGAATGTTGAAATTTATTCAGTTGTATGAGAGACTGAATTTCTGGAAATCTGATACTAAGACAAACAGTTGATGAAATGATTGTGATAATCTCAGTTATTTTAATTGCGTTAGTATTTGTGTCACTGGCATCCCCACTTACAGTGTACTATCTGTTTTCCACTTGTTTTGCACTTCTTAACTCATATTCATGTTTGCTGTGTATAGGGTCCTCATTCCTTCTTGTAAGTAAAAGGGATGTTTACTTATTTTGGGGCATAATTTGTTAAGCAAAGTAACCAGTTCATCTTTTCATTTGTATTGTCTTCTTATTTGGCTTATTATACCATATTCAAATGCCAACTATTTTGAATTAACTATGATGAAGTCTCTGTATTTCAATTTGTTATAATACTGGTTGATATGAAGATTTGTTAGAATCTGTATTTTTTTGTAGGCTGTCACTAAGATGGTTCAAGAGGCTTGCACATATGTTGACCAAGTCAAGGATTTTGACCAGAAAATAAAATTAATTGATACATTGCGTACTGTTACCACTGGAAAGGTTTGATCTGTAGTTTAGACTTTTTATTTCCTGTTTGGACCAGGTTTATAAGAAGTAAATATATAGCACTGAACATATAGCACTGCACCCTCATTCGTATTGTATCCATAGTCATTGATATGCTATCATTGTGATTGTCACCTGTGATTCTGTCTCCAACAACAATAGGATTGGGCAGCCTCTGTTCTATGGGCCACAATCCAGCCCATAAATGTTTTGTGGCCTTTGAGTAGATAGACCCATTCTTTGTTTACTTCTTTGTAGCACTACAAAGAATTAAATATAGAATGGATTATCTACTCAAAGGCCACAAAACATTTATGGGCTGGATTGTGGCCCACAGACCAGAGGCTGCCCAATCCTATTATAGATTAAGTTAGATTTGTAAGGCTCTTGTTAATGCAGGTTGTGCCTACATGCTACAGTGTGATGGTTAAGATAATTTTTTCCCAATCCTTAGATATATGTAGAGATTGAGAGGGCAAGGTTGACAAGAAAGTTGGCTGAAATCAAAGAATCTCAAGGCAACATTTCAGGTATCTTAATATTTTAATTTCTTCCATTATTTATGTGACAATCATGCAACTCTCAAATTTTCAGTAAGTACAATATTTCATAGCAATGTGACCATACTGTCTGCAATATGATTAATCCATCTGATTTGAAACTATGAGCTCTTTGACAACTGGGTTGTCAAGGAGTTGTCAGGTTGACAACAATGATACTACAATATTTGGCTTCTTGCCAGAAAGTTTGAAGCTGTTACCACAGAAAAGAGTCAAAATAGTTAGGAGCATGAGTTTTTTGTTTTGGGAAATATTATCCACATATAAATCAAGTCATTTGTTTTATATCAAAATCAAGGTGTAATAGGTACTATCAAGGTTTATTTGCAGAAACTTGTCACTTTTTATGTTATTGCCCATAATTTGAAATGGGAATAGAAAATCTATGAGGACTAAGTAAGTGTTTTTCAATATCACACTTTCTCCTCATTTATTGGTTGTCCCTTTTTGCCATCAGCACATGCAATGATCTGGAAATTTCTCTTCAGTTGCCCTAATCCTTGTCCTTTGTTTTATTTTATCAGAGGCTGCCAATATTCTGCAGGAGCTCCAGGTAAACAAATATATACTTACTGCTATTTTAGTGGTCTCTTTATCCATCAAGTTACAGCAATATTAGGGAAATCCTCATTACACAGTTTGTGACAATTTTGGGAAAATTTACCGGTTCTATCCTTGGCTAGTTATTCAAAAACATTTTGTCATCGTTTAATATTTGCACTGTATCCTATGTCATGCGTATTTTGCTGTATCAATAATTATCCTGTTTAAGGTGGAAACATATGGGTCTATGGAAAAAAGAGAAAAGGTTGAATTTATATTAGAACAAATGAGATTGTGCCTTGCCAAGAAAGATTATATCAGAACACAAATAATCAGTAAGAAGATCAGTGTGAAATTCTTTGAGAGTGATAAGGAACAGGTGAGATTATTGTTAAATGATGTTAGAGTTTAAGTGATTTGCTAATGAGAAGAAGTGTAGTTTTCCTATTTGGATATTTCATCATTTTATCATAAAGAATGTTCGACCTTTACTGCTCTTAGATTCAACAGCAGTTGAGAATGGGTATGAAATTAGTGATGATTGCAGTGTCATTGCTGTCTGTTTCCAATACTTTGATTTTCTACAACATTGTCTTGATCAATGGTCAAAAAAGTAAATCCGGATCTAAATCGTCTTTCTATTCAAGAATAGTTGTCAAGTTTGACCGTGAAAGCGCATTTTAAGAGTGAGAGTTGATTTTTTGACAATGATTTAGAATTTCGAATTGTTTTAGTTTCGTTTTGTGAGGACTTCGTAATTAACTGTTGAAATATACTTGACATTGAAATTTCATGCTTTCTGGAACGTCGAGGCTCCTTTTTCAAACAAATTTAATTCACAACATTACTGCGCGTTTAGTTTTATTTATTTAATCAAGAGTCTAAGCCGTCGCCATAGTGAGGTAGGGTGGCCAGTTCCTTTCCTCGCCACCTTTATCTTCCCCAGTGTTGCCACAAGGTACCCATTTGCTACTGGGTGGACAGTGAACGAGCATCGCAACTGTGATCCGAGGGTTCGGCCTGAACCAACGATGTCCCGCTCAGCAGTCAAGCACTCTAACCACTCGGCCGCTCTCCGTAATTAAGAGTAGTGAGATTAAATATTTTCATTCATATTACTTAATTATATATTTAGTATAGCTATTAATTGGCATATTTGAATCATTTAATATTGTAAATAGTTACCTGGAAATTAAAAAGTTTTTAATTGCACAATAGTTAGCCTCCCTGATTTTAATAGTGTTATGTTCTTTAAGTTGTGTTTAAAGGTATATGAGCAAGTAATTGTTCAAGGTAGTTTATCGATTGAGTTTTATCATTTTGCAGGACCTAAAGCTGAAATATTACCAGCTGATGATAGAGTTAGGCCATTTTGAAAATGACTACCTGACAATTTGCAGACATTACAGAGCAGTATGTGATACTCCTTGTGTTGTAGAAGACCCTGCAAAAAGGAAGGAGGTTCGCTGATCCTATAGCTGTTATGAAGTCACTAACGCGATGCTACTAGTTTGTTGTTCATCTCATACGTAGATATTATTATCACCTACTTTCATTTATGTGGGCAATCTTCAAAAAGTTATTTGCATTCAAAGAATAAATTGCTGTGGGGCAACCTAAGTTGTAATCTAGTAGCATAGGACTTTTTCTTGAGTATACTTAGACAATGCCATAGCCTAATAACTGAGAATAGTTGTTGCCTGAGTCTTGCCTTATATTTTCCGTGACATCTCTAGAGTGTGTGGCAAAAAATTTATGCTTTAATCTGTGCAAAGAAAGAAAGAGGTTAGGAGAAGATTGGAGAAATTGTTAGGAGAACGTATGGAAAGGCAAAGAGAAATCCTTAAAGAAGTCTTAATGGAACCTTATGTTCCTCCTAACCGACACGAGTAGGAGTATTTTTGCTTTAAATAACCCTGAGGTTCAGTTGAGATAGAGAATTTCTTCTTTGAATATTTCAGCATAGCAACAATAATATATCAACCTATAAACAAACACCATACCGCAAGTTCTATACAAAAAGTATTCAGCACATTTTTTGTAGTTTTGTTTGGCACATATTCTGCTTCGGCATCTGCATATTTTTCATGTGTTCAATGCTTCATAAACATTTTTTTTGACTTAACTACTGTCTGACAGCACCAGATTCATTTCTTTCCAAGGGGTTTACTCGCTTTTGAGTTGGTAACTATATGTTACTCCTTTATTCGTTGTAGGCTCTTCGTAATGTGATATTATACAACATACTGGCTCCGTATGACAATGAGCAGAATGACCTGTTACATAGGATCAAAGATGAAGACCACCTCGATGAAATACCCTCATATAGGTTTGTGCATTCAGCTCGACTTCTTTCCAAATGATGCTTCACATTTAAATGCATTTTAATTGTCTTTCTGTTTCATTTTTTATCTGCATTTTTCCTCATTAGTTAACTTTTTTGACAACTTTTCATTCAATACATCCATTATTCTTATACACATCTGTGCTTATTTGTTGTATTTGCCTGTTCTTTCAGTGAATTCTTATGTATCTCTGATTTAAATGTTTGCTTTTGTTTTCGTATTTATGAAATTTTGTTTTATACTAATTTCATTATCTTTATTATTGTTTTTCAGAGATTTCTTGAAACTTTTCAAAACAGATGAACTCATGGAGTGGAAAAATCTTACGTCTATTTGTGAAAAGGAATTTCGTGACGGTTTGCCAGATTCTCCTGCAACTGGTGTTTTTGATCGAAATACTGAGAGTGGAAACAAGAGATGGGAGGACTTTAAGAAAAGAGTTGTTGAGCATGTGAGTATCAATACAGTATGTATGATACGTTTATTGTATATTATATGTAAATGCTAATTTCTTATTTATTTACTTGGCTACTTTCTTGGTTGTATGTTTATTATTTGTTCTGTCTTTAGAATATTAGAGTTATGGCAAAGTATTATACAAGAATAACCATGAAGCGTATGGCTGAGCTTCTTGATCTAACAGTAGACGTAAGTATTATCAATTAACTCGCCCCTCGGAGCTATTTCTTTTCTCATTTTAGTATCCTTACGATTCATGACATGTAGCTGTCCTTTCTTCATACTTTCCCAGAAGTTGCGACTTTATCTTAGCCTTTCTGTTAAATATGAATTGCAAAATGTAAAGAACATATTTTGGGTATGAGGGAGGAACTAACTATTTTGCTAGGCATCTTGGAATGTTTTGAGCTGTGTTCATGATTTGTTTGTAATGTTAATTCCTTCTTTTCTTTGCTAATGTATTTGTTTATTTTAAGTCAGTTATTCGCAGTCTGTTCACTTGTCAGGCCCATGTTCCATTTTATTTCAGGAATCTGAGGAATATCTATCTAACTTAGTAACATCGAAGACAGTCTTCGCTAGGATTGATCGACCAGCTGGACTTGTTACGTTCCGGCCTGTCAAAGATCCAAACGATATACTTAATGAATGGTCACATAACGTGTCGGATCTGATGTCTCTGCTCAATCGAACCACTCACCTCATCACAAAAGAGCAGATGGTTCATCAGCTCATTGATGCATAGAGTAGAAGCCAAGATTCCAGAAAGTGACTGTTTATGGATATTCAATTTATGGGTTAGAAGCTACCATCCAAAGATGACAAGGATGGCGGTATTTTTTGACCATAAGATCTACTTTACTTGTTGTGTAATTTCAAATTAAGTTTGTGGGATGCCCAACGTTAGAGATTCTCGTCATCTTGCGCAGTATCTGAGCGCCAGTGACTCTCTCTTAATGTATTACAACCTCATTTAGCTCAGATTATTTCTAATGTTTCTGCAGAGTTGCAGTACAATCTACTTTGAGGAATATCTTGTATTTTTCTTGCTGTTTCATTATCCCTTGTCGGCCATAGTTGTCCGTAGTCTCTTGGTTTGTTGCCTCGTAAAGATCCTGCTTATTCTAGATAGAGGTAAGCTGTTTTTTTTGAGTATATTCACAAACTGCCTGCAACTCTATTCCCTTTCTTTGTTATCCCTCAAAATGTTAAAACTGAAACAAATGACTATGATCCACTTTAAATGTGGGGTTCCGCTAATGCTCCCTTTTGAAAAATTAAGAACCAACTTTCTCACTCATTACCGGGACTTCATAGAACGTTATAGACGTATTAGACGTATTAGGAATTTATTAAGGAACCTTTAAAGCATTTCAGTTTTAGTGCGACCTAGTTTAGGTCCAGCCAGGAACATCAGTCGTGCTGCAATACCAGTCAACTACGCCGCAATCCCTTTGGTGCTGCTCACAGGCGTACTGAAAAATTCATGCATGTTTTCCGAAGTTCATGCAGAAATTCAAATTGATAGAACACGATACTCCTCAATGTAGTATGGAATACTGGCATTTTCAACTTGAAGACAAATTTCTCTTATCTTGGACTTTTAGCTATCAACTTGTCCAATGCGGGATGTGCAGAGGGTTAGAGTTAATTGAAACCACCGACTTCTAGAATCTTACTTCGAGCAATGCAGTGGTTGTTGTAGTTTCAAAATAATAGGAGGACAAGAGTGAAGAGGCACAGACATTTGTTGACCACACCCTGTTCTTTTTCCTCGATGCAATTATTTCTGCCGGTTTTGTACGCTTTCAGTCCTCTCACTCTCCAGTTAATGCCATTGATTTAGCTACACATTAGAATCCTCTTCTAAACAAATAAAGTAACCCCCAAGATTTTCTTATCGAGTTCACCTGGATTTCAAGGACTAATTTTGGCAAGAAAAGGTAGGGGGAATAGATCCCCCATTTCCCCCTTGGCTCTGCCACTGACTTTCAGCTCCACAAGTATTCTCGTATTTGCTTTACAGCCATCTCTTTAAGCCGCTTTAAGTCATAGGCACAGAATAGATAATAGTATCTATTCTGTGTCATAGGTGTCCCTTTAGATTGCTTGTAAAAGTAACTGAATCAAGCAGTTTTCCACACAGTTTGGCGTGAAAAATTTTACATCAATGGGGTAGTTTGTTACGACTAGCACCAGAAAGGTGGGCGGTTTGTCTTCTTGGCGGTATACTTCATTTTTATCTTGTGTTTTGTGCTTGAGACTCTACCCAACTGTATATACCTGTGATGGCATCAAGCAAATGGCTTTTATTTTTTTTTTAAATTGAACCCAATCGTATGAGTACTCACAGAGGTCACGATCATTTATTGTTTCCAGAGAAACAGATCTGACAGCTCAGATTCATACAAGTGGGATCAGTTGTGCTGAATTTAAAAGATTTGGTGATTTTGCTAGTCATGTAAGCTTCGTTTCTCTCCGCAAATTCCTTACCAGCTGTTATTATTGCAAAGCAAAGTTGCCTATCTGAGTTACCAAAGAGGAATCATGTTGATTTTCACAGGGCTCTTGCCTCTGAAATTTGCAACCACCATCGCCCTCCCTCTAATTATAAACATTTGTGTTGTAGTTTGAGACGGTATTTTTTTTCTTTGCTTTGACATCGCACGAAAAACCTCTCTTTTGAGATATCTAATATTGCCTTAGGTATCAAGCAGGGGTCAGTTGAGTTGTGTTTTCATGCTTTCTGATTTTTCATAGAATTTGAGAGGCAGGATCACATAACTGTCTTATGTTACTGGTGCTAGATATATTGATTCGGAGCGCAGAAAGCTTACAAACTTCCTCCATTGATTCCAGGACATCCTCACCTCGATATGGGAACGAGATCTCTAGTTCTCAGAATTAAAGCGAATGTGCGTAAACGTCTTATCCTTGATGATGTACTCTCCAGTCCGGAATAGACGTCCCCCCCCGACTATTTATTTTTTCAAAAAATGCACACCAAGACATTTTTATTGCAACCCCCCCGCTTATTAATTTTGAGCCAAGAGGAAATTTTCCCAACCAGACCAAGAATTGTTCGGCGAAAGTAACTCGTTGTGAATGCTTGTTGCGCTGAAAAAATGCTAGCGTGGAATGCGTAATTGCTGCAAGAAGCACTGAAAACGCAGCCGACAGTTGTGCCAATGATGATGACATTATGAACGACGATGATAGACACATTTTTAGCATGCTAGAAATGTGTAATAAACGTAATAAATTTTTTTAAAAAGTTAAAGTTTTTTATCCAATGCATATTGTGGTCTTCTTTCCACATCCATTTATAACAGCCCACCCCATAGACACTCGCCTTGGAGCTTTTTCCACCACCCCCCCGCTTATTGCAACCCCCCCGATTATTTGCTTTGAGACTTATTTCCAACCCCCCCGCTTATTGCCACCCCCCCTTCTATTCCGGACTGGAGAGTATATGAGTACGAAGGTGTGAAGGCAGTCTCAAACCAGTCTACCATCACTTTGATGTTTATGTGAAGGCTGTTTTAAACATTCCACCATCAATGTGATGTTCATAGATATATATCAGTGAGAAATGCAAAGCGAACGACAAACTGCTGTGATGCAGACATTGGAGAAATTAGCACTAGCAAAATCTGTCAGGGAACGGCTCTGGCTGGAGAAGCGTATGAAATTTAAGTTTAAACAGCTTGTCAGTCAATTGAGTGCGGAATTTATACAAGAATGCTTGAATCAGCGCAATGTGGAAACCTTCAAGGATTTGCTTTTGAATTTACAGCAAGACTCGTTGATAATAAGAAACAATCCTAAATTCACGAATGAATTTGCCATGAGCGTCTTGAACTGTATCGAGACTAGAGCAAGATGGAAGGATACCAGAGTCACATCTATTGATTTTGGAGGTTGTGAGATTGGTATGCCTGTTTTTGTTTTTGTTTATTTTTAGTTAGTCATGATATGGTGCCCTATGTTGGAAAAATGAGTACAAATTACAGATCTATCAAATTTACAGGAAGACCATAGGTTTGCTTGTTATTCTTCATAAGTTTATTCACTTAGCTGATGGAAAATTTTCTGAATATTTTGGCACCTATCTGCATTGACTGGGACAATGAGAACTTAGCCAATGTTTTTCATTCTTTATGATTCTTATGTGTTCTTTCCATCTTTAGTCTTTCTGCTAATCTGTATAGCAGAGGGAACATATTGTCAACATTGTGACACTTTTTGCAATGATGGTAACAGTATTATCCTGGAAGAGGTCATATGTTCTTATCTTATCTTATCTCATGATACTGTACATTGACCTATAAATAGGTATTATGTACAATGGTTAGTATGTTAGCAGAGCTGAGTTAATCAACAAAAAACAGCAAGTGAATAAATAAAATGAAATAAAGCATGAATAAGATAAATAATTGTTTTGGCAGTGTGACCCCATGAAGAGCTTCAATTAGAGTAATTCTCAAATACTATAGAGTAGCTGTAATTTTACCAAGGACTTGAAGGTGGCATTCATACCATCCCCATGTTTTCACTATTTTAACCTAATGAGATCTTTAGAGTGAGCAGATTGACCTCAAATATAGTGAAGGATCACATTGGATATTAAGGTACTTTTTTGGTGGGTAGTGGAAATTTCTTGACTTTGTGTAGTATGCAAAATAGCAAATTGTGCATGTCACCTCACTCTATCCTGCTATCCAAGATCTAAAAACACCCTTTTCATCTGACTCACCTGATTCGCCTGATGTCCAACAACAGATTCCCTCATTGGCTATACAGTTGCTGGCTCAATCCTGGGGCATGAAGACCCTTTGAAGCTATGGTTAGCCCCCTTCTATTCCTCATTATTGGCTCTATGTGTGACTTGAATGTGTTGACAGTTCCTACTTTCACAGCTTTGTCATGTAGATTATTTCATACTTCAATAACCCATTGATTAAAGAAATACATATTGAGGTCAAGACTAGCATGCTGTTTGTAGATCTTATACTCTCGGCCTCTTTTTGTGACTGCCTTGGATGTACAGTTGATCTTTTTCCAGAATGAACAGTTTTTTGGTGGAATATCTTCCAGGCCTTTAACTATTTAAAAAACCTCAGTCAGATCCCCTCTCAATCTTCTCATTTCAAGTGACATAAGAGTTGTCTGTCTTAATCTTTCTTCATATGACAATTCCTTGAAACCATCAATCATTCTCAATGCTCTCCTTTGTACCTTTTCCAAGTTGTGTATGTCACCCTGATTGTATTGTACCCAAGCCTGCTCATAGACCCTGCTTAGATCATCTTGTACTGTGGATGCTTCTTCTGAGCATGAGAATTTCTTAAAGATGTTTGCATCATCAGCAAACTTCAGAATATCACTTGCTATTCCTTCATCTATGTCATTAGTGAATCTCATAAACAGTGTGGGTCCCAAGACTGAACCTTGAGGTGCACCACTAGCTACTGGGAACTAATTTCTGTCTTTTTAGGGGCAGAAGCAACAAGGAAATTCTGTAGCATAGCTAGTGAACAGCACTTGGATCAGAAGAGAAGTAACAATAGGAGCATCATCAGCCAGTTCTATTCATACATAGTGTGCCAAGACTGGTTTCATGCAAAAGATAATCTGTCAAGGATTTGCATCAATCTCTATGTTACTAGAGACAACCATGATGAAATATGTATGGCTTTGAGGGGAGCATCAAGTTTCCTGAAGCCCTATGGCATTAAAGCAGAAAATATTGAAACAGAAAGAATCTGTAAATTGTTGGAAATTCTTTGTGAGAAGGTATTTTTGTTCAAAAGTCTTCAACATTTGTTTTGTCTCTTTAATATACATCTTGAATTGAAAGCTTCATGTCAAAATCTATAATCTGATTTAGCCCAAGTACCACTATTTTATTGACTGATGTGCCCCTGTACAGAACTTAGTTTTTTGTTTGGTGATATGTTTTTGCAAATAAAGACATTTCTCAAAAATGATAGTCAGCAGTATTTTACTGACTGTCCACTGGAAAGACACAGGCTGCCATACCTCAGTTGCCCACTCTGCCTGTCAAAATGAAAGATGATATTGAGGTATCAAACTGATCTACTTACTGATTACACAACATGAATTACATGCATATATTACATATAAATATTGCTGTCAAAACAAAACTTATTGTCAAGCTCTTTTTGTTCATAGAAGTCTCAGTGTGTAGCAGAGTCTTCATCATTTTCTGATCAACGATTTGAATATCAAACATGGGGCTAGTTTAATGGGCAGGGGAATTTTCTGGAGAGGGCTTTCTCTAATTTGTGGCATTTGTTAACGATTGTTCCTTATGTCTATTTTTAGAATTTATCATTGTATGAACTGGACATCTATATGAACTCCTTGGGAAGAGAAGGAGTTGTTCGTGTGTGTGGTCTTCTAGAAAACTTTAGAGATCTACAGCACCTTGACCTATCATATGCCATGATATCTGAGTCAGACCGAGAAGCAGCTATCGCAATTGGCAACTGCTTGTGTGAAATGAGGTCACTACAATCTCTGAAGCTGACAGCAAATATGCTTGGACATAACTTTCACTTTGTTTTCAACAACATTCCAGTAGGATCTATTCGCATCCTGGATCTTACATGTTGTACAATGCCAGCCACTGCAGCTAGTATATTAGCAGAGAAGTTGAAAGATTCAGCAATTCATTCACTCTACCTCTCACTCAACTCATTTAAAAGGCATGAAGAATTTCAAGTGTTATTGTTACTTCTAGCAAATTGCAAGGAGTCCTTGCGAAGACTAGACATCAGCAAAACTGCTTTGACTAATGACAATATAATGAAATTGGTAGATTTTTTTATACACAACAGACAAAGCCTCAGACTGGAGTGGCTGCGTTTTGACAGTGGCCTGTTGAATGATGAGATTCAAATGGCCTTGCCAATGACAGCAATCACTTGGGTTGTATGATTATTATGATTGTAATGATCTTAATGATTTTGATCATTATGATTGAATTGCTCATATCTTTACTGAACACTTTGAATAGTATTTTGAAGTTTAGATCTATGCTGCTAGGAAAAATGCATGTTTCAATCACTGATGATCTGTGGTAAAGGAGGCACTTCTTCCCACTTGCATTTCAAGAGCCTTATATCGGAAGCTGAAGGTTAATTTCATTGACCCATAGAATACAATCTTAGTGCAACTTGCCCTGGACTGTTTTTCATATTAGTTGGTTGGTCTTAAATATGGAATAGGAGAGGAACACTAGCCAAAGTAGCAACTGCCTAACTTTTCCCAAACTGTGATTTGAAACAGTAGTTACCATTCTATCACTAGGTATATGTTGCAAGCTGAAATGTTCAAGAAACTTGTTAGCTCTTTTAAGTGTTTGGTTGTTATTTACATAAAGAGAAGTCTGCTCATATCAGGGCAACTTTTTGTTGCTACACAAATATATCATGGTCAATGCCATAGTTCTTTTATCGAAGTGTCCAAGCACTTTTTGAGTAGCAGTGTAGATATTGTTATCCTTGAGATCAAATTAATAAAGGTTTGCCATAATTAATATAGTATTTTATTGAACAGCTTTTTTTAATGAATCTGTTGTGATGTTAGTTGTAGAGTTTTCTCGTCCTAGTCAATGATTGCCCGTCTTTCCGCATTTATACCAGAATGGAGATAATACAGAGACATTCTTTAAGACAATTTTAACAACTCCCAAAATAATGCAAAACCTGTGGGGAACTACTTGGAAGGTTTGTCAGTTCTCCGGATCACCAGATAATGAATCTCTCGAAGTTGGGACGTCTGACCTTGTGCTAGGTGCATCTGAGGTCCCATTTATATCATCAAGTGAAACATCATCTCCTTCAGCAGAAATCTCCAAAATTTTCGGCTAGACCTGCCTCGTTTTGGTATTTGTTTGGTTGCTCAGCAACAACTACAGGAGGGAACCTAAGAAGAAGTATCTGGTGAGACATGATTGAAACCAGCGAAAATACCGAATCCAAAGAAGGAGGAGGATATGACTATAAGAGACTTCATAGCTATCCTTTAGTAAGGGTAAGTCGGGAACTTTTTTTGTCTGTTATCTCCAGCTTCCACTATGCCCTTCACTCCCGAAATTTCATGTAGGCCACAACCATGCAATGGATGCCCTTGTTTTTCATACAGTGGTTGTCATCTCTTTGCATATTAGTTCTTTTATCATTTAATTAATGTCTAAGATCTTAGGAGAACAAGATATTTATTAGATTTTTTAATATAGTAGTTTACTTTATTTTGTTCGATAATTTTATTTTATGGGAGGCACCCTTTACCCACCCAAGTGACAATCAGCATCTATGCTGAAGGGCTACCCTCCCCCTTAGCTAAATATATGAAATGTGAAATAAAAAGTATGAAATATGAATTATCAATTGGTGAGAATAATGCGAGTGTTCACTCTGCACTATCTCAGGCTAAATTGAAGTTTAACTCAAGTAAGACTCAGGATTATCTGTTCCCTACGGTTCATGTCGTGTACAGCTATCGACGGAGCTTCATTTAACCTGCTTTGCCTTCACGCTAAGGTAGCACAACTAGCTTTTGCTATTGAAAGAGTTCCTCCCGTCAAAAGCACATGAACGATGCGTGGCAAATTTGTGATCAAGTTTGACTTCCTTTACATTATGTGCTCACTAGTCAATACTCAGATTTGTAAAGAGTTTCTTACTGTTTAGAGAGCCCACATACTAATTACATATATTCCATTATATGATAGTTTCATATTCAAATACTCAAAGTTCTTCTGTACTCAATCATTTATTCTTGCCTCATGCAGTACTCTGATATGAATGAAGAACTAAGAAATGAAGCCATTGAGTTCTGTGTTACTGCTTGTGAGAAGTTTTCAACAAACAATGAGGTAACACTCTGCTTGGTCCCAAGCAAACAGAGCTATATTCCTTCTTTTCATGTATTTTTGAAAAGCCTTTGTAATCCCTATGACCACATAGAGATATATACATATCATACTAAGCCAGCTTGCAGTCTTTTATTTTGGTTGTGGGAAGTTCATTTTGGAGCATCTGAAGGTTTAGTGAATTCTAGGTATTCAACCTCATACACACTTTTGTATTTACTTTGAGAAGGGCTTTTATCATAGTATGTCACGTATACTGCTGGAAGCATCAAAAGTGATTTGGGAAAGTTCTTTTGCATGCACTACCAAGATTGCAAACTGGGTAGTAGGTACTGTTTTTTCTCCTTGTAAAATCCATCTGTCTGTCTCTCTCAGGCTGCTGCAAAAATGATTAAAGAGAGTCTGGATAAAAAGTTTGGATCATCATGGCATTGCATTGTTGGTGAAGGATATGGGTTTGAGATCACCCATGAAGTCAAGAATTTATTGTACCTATTCTTTGGTGGAACTCTTGCAATAACTGTATGGAAATGCTCTTAACTCTTTGATTGTTCATCATTTGTTGTTCTTATTGTAAATATTTGCTTTAGTATTTAAAAATCATGTATTCCTTGGCTATATTTTCCTTCTTTGTAAGCTTGACTAGGCTAGTTTCACTATCCTCTGAATGCATGTGAACAATAACACAAAACTGAACACAGTTCAGCACCAGATTCATTTGATGATAAGAAATGCTTGTTTGTGAATAAACTAAATATTGTCAAAGAGAAGAAGAGAAGGGCCAGAATATAACAGTCAAGTTTTTTCAAAATGTCATAACCATGTGAACAATTCCAGAGGGGCAAGAAGCATTACTTTCTTTGTGAAAAAGCAAGAAATTTTTTATATGTCACAGGCAGTGCTGATTCAGCTAGGAGACCACCGCCATGATTTAGAGTTCTGACCACACTTAATATGATGTGTTTACTTTTTGCTACTCAAGTGCACAAAGGCCTTCCCTTGGCATTTGTATTTGGAATTTGAAAAAGTTGATGTTGATATCACTCAGTGTCAAAGAAACTTTTTCACATTTTCCAGCAGACAAGTCTTATTTCCATCAGGAGATGTTGTTGGGACAGACTCTAGCAAACTGTGAGATTTTGCATCAATCTTTTATGAAGTTTTATGTTCACATTATAGAAATTCATGGATGTTGATACAAGATTTTGCTTGAGTCAAGAGAATGTTAAGCTATTGTTTTCATATTATTAAGCATTTAAATACCCATATGTAGCTTCAAAAGTCCATTTTTAAGCCTCTAATTTTGCTTTTTAAGGCCTTATGCAACTAGTAGCACTCTTTTTGTTAAAATCATTCGGCTCAAGATCCATATAGTTATGCAACATTTGTAGATATTGGTGGTGCACAAATAATACCAACGTAGTGAAAATTTGTATTTAATATACTTGGTTCGCCCATAGAGTTCCGTTCTAGTACTTATCGATATATTTGGGTATCTGGGCGGAAACTATGGTTTTCTTTACCAGTCAGCCAAAGTAGTGTCAAATGATGTCTTATAAAGCAATGTCTGAGTGTGATGACTGAGGTGAAATAAATAGCCAGTGGTGAGAAATCCTCTTGCGTAATGCTTTGTACAAAAATTTGACGGAAAAATAAGGAGATTCATACACAAGGACTATGCAAAGTTTCTTATTGAAAAGCAGCCTTGTCACATCTCCATAACAATGAAACGCCCCCCTCTGACAGGATGATTGTAGAAGACTAATACATCGAAATGAAGGGACTCTTCTACAAGTCACACCTGGTCACAAATTCAACTACCTGATACCCTGTAACCCCAGCTTTGTGGATTGGCCACTCGCATCAATTCTGTTTGCAAATCGTTTTCCCTTTACCATCTCAAATGCATAGATGAAGAGTGATACACCTTTTAAGGAACAATCTCTATGTCGATTTGCTGGAAATCAGTTGGTCCTTTTTACTATAGAATGTGTATCTAATGGCAAACAGCTTCCTTGGTAATTGTGCATTTGAATGTATACCTGATTTGCGCGTTTGCTCGCCTAGTTTCGCTATGCCACAGAAAATAAAACTCTTACTAGCTATCATACACAATACGCGCAATATCTAATGTTTAGAAATATGCCATGGAAGTTTTTAGGATGCAGACACTTGTAAACTCCTAGTTTCTACCAACGATGGAGGGTACTTGCACTGTAATACAGGTGCTGAACACTGGGCACAAAACATTTTGCTAAACTAGGTGGAGCAAATAAAGTTGTTGCATAAATGGACGTTCCTGAATATAGTTTAACGTGAACTTAAGAAGATCCTACTTTGGAGTAAAATGGATTTGTTGCGCTTATTGTTTTTCAGGGTTTGTCTTCAACGGTTGTTTTGCTGACTGCAGGAACAATGTGTTTGATCGCGCCTCTTGTAGTATTGCCTTGTAGACTGTCTTGTGATGTTGTACGGGTCCTCTTGTGAGTTTTTAATAATTTATGTTGAATTGGCATTGCTCTCTTGTTAATTAGTTGAATGTAGATTTGCAATTACTTACTTTTACAAAACCATTGACGTACTAGTCTGTCGTGTTTGTTTGTTTGTTTACTTTATTTTGAGTAGGCTGTTACATCTAGCATTTTCAGCTAATTTAGGCCTACTGTGCATGCTGCATCCAGGCATGGGACCCCTCGTGCTAACGGATGAGCACCCGGTTATCCCTTCATGCCATTTCATGACTCTACTTAGGAAATTTAAATAGTAGCCAAGCCCATATGAGGCCTACATTACAACCATAGCCATGTTTGGTTTGTATACCTGAAGAAGAGCTATCCAACATGTCCTTGTTCTTCTTCAAAGTGCAGATTGACTTGTGGCGATTTATATTCACAGGAACATTTTTCAAACAGGACCCTAGCTAGTAGACCAATAGCCATAAATTTACTTTTTTATTGGGGCCAGGAAGAATATTTCTCCTAAAACAAACTTTTAAATAACAAGTAACAGGTCTAAAAAGTGTTTGCAAAGACGCTTTTGGAAGATATATGTAAAGTTACATTTATTTTTATGGTCTCTTATCAACGAAGTTGCCATTACCCTAGCTTTTGGAGCCAGTTTGTTCCTTTATAAAGCCCCTTGGGTTTGTAGGAGGGTTTACAACATCCTTTCACATAGATCTTCAAGTCACATCCAGCCATTTCTGTAAGTGGCATCATTTAGCATTACTTCAATAGATTCGCAAGGAAACCCATGGTTTCCGTCCAGATACCCAAATTATATTTAAGTACCAGAACGGAACTCTAAAGGCAAACCAAAGAAGATAGCTACATTAGCATTATCTCTACAACAACAATGTCCTACACGATTTAAAGTGTTATATAACTATCTATCTTATTGTTATATGGAATATCAGTAAGACAAAACTGCCTAAGCACAAAATGTTTGATAATGCAAGTTTGAGAGTTTCACTATAGCACGAAAAAGCGTGAACACTCTTTTAGCACACTGAAAGCTTTTTTCGCCCGACATTTGTCAGAGTATGAAACGTCGGCTAGTCTGACGAGTGCCGGACGAAAAAGCTTTCAGTATGCTAAAAGAACCAACAGACTTTTCACGAACTTTGAGAGTGTTTGGACATTCATTACCTAGGTACATTATTGCATTAAAGTGTTTCTGATTTTTAAAATTTGAGTCTAGAAGTTTTAAAAATGAAGGTGACTGAGCATACCGATGCATCAGTCAAACCCCAAATCAAGAGACCACAAATTTGCATTTTAGGGAGACTTGTCTGATAGTTGGATGTTTAAACAGAGATAGGTAAGAAATACAGTTTGAAAACAAGAAGCTGTTGGAAAAGATCCGAATATGAGTCAAATCCATAAAATAGCAAAGAATAAGATGCGTTAAAGGACAATACTGTTCTCAGCGGAAAAATACTTCGTGACTTCATAACTGTCACGTGCCTGTTTAGTTTTAACTTTTTGTCTAAAAGTTCTTAAAAGTCTCTTTAAGGTAATTAAAAAATTACTGTGCAACCGAAAACAAAACATAAAACATTGTCTTTTGCAGTGTGCTAAAAGCTTAGCATGTGAAGCATACTGTATTGGTAACTTATTAAATTCGTGGAGAAAAAAGGGGTTTTCGAAAATGTGAAAGATGGCACAGAAATTTCTAAAATTTCTTAACTCTTGTAGTCCTTAAAAGCTTCTTGACTTTTAGTATGTCTAGTACCAGGTTTCTTGCAAGGGTGTTGCGCAGGAGCACTAGACATTTCATTTTGCTGCAGTGAAGTTGTACCTCAGTTGGAGATTTTAACGGTGGGCAGATGAGTGTTGCAATATGTACGTCCAGTGGAAAAGGCTAGAAAACAACAAACAAATGGGAAAAGGATGCAAGCGCAAAGCTTCGTATTATTTGTGATTGTATTGATAGTGGAAACCGTTGTATTAGAGGTTAATGCAAAATTTAAATCATCGTCCAAACTTCCTACTAGGCCAGACAACAGCACTGAACTTCAGCCAGAGGTTAGTGGCGTACAAAATAGAGCTTTGATTTTCATCAGAAATGATGGACCGACGGTGTTTGGTTCAAAAACCGTGTTTAATGTTACAGTAAAAGCACAGCCTGATTTGTATCTGTCGTTTCAATGGGGAACTTTTATCCCGTATGTTTGGAGAAATGTCCGCACATATCAGTACACTGAAAGCCTGGAAGTCGACTGGTGGAAGTCACCTGGGCAAAAAACAATCTACTTTTATATTGACGCCTTGAAGAGAAATTCCAGTAAATGGAACCGTATAGCACAGAACTCGTCGTCAGTTCAAGTTATTGGTATGGCTAGTAGATTTTCGTTTACTTTGCACGTACACTATCTTTACGAGTAATCCGCAAATCTTTATCACCTTCGCTCTTGATCAGAGAAACTACCTGTCATCTTAGGACAGATTACCTAAACTTCATACATACCATTAAATGGCTTAAACCACAACAAGAATGTGAAAAATTTTTTATATTGGTAATAGTCTGCAGGTTTGAAAAAGTAACGCACTCAGTCTGTGCTGAAAGGAAGCTCTGTTCTTAACCCTTACGAGTATGGTTGGGGACGTTGAAATGCCATTGTGAGCAGCGTTTCTGCTTGATTATGTATTTCCTTTCGTAGGGAGCTATTTTCACGTTTTCACAACGAAGCTTCATGGTAGTCTATGTGTGTTATGTTTTACCATAATAATCTGTTGATATTTGAAAGGCTTTCGGTTTGTCAATAATGATGATAGCGATTGTTGTCATCAGGATAAGGATAATCCTTAAGCCCCCTCTTGTCTATTACTGAGATTACTTGGTTTTACTTTCAATATCTGTTGGCAGGAACTCCTGCTCCTAACCGCAGGGGATTAAGTGCTCGGCAGTTCAGCGGAAATGAATGGCAGATCTCTGTCGTCGACATTACGGTATGGCATAATGCAGTGCAGTGCAAACAGTCAGATATTGGTGATAATTTATTCGGCCTAGGCAATGTAACAGTTTGAAAATGGAAAGAGAATACAGTAGACGCTTTTTTGTAAGGAACCTAGCTCAAGACCTTGCTCCAAATTTCCTATATATGGTACATACACAAGTATACATTGAAGCTCTGAATATTGCCTTTACTTTTGTCTGTAACATAAGATCAATGAAAAATGAAGGACTTAACACAAGCATAGCAATCAGTCTATGCGGGGTTTGGCTGCAAATTAATGGAGCCTGCTTCCTAATTCTTGACTGTTTGCTGTTATAAAAATGTTTCAAATTGAAAAATTCCTGAGAGAATTTCCCTTTACTAGTATTTAAGTTCTTTGGATATTTTGGCTTTCCACATGTAGGTTCCTTATAAAGTGGTTCCTTTAAAAACAAAGTGTGTACATGATTTATGTATGTGTTTATCATAAAAGCTCTGATTGGGCCTCCCTACCTGTTCACCAATAGACCTCCTTCAAATCATAATTTTTGCAGTAAACCCCATCTCTTTTTAGCCCCTCTCATTATCCTTTACCTGAACCGAAGTTAAAAAGAATGCAAATATTTAGCTGTATACAGCTATACGCTTTTCAATATCTCCTTTTCTAATGTAATGTCACATGTACTTTAAAGTGAAAAGTTTCTTGTCTAACTCTGATGTACAAATGGTAGGATTTGCCCACCAAAATACTAAGGACAATATTAGGATGAACTCTTTGGACACCTTATTTTAGATTATCTCTCCAGTGTTTGGGTAAGTTGATATACTAATTCTGTATCATTGAATGTTGCCAGTGTATAAAATGCAATACAGCAGAAACTGCAGTGTACTCTTTCATCAACAGATGCTATTATTATCAATGTTAATGTACACCAGAATGGAAAGCTTATAACAGATGGTAAAGTTGATACTGGTCCTACTCAATTTAGTGCACTTATACATGATCCACATGGATTTTTCCGAGGCTCGGCCATAAGCTATGTATGGATGTTTAATGATGGATCACCACCACTGGTCACCGCCTTGGATAATGTAGAGCATACATTCACTAAAGAAGGGTTGTTTTTTATTCAACTGTCTGCATCACTCAAGAAAAATGGAAGAGTTTATAAAGGACAAGCATCATTCTATCTGAGAGTTAAAGGTAATAGTTTACAGTGGATACTCAAAGTAAAAACATACTTTTAGGTCCCTGATAAACAGGGGGTATGCTTATTAATTTTTCGAGTTTTTTGTGACCCCCAGAGCTTATTTGTACCCCTGTTTATTAAATTTTGAGTAATGAAAATAGTTTGGACATTTTTTCCTTAAGAAAAGAAGCTTCTTTAACTAAGTGATAGTGTTTCTTTCACCAACTGAATGTGTCTTTTAGAAAATTAAATTGCCATTAGATGTTAGAAATATTACTAACCCCCCTGTTTATTAAGACTTCCCTATTTATTAGGTTTTAAAACTATTTCCAATCCCCCCATTAATTAGGAGTAGCAGTTTAAGTCTAGCATTTCCCTGTTGAGGTACAGAGATGTAGTTCTGTTATTTGAGAAATATACATTGATTAAGTGCTCTTGTCAGTTCTTGTAGTGGCATTAGATTTCCATCCAGCCTCAATATCCTCCCACAATTAATCCTGATATAGTATTGTCATCATTTTTTAGTATTTACAGAAGGAACTGAATTTTTATCTTTCATTTATTGCTAAGATGAAAATTAGTGAAAGACAGTGCAGAACTTTGCTTCTGAAGACTGTATTACATTTGGGTGTTTTGGGGGTTCTCACAACATTTAGTTTATAAAAACAGACAATATTATAAGCCTTTATGGAAAGTATGGCAGCTGCTTACCCAAGATATTTTGAGGAAACTGGTAATGCAGTCTTATGAATAAGATATATCTAGATCTGAGAGAGTTTGTTTGGAGCATGGTCCGCCACAAAATCGAAGTATTTTTATTTCCCTTTAAAGTTCTGTGGGGAAAAAGAAGTATAATCAATAGTAAGCCAATGAGCAAGGAAGGAAGAACAAAATCTGAGCCAGTTAGTTAAGTGCACACTTGATGGACATTTGGTGATCATGCATTATGCACATAGGAAAAGATTTACCAGAGGGGGATATGTAGGACTATTGAAGAAAGAGACAGAAATATTATGTGCTTCTGAAAGCCTTGGGCAAATTTGAATTAATTTTTATGATCAGTTTTGGTATGTTGTATTGGTTTTCCCTCAATTGCCATATTTCTTCAGAAATAGATCGACCTTTGACAATACGCCGATTTGAAACATTTGAATCGAAAGTAAGCTGCGATACGTTAGTTGACTGCACAAAAGTCGGCTGCACTGGAAAATAGGCTGGATCGATTGTCATTGACCATTTGTTAACCATTTTAGATGACATTAAAATTGTCCTATTAAACTGAGCTGTTTTATTGGCCACTTTACGATAAATTTTGAAAGCTTGCACTTGATGATTGAGAAAACTGCGAAAAAGTTGTCACCTGTTTTTCGTATCCTCCATGAAAGACAGCATCTCACAATAAGTCGGTACAGAAATGGGTAGACAGTGTAGCTCAATATAAAATAAACCAAATCCTTTTTTAAAGAAATGCTGTATACTTTGTCTGTTTTCAAGATGGCCTATCAACACAGGCAGGTTATATGTTTAAGGGTCTTTTTGACCCATATTTGATTTTATGTGATTGTTAGATCTGTTCTTTTTAGCTATACTTGATGGATATATATTGGCTTGGAGAGAGCATGATCATCACCCAACTCTTCCTTCAAAAGAGAAGAGTTTACCACTTGGCCGGGTTAATTTCCAGTTTCATTTGTTGGACAAATATTCTTCATTCGTTGGCGCTGCGTTCTCGTACGTATGGAATTTTGGAGATAGTGAAGTAGCAAATGGCTCATTGAATGCAATTCACAAGTACACCAAGCTTGGGAAAATGAACGTCGTGCTTGCTGTGACTGCTCAAAAGAACGGGAACACTTATAGCAGTCTGATTTACAAAAACATATCAATTCAAGGTTTGTTTGTTTCCATGTTTCAGTTGATAAAATATCTCTATTAGTATACTGTTTTTTTTATAAGAAAGTCGTTCATATGAAAGAAGTGCTCAATTTCTCAGAACTTTAAGACAGTTCAGAGTATATTTTTAAAACCTAAAAAAGTTCATAAGTTGATATATTTGAACATGCAATTTTCACGCAAGCCTCTCTCTCTTTCAGTCAATTTCTATATATTTCCTATTTAAAGTTAATTGGGCCTTTTCTAGTTTTATGCTTGTGCAATGTATTTCTTTATAACACTCCAGTGTTACAGAAGCTCGAACAGTTTAAGAAAGTCTGAATATTGGCCCAAAAAAATGTCGTAAAAGAAAACGTGCAAGTGCCTCTGACTAGGTAGATACCACACTGTAGGCGTGAGGCACGCGACAATATATTGGTCACCCTTAAAGAATGTTAAACTACCTGGCTGTGGCGTTAGAACAGGAAACGTGCAAAAGCCACCTGATGCGGAGGTAGAGGGGTCGTTTACTATAACCTTTTAAAGTTTTCTGTTTCGCTTATTGGACTTTGGGGGTAGTTGACTATTAGGTTGCCAAAGTGCAGTATATAAATACAGTACATTATTTCCCAAAAATTTCCGACTGTTAAATTTTCGAACAATTATGTGGTCCGAAAATTATACCGTCGGAAGATTTTTGGGCATTAATGTACAGTAAAATTCCGCAGTAGTGAACCAATAGTCAAGGAAACCTACCCTTGAACGCCATGATTTTGATCACTTGATTAAATTAGATCCTTACTTACTCTGAAAGTTTCAGGTTGTTATTACCAAGATGCTAACTTTTGACTTTGATTGGTTCAATTAGAATGCTGGCAGAGGATTTGTTTGGAGATGAAAAAGCCATAACCACTTCTCAATGCGAACTGAGCAGGAAAACATTTGTTTGTTAGGAGCCACTGCTATAAAGTATTTCGCCATATTTCCTTTCTAAGGAGCTTTTTGACCCATGTCCAAAAAGGGAGCTTTTCATCCCATGTCCAAAAAAGGAGCTTTTTGGCTGATACCCAGAACTTTGAAGCTCTTTTGTAGGGGCTTTTATTGTAGCAGTGCTTGCGATCTGAGCAAGAACCTAGGAATTAAATGTGATTTACATGCGCGTTTAATGGCCTCCCAATACTCTCCTGTACCTAGTACTAATGGGGTTATGATGAATAAAGGGGTTCGGTTTTGCCCAGTTTTAAAAATGGGAGTTTATTACACAGAGAGAAAAAGAAATCCTCTAAAGGATATTGTCGTTTAGGTTTTCAAGAGAACTGACGTCTTTTCCAACTTTGGAACATGAATAGAGCCTCAAAAATCAATGTTTAATTTCTCAACAATTAACCTTTTAAACACTGCGTTTAAACAAGTCCATAGTAATACAGAGGTCAATCGGGTTCAATGTATATCAAAATGTAATGAACTTTGATCTTATTAATGTCTTTTTAACGTTATCCGCTCAAGATCAGAGGAAAAGTATCTTATGGCAGTGCGTTGCAGATGAAAACAGCCAGGTGATATACTGGCCACCCATCTTTAATAGACCGTTTAGGAAGGAACCATTTCCTCTGTCGGACACTCACTTACATACGGAGTTGTATATGGGATTGATATGTTCGTTACACGCTGTTTTTATAAGATTATAGTCTATAGTGCTATTTCGCTTATTTTAGTTTTCTTTAGAAAACATAGTAAATGTGAACTTCACCTATCCGGTCTGGGAGTCAATATAGTATGATGGGACTCGGCAAATCTTTGGGGAATATCAGTTGTACATGTTTTATTTTGCGAATATGGCGTATACGAATATTAATGCTCAAAATCTATGCTGCAATTTAAGAATAATTTAAGAATATTCTTAGGCTCAAAATCTAGTTATTTTAAGAATATCAAGGCCCACGGAAAAAAATTAGGTACCTTATGTAAAGGTGTGTAACTGTGCACCTTGCTTTGGTTATAGAGTGCCCCCCCCCCCCAAATCATATAGGCTTTACTATTAATTTCAATATTCATCAATCGCAACTGTCAAGGGTAGCGGTAATGTCGTATAAGACTGGTTCGTCGGCTCATTGAAAACTTTTGTCAATTTTTGAATGATTGGTAGCTGAAATTAGGTTTTGCGTTGTTTCAACCTGGTCAATGCTGTTCATAGTACCATACAGATAAATTGAACCCCGAGCAGCTGAAAAAATGGAGAATTTAGTGAACAGAATGCTGTTTGAAAATGCCTTTAATCACATGATATAGCTGTTTTACGTATGGTAGCATGCGGAACTTTCCCACTTGTCATATTCACCCATCGAAAGTCTAATGTACACATGCATGTTAATTCGTGAGCTTGTTTGTGGTGTGGATGCGTTTTCTCTGCTACAACGTATACAACTAGCAATGGTATTAAAGTGCGCTCTCGTGCACAGCCCTTTTGTCCCAAAGAGTACTTATAGTCCCTGTGCAGTGGCATCTCGCATTTTTGGTGGATTACACTTGGCGAGTATAATATTTTGTCTTGCCTCGTTTTTGCCCCTTCACTGATACATGTGAGTTAGCAGTAGAGTTGTGATGCACTACACGTTTTGTATATTGGACCTTAGAGTCCAGATTGAGCCCTGACTTGATGTCTAAGGAGCATTTGGTATAGAGCTAATTTTGTTAGAATAAATGTTTCAAAACATCTTTTCCTATTTCTGCTGTATTTGCACTGTGTCCTAAGCAATTGATTTTGTATCTTCATCTGAACCTGGACAGACCCTTCGAATTCCTTATATTCCAATGCATGCTCAGCCACTAGTTCGAGTGAGGTTTTGTAACAGATGGGGTATGGGGATCGCTGCCGAGTTTTGGAAAGTTTCAGACCTATTGAGTCATGAAAGTGCATGGCAGTCACAGGTACCCCGAGGTAGGGGTGGACAGTTATTTTGATAGAAATGGATAAGGAATATACGACGGAAGTCCAGACCAGGTCTGTCTCATGGTATAAAAGGAACATATCCATTCTAACATTTTCCGGTTGCGGTTGATATCATATGACCAACTTCATGGCATAGCGAATATGAAAGTTGTGATGTTTTAATTTTCTGAGTCAGAGTTACACTAAACACTCTTGTTTCCAAAGTCCGTTGAAACATGCAATTGAATTTATTCTGTTAAGGGGAATGGATATGGTTGCATGGGTGTTGTCCTTTTCAAATGCCAGGATTTTCCCAGACCTTCGTCATGTGCTCGTTTCTGCCTTGTGAACAATAGAGGAATTCTCGACTCTGTATACATTTCTCAATAGTTTTCATGCATTCTGTTGTTTACATGCAAATTGACTGAAAATCAACCCTCATTGTGAGTCACTCATCTCATAACTTGCTGGAAGATATTATCCACTACCAATTCATGAGAAATCTCAAATATTTTACTTATAAGTTATGTTTGCTAGCATACTTCGACCACATCTTATTGTTTTCAAAACGTATTTTAAATAGCCTTGTCATAATTGACGATTGAATCATCTGATATCAACAAAACTTGTTTAGTTACTTACAACTTCTTTCATAAGCTCCCCAAATTTAGCAAAATCTCCCTGCTTTAGTTCATATTTGCTTGGTTTCTTATTCAAAAGAAAGGGGATTGTCAACGTTTATTTCATTTTGACATCTAATGACCACATTTTGCTGCAAGTTAAAGGAAGAAGCCTTGTGTAATAAGATAGAAACCATTGACTTAGGATCAGGTGGTAACTCTGGTGACGATGTAGGTTTTGGTATTTACTATGGTTTTGGAAAGTAGTAAAATGTATAGAATGTCAAATGTGTCAAGTTTCATTCTTGTAGATTTTTTAACAAGTTTAAGAATAATCAGACCAGTTACTTCTTTAGAGTTGGAAGACCCAGTGATCTCAAAGTCTATTTGCTTGCCAATAGTCTCAAGGTCTTGTTCACTTGCCAATTGTTTCTAGGTCTGGTTTACTTTGCAGAGAATGATACTCCTACCCACTATCCTCTGAGATGGCCTATATTTGTTTTTTTCAGCCCCTATTAAAGATTTAGACGTAAAAAGTCATGCAAAACTTAAGAAAGGAACTACGGTTCAATTCAATATTACCTGCCGTGGAAGGTTAGTCCAATTATTCATTATTGGTGTTTGTTGTCTATGAGATAACTGTTTTATATGGATATCATCCAGTCTTATTCCTTTGTTTGTTTCTTTATATATACAAATTAATATATGTGATTAACAAAATATAATAAATATAGTATAGTGTAGTATAGTGTAGTATAATGTAGTATAGTATAGTATAGTATAGTATAGTATAGTATAGTATAGTATAGTATAGTATAGTATAGTATAGTATAGTATAGTATAGTATAGTATTGTATAGTATAGTATAGTATAGTATAGTATAGTATAGTATAGTATAGTATAGTATAGTATAGTATAGTATAGTATAGTATAGTATAGTATATTATAGTATAGTATAAATGATATAGGATAATGTATTTTGGCATAATGTAATTTATTAAGATATAATTGAATTTAATATATGTACATTCCGTTCACACCTGCCTCAATTTTGTTTACGTTGAGTGACCTTGTAGCCATATATAAACACTGGGATTTTTTTCAAACAGTTCACCTGTTTCATTTTGTTGGTACGTTACCAGAGGGAGTTGTGAGCTGCCAAATGATGTAATCTGCAGCCCAACCAAATTGTATCATCATTGTAAGAATACGATTAACCACACGTTCCATCACACTGGTGGTTATTGCGTCAATGTTACTGTCATGAATACAGTCAGCTTTGCAGAGAAATCAATCAATATCCATGTAGATGGTGATGGTGAGTACAATTGCTTCTTTCATATTCTCTTTTCTCTCGCCTCTGTCATGTTTTCTTTCTCATCTCTTTTTATCGTCTCTTTTTGTTCGTGTCCTCTTTCTGGTTTCGTTCGTTTTCGTCCCCTTCTTTCTCGTCTCCTTTCTTGTCTCCTTCTCCATAGCCTTCTTGGTCGTCTCGTCTTCATCTACTTTTCATCTTTTTCTTTGTCTTTTGTTTGCTGTTCTTTCCCATCATGCACTTTCTCCACTTCTTCTTTCTCCAACTCTTATTTCTCGTCTTCCTTCTCACTTCTTGCCTTCCTCTTTCAATCTTCTCTCTACTTCTTTCATCAGGAAAGTTCCCACCATTAGGCTTGCTTTTGTTTCCGAACCATAACCATTTTCTTTCTAACGTACAATTTCCACATGATTCTATGCTAGTGTTCTATGCCTCCTGCGTAGTACCCAGTTTCCTTTCTATCTATGAATCATGCAAAAAGTATTTTGTAATCAGAAGATCATGGACGATTGATGCAAGATTTTTTAGAAACAACAAGCAAGCAGGGAATTTGCAATTTGCTACTGCTAAATCCGTCTTGTTATTGTTTGGATTTTTATTCAGATATGCAGCTAGGAGTCCAGAATGACAGAGATTGTTAGATTTTTAGAACAGCCACTAACCCCTGCTTACGGAATTAAACGATCAATTATGGAAAACTAGAGGAAGCGCTTAGTTGGCAAAAGCCTTAGGTACCGTTTACACAGGGCCGGCCGAATAAGTAGCCGTTCAAATATTTAGTCACTTAGCCTTCCCGTTTACACGGGGTCTCTTAGGAAAGCGTACTTCATTGGATCACGACCGTTCAAATTCGCGAACGGCCTCGTGTACACAGGCCTCTTGCCTCGTGTGTGTGACCGGCCAAATACCTACACATGACTACAAAGAGTGTGTCGATTGGTGATTAAAATGCTTATAAAGTTTTGCTAACAATAGTTGGTTGAGCGGCCCCGTGTAAATGCAATGTCTATGTGACCATATTTCTGGCAGCTTCTTTAAACTACCAAATATTTGGTGTGCCCAAAATTCGACCGGCCCCGTGTAGATGCGGCCTTAATTTATTTAAAAAGTTGATGTATATTTAGAGTAAGTTAAAGTTTGAGAGTGTGCGGAAATAACTGGCCTGAGCGGTGCTTGATTATAAATCCATATTGAAGTGGTAACTTACGAAAGAATTTTAATGACAATAAGAGAATTAATTCATTACACACTTTTGTACGAAAATATAGTCTATAAGAATATCAAGGCTCAAAATCTCTGAAATTTTTTGTTAACCTAAGAATAATGCAATTTTATGGAAAACAGATTTGTTTGGTTACTTGAGTTTTCTTAGAAAATAAAACAAATGTGAGTTTATCCAGTCTGGGGGTCATTACGCTATGATACGACTGGGCAACTCTTCGCACTGAACATCCGTTACACATTTATTATTGTAGAGATATATTCTTTACGAACACTAATGCTCAGACTCACCGAGATTTAAGAATAATTTAAGAATAATCTTAGCTTCAAAATTGACTAATTTTAAGAACAGTAAGGCTCAGCAAAGCATTAGGTATTTTCATACAAGAAGTGCGTATAATGCAGTGGATCTTTTGACGTGCAAACTAGTGGGAAAATTCTCCACCAGGCCCTGAAATTTCCCTCATCAGTTGGCCTATAATTCACCTCCAGCAAGTGCCCTTTCGTTTAATGCCAATTGTAATAAAAATTAATTGTTTTTCAATCCCGTTTAGAGCCATCGGGTGGTGGAAAAGGCCGTTCTGGCACTGTTGCTGTTGCTGTCTTGCCAATAGTCGCTGGTCTCCTAGTTCTAATTGCTTTTTTCGTTGGAGTCAAGTTCAAGATGCAGTCTCGTCGACGGCTTGCTAGAAAGACAGAGGTTGCGACATTTGATTTTCGCTCCTCGCAGCATTCGCTGCACACTGGCGACACATACTGCACTCCGCCAAATAGGTCCTGTCGTTTTTTGGGGTTGTGCAAGCGACTTTGCCCATTTGATGATGAATTCGAATCAGAGCATGAAATGGAAGAGAGACGCATGTTTCGTGAGGGAGCTGGAGGCCCTTCCACGCCTCAAAGGAAGGTGAGTTACTACGGTGCAATACATAGAATTCTTGGGCAAAATCACAACAGGGACAGTACCATTGCTATCGCTGAGGAATATCCATCGCCCATCGATTCTCACGAGCATCTTTCTAAGAGTGTTTAATCAATACATAAACTCTTATGGCTGGTTGCGATTTGTTCGTTGAATCTTCATCTATCGTCAATAGCTCCAAGAAACGGAATACGGTATCCTTTTGATTTATTGATCATCTGGATCTATATCTTAAAATTAATAATATTCCTGAGGGGATTAAGATTTATGAAGTAGTGTGTGTAGTAGAAGAAACGAAAAACTCATATGATTTCAGGGGTAGGGAAATAAGAGACTATCGATGTAGAAAAATAAATCGCTGTCATACCATCGTTAAAGTTTCGAAAGTAAAATAGACTAGGCCCACTAATATTTTGCCAGCTGACAGGTTTCTGTAAAGTTAAAGGATTGTTTCTTAGTTGGTACTTCGAAAAAACTACTATATATACTGAGTTACATGTATTTACAGGATGAGTTACAGGATGAGGGAGCCATTTTATGCCCCTAACAATCGTGGCTATTTTGGATCAGAAGGGTCTTCATTCGAATTTCGCGTTAGTGCCAAGCTACATATTGACATCCAGAGCATTCTGTTGTTATACATTTTTGTATGCAAAACCGAATCATGATTGGAAGATAGGAAAGGGGTGTATTTTGGTGGTTGTTAAAGGGAGAGCAGTACGCAGTAGAGTCAACTTTACATGATTAATTACTTATTGGTTTCAAAGTTTGTAGAGTTTTTTTACCGCATAGTTTCCTTATCAACTAATTATTTCACGTTTTTGGAATTCAGTAAAGTGTTTTAATTCAATTAATATCTACTGTTTTTAAAGTAGATTCAACGCGTGAAAGGAACTAAAACTGAAAGATATTGTAATTTGTTTGGGGTGAAAATCTTCGAAAATTTTTGCGTACGTGCTTCGTTAATGACCTTTTTGAAGCACAGAAAAGCTGCAACATGCCAGATTTATTGCGATAGTTTCTGGTAGCTACAAATCACAAAGAACGTGTAGAAATGTGGCCTAAGTCTCAGCTGCGTCTCGTCTTGTGATCGCAGCCCTTTATCCAAATTATATTGTTGTAAATTCTTTTCAGTATTTGTTTTAATGCAGATTGGTTAATTAATATACAATATGGTTTGCTAGTATAGGTTGGAACTTGAAATGCAAGATAGAACTTGCAGTGCAAAAGGGCAATTTGTATAGTTGCGGTAGATAGAATTAGCGAATTTTCGCGAAATTACCATGCGGATTTTTTATGTTGAGAAATATACCCTTTCTATCCAACTTCGCTTGCATGCAAAGAAAAATCTGTGAAAAGAGTGGACAGCCTTTGAAAACAGTGAAAGCAGTGAACGAATTTGTAAGGAAGTGAGCGGTCTGTTAAGGTATTGAGTTGTCTGTGAAGGTAGCCAGCGGTCTGTATAAAAAGTTAATGCATTGAAAATTCGGTAAAAGCTTTGAATTTTTGAGTGCATTGTGTGTGAAAGTAAGGATCAGTTCAATCATCCACTGATTGTAGTTTTTGACATTTTTTCACCTCAGTATGTTACGTTAAAATTTTGGCCACTGTTTGGATGGACGCCTCTCTGCAGAAATACAGCATTCCTAATTTTTATCAATTTATAATTCGTACACTTTACAATATAGACATTTACGCATTATAGTGTTAAACATTGAACAAAGTATATTTCCATATTTAATTGTAAAATATTCATATCTTACTTATCCAATTAAAAATTTATATAAATTTGATGGGATTTTGTTTGTAATAAGAAATTAGATTTATTGCTGTGTACATCATCGCTTTTGTATGAATTTTCCTACACCATGTGTTTTCTTTTTGTTCATTAACAAACTTCATTTTAGGGCATGCTCAAGCGATACACTTTAGTATGACTACATATAAGCGTAGAAATACTTACAGGCTAATGGGCCATGGCTCCTCTGAAATTTTTTAGGGGGCCTAGCCCCTCTCCCGGAAATTTTTCCCAATCTGAAAAACACCCTGATGTTCAACCATATTGCTGCATTTTCACCGTCTACCTTTTTGCTAGAAGTTGATTTACTGCGCCAGGGCGGTACGCTTTTCAGTCAGATTTTAGTCTGGAAGATATTGCTCGAAAATGCAGGAAAACTCTGGGAGGTATCTTTTTAGCCAGTCCAGAGGGCGAAAATGAAAATTTTCTCCCGCATCAGACCCAACCATGGCGGGTCCTGCTTCATTATACGA
Organism: Mastigias papua; assembly: GCA_964019165.1. Taxonomy (NCBI): domain Eukaryota; kingdom Metazoa; phylum Cnidaria; class Scyphozoa; order Rhizostomeae; family Mastigiidae; genus Mastigias; species Mastigias papua. The sequence goes on from OZ025275.1 coordinate 15,144,794, forward strand.
AGTTACCTGTCCCTTCCTCCCTAGCTATAAACTTGTTGCACCCCCTCAAATGCTCTGTTATTAGCTTATGGTATATACGCAGCAAATGTTCTACTTGCAGAGCCTTTCTGTTTGACATTCATCAACTGTTAACTGTAGGATTTCTATACACTTTCACATAAATGCGGTATAAAGCAAAACCCACATCTTCAAGTAATGGCTTTCTTTTCAGGAAGGAAGGTCTGCGCCTATATTTATTCAACTACCTTGCACATTTTGGAAGAAAATGAATCCATTGCATTTCAGCACACGTTGATTGAAACAAAAGGCTGACCTCAACAGTATTTCACAATACTTTGATAGTGTTTCTTTGTGGGGCCCGTCAGAGCCATATCCAGGATGGCAGAAGTCTAGGGGCATAACAGTGAATTATTTGTGTGGATCACGCCCTTCAACGCTCGCAATTGCAAAGGACCACCTTATTCGAAACATTTTCCTCTATTTTACTTCCCCCGCCACCCCAAGATTAAGTTTACAACGCTTTTGTACAATGCCATGAACCATATTTTATGAAAGTGGGGATCCGGACCCCCATTCCTCCTTAGATGCGCCACTGGGCCCCTAACTGACTATTAGTGGGGTAGAGGCCCAGCTGGCCTATTAGTGAATGTCGCTTTGTTGTTGAGACCCTACACCATGCTTACTTATATAAAAAATTTTCACAGCATATTTGCTGAAAATAGATTGCGTATTGGGCGGATTCCCAAATACGCGCTTTCTGGTCACACCCTTTACTGCCTTCCAGTGTGAGTGAAGCCAGATTTCTGCAGAGTTATTTGAATGAATATTGAAGTTGAATTGTGATGGCTATTGATATTTCAATCAGAGGAACTCTTGATATAGAAGATCGTGTGTGTACACTTTTTGAAGGGTTGAGTGGTATGATCTATGCAACATTTTACTGTTTGTTTAGTGCACAAAGCCATCTGATTTCTGCATAAATTGTTTACAGTTGCGCATAAAATTAGGTAATGTAAATTAGGTACAGTTTTTGGTATGTGAAGAAGGCTAGACACTTTTTATAAATATATAGTCTATAAGAATATCAAGGCTCAAAATTACTGAAGTTTAGGAATAATGCAAGGCTCAGGGTTCTTCAAGTCGGTTGTGCATTTTGCAGAATAAAAATATAATTTATACAAATATTAATGTTCAAAAATCAGTAAATTTTAAGAGGAATTTAAGAATATTCTTAGGCTCAAAGTAAAAGAAAGGTAAGAGCAGTGCAAGTGCGAATCCAGGGGAGCCTCAAACGGTAATATTTCGTCTCACAGAAATCTGTGTTCTGAGATACCACATGAATTAGAGAAGAAAATGAGTTAGGAATGAATTGAGCACTCTAGAAAACACTCGGATAGTTGCAGAAGGGCGTGGCTATGAACAATTTCTCCTCCCCAAAAGTTTATTTCTGACATGGCCCCACCCAAAACCAGACTCTGGATCTGCCTTATAAATCATATTTATTAGCATTAGATAGTAGATTGCAGCAAAATTAGAACTAGCTTCTCCATGAATATCAACCTTAGAGAAATTAATGTTGCACTATTCTATTGCTAAGTGTTGCGAACACATTGCATCAGATTGAGTGCAAAAGAGGCGGCTTAGAAGTTGTTTACACAAGGTAGTTATGGCAAAGGACTAAGATGGTGGATGATTGAAGGCAATAAACAGCGATGATAAACAGCATAAGCTGACATGGAGAAGTAAGAGGGAGCAGAGAGCAGATTCATCTTAGGAAAGATGCTTGCAACATGGACTACATGGAGAAAATGAAAAACCTTTTCGAAAAATGGTACATAAGTAGGATTAATTATATCATTTTTGATTACGGCGATTGTTTATTCCAATCACACCGGACTGCAGATTGTGGCCTTTGTTGATGAGATCTCCAACAGCATGCACGAGAATGCGAATTTTACTTCATTATTATCTTAATGATATCTGGAAAATATTTTCTATGAAGTTCAAATTAGAAAGTTACACCATGCTGTTTCGCGCCTTTCATAACTCTGGCACGCCCATTTCTGGGTGTGCAGTATCATTCGAGACGAAATATCTCTAGTGTGCACTTGCCATAGTCTGCAGTGTGGCCCACATATCCTCTTGGACTGAGAAGTATGGCAGTTTTTGATGAGATTTGTTCATATGCAAACGGGCATTTGTAGTCACTTGCACGTGAAAATGTACATACACTGTAACGTTTTTCTGACGAAAGGAAGTGTTTGTTGCTTCAATCCAACATCTTTTCAATCCAACATCTTTCCAACCCAGGTCGATGATTCCTTATTCCCAATCTACAAGAAACTCACACTGTGATGGACATTATGATACCTGGAGACCAACTGATGCAAATTTTTGTTAGTTTCTACCTCCCTCTTTCATTATTTTAGGGAAGTAGATATTATGACGAAAAAGCTCAAGGTAAATGATGATATTGTTGATACTTTAAACGTACTGCGTGTTGGAGGAGTGGACATATCTTTCTCTAAAGAGAAAGATGATGGTGGGGAGAATATTGATGAAGTTCATGCTGTTGTTACATTGGTTGTTGCAGAGTTGCCTTTAGAAGCTCCCACCAACCCACCTAAGGTACTATTTCAGAGTTTTTAAAGTCAGCCATCGGTTATCACATCTGATAGCAGCTTTTTGATTTGTGATACCTGCTTTCCCTTAGGTAAATTGTATGATATATGATAAATGAATCTTTCCTCCAGGCCTTGCATCTCCTACTCAAATATTCACAACTCCTTCTTCAAAACTGTTGAAAACACTGCATTTGCAGTATTGTGGTATCTTCTTATTGACTGTTAGTATTGGTACTTCATCCCCTGATGCTGTTTGAAACCTATTTGCATATTGTGCCAGCAGACAGTGATACAATGGAGACAAATGTTGCAACAATTTTTCGTTTCATATTTCTAAATAATGCCTGTCTGGTCAATCTCCTTCCTTGCCATGTCTTCTAATGTTCCCAATGCAGATTTAAAAGTTGTTACCAAAAGTAGCCAAATCATGTTGTTTTCTCATATTTTAATATTCTAATTTCATTTGACTCAGTTTTGTTGATTTATTTTAGTTAAATGCTGATATTAGTCATTTTAAGTTGCATGTAGACAATCTAAATCATGAAAGCTGAACTCATCAAACAAAACTGAGATTTTGCACCATTGCAGCCTTTTTTGGGGATGTACCTGGAAGAGCATCAAATAGAAATGGAGAATGCTGGGGTTACAAATGATGCAATGACTTGATAAAGTTTATAGAAGAGATATTGTCAAATCCTTGTTGCTTTTTGCTGATTGCATCTCCTCTTGCTGTAGGAACCAGTTGTTTGATTTTACTATTGTTTAAATCAATTTGACTACCACACCTGCTATGCTGAGAATTTGCTCCACCCCTAGGCCTTCTCACTTTTGCTATTGTCTCTTTACAGGTAGTTTATGACCACAGCTCTATTGTACACCTGGAACTGCCTTATATATCAGGTTATCTGGGTTTTAGAGAAGCTCCATGGTATAAGAAAGAATTAGAGTACATTGCTCACAATGAGCCGGACCTATATCCTCAGGTATAGCTGAATTTTATGAGCATGAGCATACAACTGTTTATGAGATGGATTAGTATTTTAGCAGATTCATTGATAATATGCAAATATTTATCACTGCAGACATGTTGCATCAGAGGTATGTTGTTATTAAACAAGAGATTTATTTTGTTTTACCATGAACAACAAATTAGGAAACAACTCACTATTGACCACTGTTCACAAAATTCCCTTTAATTTTGATGGCACCTTCTGATATTGTAAATTAGGAAAGTAAAACTTTGTAGTAGTTGATAACAACTCTTGTATGTATATGATTTATAGATTGCCTGCACTTAAGCTCCCATAAGCTTTAATCGAATAAAATGCTTTGTAGGTGCTGCTTGTTGATGGAAATGGTATTTTGCATCACAAGGGTAAGAATTACTTGTTGTGTTCTTTATATCCTTTGTGCTATATAACTTTACAACTTTTGCCCTCAGTAGGTAGCCAACCGCTGTATAAAACTTCAGACATTTGTCTTATTTAGGGTTTGGTTCAGCATGCCACATAGGTGTTGCCTTAGATATTCCAACTATAGGTGTTGCCAAGCAGTTGTTGTATGTTGATGGTTTATGTAAAGATGAAATCAAGGTATTTTGCATCATTTTTACATCCTGTCAATTCTTTTCATATTACTTATGTATTAAGTCAATCATGAAGAGTCTTTGAATGACTTTATAACATATATTAGTATGTTCTATTAGCACTTGTTTTTAAATTTCAGCAACTGAAGATTGATTAAGTGTACTCTGAAACATGTATATCTATAGAAATATATATAAATTTATATAAATATATATAAATATATATAAGTATATATATATATATATATATATATATGTGTGTGTGTGTGTGTGTGTGTGTGTGTGTGTGTGTGTGTGTGTGTGTGTGTGTGTGTGTGTGTGTGTGTGTGTGTGTTGAAGTCTGTTGGTACTACAGAACTTCACCATAGCACGAAAAAGCGGAAACATTCTTTTAGCATACTGAAAGCTTTTTTCGTCCGACACTCGTCAGAGTATGAAACGTCGGATAACGACCGAAAGGTGAACCGGAATATATAGCCAGATGCGGATACACGTGATATGATGAATAATGCGTTTATTTGGCCCTATGATTGGCCAATTAGCACCTATTCACCATTGTTTACTTGAAGAGCCCAAGTGAAAAAACGAACTCTTTTTGTTTACACAAGACTGGGTTTTGAGTCTTTCTGTGAACTGATTCCAAACCACTTAAATGTAAGGACGATCTTTCTTGCCCAATGATCCTAAAATTATCGTCTGTATACGTTTTACTGCATTCTGGATTTGTAATAGGATGTTGTCCTATGGCGGAATCACAATTTATTTTACGATGATTGTTTCTGCACACTACGAGATGGCTGTCCTCCCATTGTAACCCTGTTTGTTTGCTCAGTGAAAATTATTGCAAATGTTGTCCAAGTTTCAAGATTGTATCTGCCGAAAGTTATTGCATTTGTCTGTTTCAACTAAATTTTGTCAAATGGTTTTCAAGGAAGTATCTCAGTTTGCAACACTAAAGAGTCGCATAGTTTCAGATTGCCTCATGCCTAATTGTATTGTTTTTTCCTGATCCTCGTAGGAACGTAGTTTTTGTCCTGTCTGTTAGTCTCTACGTAGTGCATCCAACGGACCAAGCTTCACATCGGCTCGAAAATTTGTAAGGTACACAACTTGTTTGAGTGGTAGGGACTAAGAACGCCACGTATTTTAGCAGATGGCAATATGACTCTGGTATTGTAAACCACACGAGGCTTCATTGCATAGAAACAAGATGTACTAGCTTTGTTAATGTGGTTTTCAAATTTTGAAAACATCTCTAACCCATGGCAATAGTTATACCGGGCACTTTTCAGGAGCAAACTGTCTTGTCGATGGAATGTTGGCTAGTTTTTCCTTAATGCAAGAAAGAAGGACATCTTTTGGATATCCATTGTCAATTAGCAGTTGTTTTATTGTGACCAGCTCTGAGCCTAATTTAGTTTTGGAGCAAATCTCAAGTGCCATGTGAACTAAAGTTTTGAGAAGGCTGATTTTTCTTGCTTTTGGACTGAAGAAACCCCAACAGATATATTGACCAGTAAACGTTGGTTTTCCTGTAAACGGTGGTGAGAAATCCAGTGCCCTCTTTCTCCACCGAAACATATCGACAATTCAAGGAGTTGTTTTGCTCCTTCTCTTTTATGTATAAATTTTAGAGCTGGATGTAGAAAGTTGAGGTTTACATGAAAACGATCACAAAGAGGTCATGTTCTCATTTGGACTCTTCAAGTAAACAATGGCGAATAGGTGCCCATTGGCCTAACATAAGACGAACAAGATGCATTATTCATCACACTATGTGTATACCCATCTGGCTAGATATATTGCGGTTCACCTTTCGGTCGTTATCCGAAGTTTCATACTCTGAAGAGTGTCAAACGAAAAATACTTTTCAGTATGCTTGAAAAATGTTCTTACTTTTTCGAGCTATAGTGAAGGTCTGTTGTACCAACAGACTATTAACCTTGTATTTCCGATTGAATGTGGTAGGACCTTTCCTTCAGTCGGAAATTTTGGAGAGCTGTTGATTTCCACGATATCACTTAGGGTGCTTACTAAAATGATATATCAATTTCTTTTTCTGATAAGTCTGCAAGCCCTTACTTCATACTTGCTGGAACGCCATTCGAGACCAACAATGGCTCACATATAATCTCATGAAACCATTTTGACAGAGAACTATCAATCAGAAAACCACATAGGACTCGACAAAACCAATTAGAATTTGATCACAAATGGAATACGTTAGGTATATTTTGTCTATATTTATGTTACCCACACACAGATTTGCTTTTTTGTTGTTTGTATTGCTGAGTTTTTGAATGATGCAATAGTTATTCATGTTTTCAGGATCATACAACACAGTTGCAGGAAGCAGGTGATTCTTTTGACCTTGTTGGAAGGACTGGACGAGTTATTGGACGAGTAAGGCATTCATCTCCTTTGTATATTTACTCCCTAAGAGTAGTTGATGAGGAAAATAGTTGTTGCTACCTTCCTTTCATTGTTCATCTTGCATTTTGTCGTTCATGTTTAATGTTTGATCTTCCTTTTCCTGCTTCATTTTTCTCCTTCATTTCCCTCCATCTTTTTCATCACTTTTCTTCCTCATTAAGGCATTAAAGAGTACGAAGAAAAGCACAAAGCCATTGTTTATTTCAGTTGGGCACAAGATCGATTTAGACAGTGCTGTTGATATTGTTTGCAGATGTTGTGCCTACCGAATCCCTGAACCAATTCGTCAGGTAAGCAGCGAAATTTAAAAGTTAATATATATATATATATATATATATATATATATATATATATATATATATATATATATATATATGTGTGTGTGTGTGTGTGTGTGTGTGTGTGTGTGTGTTTGTTTGTTTGTGTGTGTGTGTGTGTGTGTGTCCATTATATCTCCATTATATGTACATACGAGCAGAATACAGAATTTTATATTTTATAGAGCTTATGTGGTTTTTAATCATAACTTTCCCTTTTTCTAGGCTGATATGATCTCCAAACAAGTCATACGTGAAGAGTACGATAATCACATCAAAGATTGTGACTTAAAATGGCGGGAACTTTCCCACCATCTGAAGCAAATGCAAATTTGTGGCGAGGAAATAAAACGTGAACGAATCACGAGCCAAAGTTGAGGATTGTTGCAATGTTGAAAGATAAGTACACTTGAAGGATTATTGAAAGCTAAGCTTTTAATAATACCCTTGGTAGTAAATTGATGTTTTATAGTCACGTGATTTTATTTACGTAATGGGCTGCATTTAATATTTGGTCAGATTTTTGTTGATTTGGGTCAAATGGAAGTCACTGTTTCAAATAATCTTTAATTTTAAAACCTTTTTCATTCATTTCATTTCATTTTATCAATATTTACACACGATATACCTTTCAGCATTCAAAACAAAATAAACAAATAACCTATTCACAATATTTGTCTAAAGAAAAAAAATAAGTAAACAAATAAATAAGTAAATAGACTGCTGCTCTACCAAGGGGTCGTGTTTGGGTCCTTTGATAGGTTCAAAAGATATTCTCTAAAACCTGTTCTAAAACGAGCGATTGATTCTTCTTCTCGAATATTGTTAGGGATGTTATTCTAGTTTTTGACACCAGAGAAGTAGAAACTTCGCTTTGCATATTCTAACCTAACTTTGGGAATTTGCAGATCTCCACTGTTCCTCATACACAATTTGCACTCCAGTGCAAACTCCCGCGCAAGTTCCCATGCAAATTTCCTCACAAACTCCAATTTGCTGTCAATTGCTAATTTAAAGGGCTGTTCTTCGCCATTGATCATTTGCCAACAAGACAATATGATGGAATATTTCTATTGGTTTTAATGTTAACACATTAAGTGGGCGTAATTTTGTTATGGAGTTGTATATGGTAAATTTTAGATAATATTTTTTATCGTTTCGATGTATTTTTATTGCATTCACGTGTTTAAGGGGGGTTTAAGGGTCGGTAAAGATCCTAGTAATTTGTCCCCCATGCGTTATTCTTAATATTCAACACGCACTTGCTTAACCCTTAGACCTTGCTTACTAGATAGCGTTCTTTTACACCTGGTAAACAGTTGTATATTTTCCACAAGAATGACGTTTTGGAAACTTGAAGTTTTTCGCATGTAGCACAATAGGAGGTATTTTAGCAGAGAACGTTTGAAAAATGTAGTTTGCAGGTTAATAATACATAATATAGTGAAAATCATTGTTATTAATATAATCAAAAAAGGGCAAAGTCCTTTTCCCACGGCAATGACGCTTAGGCTGGTTACTGTCTCCGTTTCAGTAGCCCTAGGCCACACGTATGCTGATGAACTAAATCCTTGTACATATTGGAGCTAATCCTCTGGAAGGTTGTTTAACTTTCCCATTCCATTCTTACATGGACGAGACGAGAAGGCAGTGGTTACCATTTGTCAAATCTCTGGTACGACTAGCCCTTGGAGTGACTCCTTTGACCATATTGCCGCCACTCTAGTTCTACAAGTACTTCGCTCACTAAAAGTCCTGTGAAAGACACTTATGACAAAGAAGACACAGACTTTACAAGCATTTATTTTATCAAAGATGACGACTGTAGGCATTCTTTTCGAATGATGGTGAATGATTTTGAAAGAATTGTATAGGCTTCACAGACTACTATCATTGAGGGCGTAATACTTTAGCCTCCATTCCGTGCCGAGATCCTATCCCTGCATATCGATTTAGTTAAATACTGAAGTCGTTCTACATTTGTCACTCCCCTCACAGTATGTAATTGTTTTATTATAGAAGTGTAATTTCTTTAACACATTGGACCGATTTTATGAATCAATCATACACAATTTATATGTGTATAAGCATGTAAATTTATATGTAGATATATATATATATATATATATTTATATATATATATATATATATATATATATATATATATATATATATATATATATATATATATTTATGTATATTATATATTCCTATATATGTGTATACATGTATACACCATACACTTGTTAGATTCCTATTAGACATGTAGATGATTCAATTTCTGACTAATACTAATATATATATTTTGCCCAAACATGACCGAGATATCACCGACATTGACATTGATTGATTTTCATTACAGATTGACCAGTCAAATTGACACATCAATTTCAATTTCGGTCATTTTTCGCTTAATTTTTGGCCACAATACCAAGGCTATAGCCTTACTTTTTCGCCACAATTGGCTCATTTTCATCACTTTTCAATCTGCAATCAAATTCAATCAATTTCAGTTTCGGTCATTTTTCGCTCATTTTTGGCCAAAATACCAAGGCTATAGCCTTACTTTTTGGCCAATATTGGCTCATTTTCATCACTTTTCAATCTGCAATCAAAATCAATCAATTTCAATTTCGGTCATTTTTCGCTCATTTTTCGCCAAACTACCAAGGCTATAGCCTTACTTTTTGGCCAATATTGGCTCATTTTCATCACTTTTCAATCTGCAATCAAAATCAATCAATTTCAATTTCGGTCATTTTTCGCTCATTTTTGGCCAAACTACCAAGGCTATAGCCTTACTTTTTTGCCAACATTGGCTCATTTTCATCACTTTTCAATCTGCAATCACAGTCAATCAATTTCACTTTCGGTCATTTTTCGCTTAATTTTTGGCCAAACTACCAAGGCTATAGCCTTACTTTTTGGCCAAAATTCGCTCATTTTCATCACTTTACAAACTGTAATCAAACTCAATCAATTTCACTTTCAGTCATTTGTCGTTGATTTTTGGCCACACTACGACGGCTATAGCCTTACTTCTTGGCCAAAATTGGCTCATTTTCATCACTTTTCAATCTGCAATCATAATCAATCAATTTCAGTTTCGGTCATTTTTCGCTCATTTTTGGCCAAAATACCAAGGCTATAGCCTTACTTTTTTGCCAACATTGGCTCATTTTCATCACTTTTCAATCTGCAATCAAAGTCAATCAATTTCACTTTCGGTCATTTTTCGCTTAATTTTTGGCCAAACTACCAAGGCTATAGCCTTACTTTTTGGCCAAAATTGGCTCATTTTCATCACTTTTCAATCTGCAATCATAATCAATCAATTTCAGTTTCGGTCAGTTTTCGCTCATTTTTGGCCAAAATACCAAGGCTATAGCCTTACTTTTTGGCCAAAATTGGCTCATTTTCATCACTTTTCAATCTGCAATCAAAGTCAATCAATTTCACTTTCGGTCATTTTTCGCTTAATTTTTGGCCAAACTACCAAGGCTATAGCCTTACTTTTTGGCCAAAATTCGCTCATTTTCATCACTTTACAAACTGTAATCAAACTCAATCAATTTCACTTTCAGTCATTTGTCGTTGATTTTTGGCCACACTACGAAGGCTATAGCCTTACTTCTTGGCCAAAATTGGCTCATTTTCATCACTTTTCAATCTGCAATCATAATCAATCAATTTCAGTTTCGGTCATTTTTCGCTCATTTTTGGCCAAAATACCAAGGCTATAGCCTTACTTTTTTGCCAACATTGGCTCATTTTCATCACTTTTCAATCTGCAATCAAAGTCAATCAATTTCACTTTCGGTCATTTTTCGCTTAATTTTTGGCCAAACTACCAAGGCTATAGCCTTACTTTTTGGCCAAAATTGGCTCATTTTCATCACTTTTCAATCTGCAATCATACTCAATCAATTTCAGTTTCGGTCAGTTTTCGCTCATTGTTGGCCAAAATACCAAGGCTATAGCCTTACTTTTTGGCCAATATTGGCTCATTTTCATCACTTTTCAATCTGCAATCAAAGTCAATCAATTTCACTTTCGGTCATTTTTCGCTTAATTTTTGGCCAAACTACCAAGGCTACAGCCTTACTTTTTGGCCAACATTGGCTCATTTTCATCACTTTTCAATCTGCAATCAGAATCAATCAATTTGAGTTTCGGTCATTTTTCGCTCATTTTTGGCCAAAATACCAAGGCTATAGCCTTACTTTTTTGCCAACATTGGCTCATTTTCATCACTTTTCAATCTGCAATCAAAATCAATCAATTTCAGTTTCGGTCATTTTTCGCTCATTTTTGGCCAAAATACCAAGGCTATAGCCTTACCTTTCGGCCAGAATTGGCTCATTTTCATCACTTTTCAATCTGCAATCAAAATCAATCAATTTCACTTTCGGTCATTTTTCGCTTAATTTTTGGCCAAACTACCAAGGCTATAGCCTTACTTTTTGGCCAATATTGGCTCATTTTCATCACTTTTCAATCTGCAATCAAAATCAATCAATTTCAATTTCGGTCATTTTTCGCTCATTTTTGGCCAAAATACCAAGGCTATAGCCTTACTTTTTGGCAAAAATTGGCTCATTTTCATCACTTTTCACTCTACAATCAAATTCAATCAATTTCAGTTTCGGTCATTTTTCGCTCATTTTTGGCAAAATACCAAGGCTATAGCCTTACTTTTTGGCCAATATTGGCTCATTTTCATCACTTTTCAATCTGCAATCAAAATCAATCAATTTCATTTTCAGTCAGTTTTCGCTCATTGTTGGCCAAAATACCAAGGCTATAGCCTTACTTTTTGGCCAATATTGGCTCATTTTCATCACTTTTCAATCTGCAATCAAAGTCAATCAATTTCACGTTCGGTCATTTTTCGCTTAATTTTTGGCCAAGCTACCAAGGCTATAGCCTTGCTTTTTGGCCAATAGTGGCTCATTGTCATCACTTTTCAATCTGCAATCAAAATCAATCAATTTCAATTTCGGTCATTTTTCGCTCATTTTTTGCCAAACTACCAAGGCTATAGCCTTACCTTTTGGCCAATATTGGCTCATTTTCATCACTTTTCAATCTGCAATCAAAATCAATCAATTTCACTTTCGGTCATTTTTCGCTCATTTTTGGCCAAAATACCAAGGCTATAGCCTTACTTTTTGGCAAACATTGGCTCATTTTCATCACTTTTCACTCTGCAATCAAATTCAATCAATTTCAGTTTCGGTCATTTTTCGCTCATTTTTGGCCAACATACCAAGGCTATAGCCTTACTTTTTGGCCAATATTGGCTCATTTTCATCACTTTTCAATCTGCAATCAAAATCAATCAATTTCATTTTCGGTCAGTTTTCGCTCATTGTTGGCCAAAATACCAAGGCTATAGCCTTACTTTTTGGCCAATATTGGCTCATTTTCATCACTTTTCAATCTGCAATCAAAGTCAATCAATTTCACTTTCGGTCATTTTTCGCTTAATTTTTGGCCAAACTACCAAGGCCACAGCCTTACTTTTTGGCCAACATTGGCTCATTTTCATCACTTTTCAATCTGCAATCAGAATCAATCAATTTGAGTTTCGGTCATTTTTCGCTCATTTTTGGCCAAAATACCAAGGCTATAGCCTTACTTTTTTGCCAACATTGGCTCATTTTCATCACTTTTCAATCTGCAATCAAAATCAATCAATTTCAGTTTCGGTCATTTTTCGCTCATTTTTGGCCAAAATACCAAGGCTATAGCCTTACCTTTCGGCCAGAATTGGCTCATTTTCATCACTTTTCAATCTGCAATCAAAATCAATCAATTTCACTTTCGGTCATTTTTCGCTTAATTTTTGGCCAAACTACCAAGGCTATAGCCTTACTTTTTGGCCAATATTGGCTCATTTTCATCACTTTTCAATCTGCAATCAAAATCAATCAATTTCAATTTCGGTCATTTTTCGCTCATTTTTGGCCAAAATACCAAGGCTATAGCCTTACTTTTTGGCAAAAATTGGCTCATTTTCATCACTTTTCACTCTACAATCAAATTCAATCAATTTCAGTTTCGGTCATTTTTCGCTCATTTTTGGCAAAATACCAAGGCTATAGCCTTACTTTTTGGCCAATATTGGCTCATTTTCATCACTTTTCAATCTGCAATCAAAATCAATCAATTTCATTTTCAGTCAGTTTTCGCTCATTGTTGGCCAAAATACCAAGGCTATAGCCTTACTTTTTGGCCAATATTGGCTCATTTTCATCACTTTTCAATCTGCAATCAAAGTCAATCAATTTCACGTTCGGTCATTTTTCGCTTAATTTTTGGCCAAGCTACCAAGGCTATAGCCTTGCTTTTTGGCCAATAGTGGCTCATTGTCATCACTTTTCAATCTGCAATCAAAATCAATCAATTTCAATTTCGGTCATTTTTCGCTCATTTTTTGCCAAACTACCAAGGCTATAGCCTTACCTTTTGGCCAATATTGGCTCATTTTCATCACTTTTCAATCTGCAATCAAAATCAATCAATTTCACTTTCGGTCATTTTTCGCTCATTTTTGGCCAAAATACCAAGGCTATAGCCTTACTTTTTGGCAAACATTGGCTCATTTTCATCACTTTTCACTCTGCAATCAAATTCAATCAATTTCAGTTTCGGTCATTTTTCGCTCATTTTTGGCCAACATACCAAGGCTATAGCCTTACTTTTTGGCCAATATTGGCTCATTTTCATCACTTTTCAATCTGCAATCAAAATCAATCACTTTCATTTTCGGTCAGTTTTCGCTCATTGTTGGCCAAAATACCAAGGCTATAGCCTTACTTTTTGGCCAATATTGGCTCATTTTCATCACTTTTCAATCTGCAATCAAAGTCAATCAATTTCACTTTCGGTCATTTTTCGCTTAATTTTTGGCCAAACTACCAAGGCTACAGCCTTACTTTTTGGCCAACATTGGCTCATTTTCATCACTTTTCAATCTGCAATCAAAATCAATCAATTTCACTGTCGGTCATTCTTTGCTCATTTGTGGCCAGAATACCAAGGCTATAGCCTTACTTTTTGGCCAACATTGGCTCATTTTCATCACTTTTCAATCTGCAATCAAAATCAATCAATTTCACTTTCGGTCATTTTTCGCTCATTTTCGGCCAAAATACCAAGGCTATAGCCTTACTTTTTTGCCAACATTGGCTCATTTTCATCACTTTTCAATCTGCAATCAAAATCAATCAATTTCACTGTCGGTCATTGTTTCCTCATTTTTGGCCAAAATACCAAGGCTATAGCCTTACTTTTTGGCCAAAATTGGCTCATTTTCATCACTTTTCAATCTGCAATCAAAATCAATCAATTTCACTGTCAGTCATTGTTTGCTCATTTTTGGCCAAAATACCAAGGCTATAGCCTTACTTTTTGGCCAAAATTGGCTCATTTTCATCACTTTTCAATCTGCAATCAAAATCAATCAATTTCAGTTTCGGTCATTTGTCGCTCATTTCTGGCCAAAATACCACGGCTATAACCTTACTTTTTCGCCAAAATTGGCTCATTTTCATCACTTTTCAATCTGCAATCAAAATCAATCAATTTCACTGTCGGTCATTTTTCGCTCATTTTTGGCCAAAATACCAAGGCTATAGCCTTACTTTTTGGCCAATATTGGCTCATTTTCATCACTTTTCAATCTGCAATCAAAATCAATCACTTTCATTTTCGGTCAGTTCTCGCTCATTTTTGGCCAAAATACCAAGGCTATAGCTTTACTTTTTGGCCACAATTCGCTCATTTTCATCACGTTTCACACTGTAATCAAACTCAATCAATTTCACTTTCAGTCATTTGTCGTTGATTTTTGGCCAAACTACGAAGGCTATAGCCTTACTTTTTGGCCAAAATTGGCTCATTTTCATCACTTTTCAATCTGCAATCAAAGTCAATCAATTTCACTGTCAGTCATTGTTTGCTCATTTTTGGCCAAAATACCAAGGCTATAGCCTTACTTTTTGGCCAAAATTGGCTCATTTTCATCACTTTTCAATCTGCAATCAAAATCAATCAATTTCAATTTCGGTCATTTGTCGCTCATTTCTGGCCAAAATACCACGGCTATAACCTTACTTTTTCGCCAAAATTGGCTCATTTTCATCACTTTTCAATCTGCAATCAAAATCAATCAATTTCACTGTCGGTCATTTTTCGCTCATTTTTGGCCAAAATACCAAGGCTATAGCCTTACTTTTTGGCCAATATTGGCTCATTTTCATCACTTTTCAATCTGCAATCAAAATCAATCACTTTCATTTTCGGTCAGTTCTCGCTCATTTTTGGCCAAAATACCAAGGCTATAGCTTTACTTTTTGAAAACAATTCGCTCATTTTCATCACGTTTCACACTGTAATCAAACTCAATCAATTTCACTTTCAGTCATTTGTCGTTGATTTTTGGCCAAACTACGAAGGCTATAGCCTTACTTCTTGGCCAAAATTGGCTCATTTTCATCACTTTTCAATCTGCAATCATAATCAATCAATTTCAGTTTCGGTCATTTTTCGCTCATTTTCGGCCAAAATACCAAGGCTATAGCCTTACTTTTTTGCCAACATTGGCTCATTTTCATCACTTTTCAATCTGCAATCAAAATCAATCAATTTCACTGTCGGTCATTGTTTGCTCATTTTTGGCCAAAATACCAAGGCTATAGCCTTACTTTTTGGCCAAAATTGGCTCATTTTCATCACTTTTCAATCTGCAATCAAAATCAATCAATTTCACTGTCAGTCATTGTTTGCTCATTTTTGGCCAAAATACCAAGGCTATAGCCTTACTTTTTGGCCAAAATTGGCTCATTTTCATCACTTTTCAATCTGCAATCAAAATCAATCAATTTCACTGTCAGTCATTGTTTGCTCATTTTTGGCCAAAATACCAAGGCTATAGCCTTACTTTTTGGCCAAAATTGGCTCATTTTCATCACTTTTCAATCTGCAATCAAAATCAATCAATTTCACTGTCGGTCATTGTTTGCACATTTTTGGCCAAAATACCAAGGCTATAGCCTTACTTTTTGGCCAAACTTGGCTCATTTTCATCACTTTTCAATCTGCAATCAAAATCAATCAAATTCAATTTCGGTCATTTTTCGCTCAATATTGGCCAAAATACCAAGGCTATAGCCTTACTTTTTGGCAAAAATTGGCTCATTTTCATCACTTTTCACTCTACAATCAAATTCAATCAATTTCAGTTTCGGTCATTTTTCGCTCATTTTTGGCAAAATACCAAGGCTATAGCCTTACTTTTTGGCCAATATTGGCTCATTTTCATCACTTTTCAATCTGCAATCAAAATCAATCAATTTCATTTTCAGTCAGTTTTCGCTCATTGTTGGCCAAAATACCAAGGCTATAGCCTTACTTTTTGGCCAATATTGGCTCATTTTCATCACTTTTCAATCTGCAATCAAAGTCAATCAATTTCACGTTCGGTCATTTTTCGCTTAATTTTTGGCCAAGCTACCAAGGCTATAGCCTTGCTTTTTGGCCAATAGTGGCTCATTGTCATCACTTTTCAATCTGCAATCAAAATCAATCAATTTCAATTTCGGTCATTTTTCGCTCATTTTTTGCCAAACTACCAAGGCTATAGCCTTACCTTTTGGCCAATATTGGCTCATTTTCATCACTTTTCAATCTGCAATCAAAATCAATCAATTTCACTTTCGGTCATTTTTCGCTCATTTTTGGCCAAAATACCAAGGCTATAGCCTTACTTTTTGGCAAACATTGGCTCATTTTCATCACTTTTCACTCTGCAATCAAATTCAATCAATTTCAGTTTCGGTCATTTTTCGCTCATTTTTGGCCAACATACCAAGGCTATAGCCTTACTTTTTGGCCAATATTGGCTCATTTTCATCACTTTTCAATCTGCAATCAAAATCAATCAATTTCATTTTCGGTCAGTTTTCGCTCATTGTTGGCCAAAATACCAAGGCTATAGCCTTACTGTTTGGCCAATATTGGCTCATTTTCATCACTTTTCAATCTGCAATCAAAGTCAATCAATTTCACTTTCGGTCATTTTTCGCTTAATTTTTGGCCAAACTACCAAGGCTATAGCCTTACTTTTTGGCCAATATTGGCTCATTTTCATCACTTTTCAATCTGCAATCAGAATCAATCAATTTGAGTTTCGGTCATTTTTCGCTCATTTTTGGCCAAAATACCAAGGCTATAGCCTTACTTTTTTGCCAACATTGGCTCATTTTCATCACTTTTCAATCTGCAATCAAAATCAATCAATTTCAGTTTCGGTCATTTTTCGCTCATTTTTGGCCAAAATACCAAGGCTATAGCCTTACCTTTCGGCCAGAATTGGCTCATTTTCATCACTTTTCAATCTGCAATCAAAATCAATCAATTTCACTTTCGGTCATTTTTCGCTTAATTTTTGGCCAAGCTACCAAGGCTATAGCCTTGCTTTTTGGCCAATAGTGGCTCATTGTCATCACTTTTCAATCTGCAATCAAAATCAATCAATTTCAATTTCGGTCATTTTTCGCTCATTTTTTGCCAAACTACCAAGGCTATAGCCTTACCTTTTGGCCAATATTGGCTCATTTTCATCACTTTTCAATCTGCAATCAAAATCAATCAATTTCACTTTCGGTCATTTTTCGCTCATTTTTGGCCAAAATACCAAGGCTATAGCCTTACTTTTTGGCAAACATTGGCTCATTTTCATCACTTTTCACTCTGCAATCAAATTCAATCAATTTCAGTTTCGGTCATTTTTCGCTCATTTTTGGCCAACATACCAAGGCTATAGGCTTACTTTTTGGCCAATATTGGCTCATTTTCATCACTTTTCAATCTGCAATCAAAATCAATCAATTTCATTTTCGGTCAGTTTTTGCTCATTGTTGGCCAAAATACCAAGGCTATAGCCTTACTTTTTGGCCAATATTGGCTCATTTTCATCACTTTTCAATCTGCAATCAAAGTCAATCAATTTCACTTTCGGTCATTTTTCGCTTAATTTTTGGCCAAACTACCAAGGCTACAGCCTTACTTTTTGGCCAACATTGGCTCATTTTCATCACTTTTCAATCTGCAATCAAAATCAATCAATTTCACTGTCGGTCATTCTTTGCTCATTTTTGGCCAGAATACCAAGGCTATAGCCTTACTTTTTGGCCAACATTGGCTCATTTTCATCACTTTTCAATCTGCAATCAAAATCAATCAATTTCACTTTCGGTCAATTTTCGCTCATTTTCGGCCAAAATACCAAGGCTATAGCCTTACTTTTTTGCCAACATTGGCTCATTTTCATCACTTTTCAATCTGCAATCAAAATCAATCAATTTCAATTTCGGTCATTTGTCGCTCATTTCTGGCCAAAATACCACGGCTATAACCTTACTTTTTCGCCAAAATTGGCTCATTTTCATCACTTTTCAATCTGCAATCAAAATCAATCAATTTCACTGTCGGTCATTTTTCGCTCATTTTTGGCCAAAATACCAAGGCTATAGCCTTACTTTTTGGCCAATATTGGCTCATTTTCATCACTTTTCAATCTGCAATCAAAATCAATCACTTTCATTTTCGGTCAGTTCTCGCTCATTTTTGGCCAAAATACCAAGGCTATAGCTTTACTTTTTGGCCACAATTCGCTCATTTTCATCACGTTTCACACTGTAATCAAACTCAATCAATTTCACTTTCAGTCATTTGTCGTTGATTTTTGGCCAAACTACGAAGGCTATAGCCTTACTTCTTGGCCAAAATTGGCTCATTTTCATCACTTTTCAATCTGCAATCATAATCAATCAATTTCAGTTTCGGTCATTTTTCGCTCATTTTCGGCCAAAATACCAAGGCTATAGCCTTACTTTTTTGCCAACATTGGCTCATTGTCATCACTTTTCAATCTGCAATCAAAATCAATCAATTTCACTGTCGGTCATTGTTTGCTCATTTTTGGCCAAAATACCAAGGCTATAGCCTTACTTTTTGGCCAAAATTGGCTCATTTTCATCACTTTTCAATCTGCAATCAAAATCAATCAATTTCACTGTCAGTCATTGTTTGCTCATTTTTGGCCAAAATACCAAGGCTATAGCCTTACTTTTTGGCCAAAATTGGCTCATTTTCATCACTTTTCAATCTGCAATCAAAATCAATCAATTTCACTGTCGGTCATTGTTTGCACATTTTTGGCCAAAATACCAAGGCTATAGCCTTACTTTTTGGCCAAACTTGGCTCATTTTCATCACTTTTCAATCTGCAATCAAAATCAATCAAATTCAATTTCGGTCATTTTTCGCTCAATATTGGCCAAAATACCAAGGCTATAGCCTTACTTTTTGGCCAAAATTTGCTCATTTTCATCACTTTTCAATCTGCAATCAAAATCAATCAATTTCAATTTCGGTCATTTTTCGCTCATTTTTGGCCAACATACCAAGGCTATAGCCTTACTTTTTGGCCAAAATTGGCTCATTTTCATCACTTTTCAATCTGCAATCAAAGTCAATCAATTTCAATTTCGGTCATTTCTCGCTCATTTTTGGCCAAACTACCAAGGCTATAGCCTTACTTTTTTGCCAACATTGGCTCATTTTCATCACTTTTCAATCTGCAATCAAAATCAATCAATTTCACTGTCGGTCATTGTTTCCTCATTTTTGGCCAAAATACCAAGGCTATAGCCTTACTTTTTGGCCAAAATTGGCTCATTTTCATCACTTTTCAATCTGCAATCAAAATCAATCAATTTCACTGTCGGTCATTGTTTGCTCATTTTTGGCCAAAATACCAAGGCTATAGCCTTACTTTTTGGCCAAAATTGGCTCATTTTCATCACTTTTCAATCTGCAATCAAAATCAATCAAATTCAATTTCGGTCATTTTTCGCTCAATATTGGCCAAAATACCAAGGCTATAGCCTTACTTTTTGGCCAAAATTGGCTCATTTTCATCACTTTTCAATCTGCAATCAAAATCAATCAATTTCACTGTCGGTCATTGTTTGCTCATTTTTGGCCAACATACCAAGGCTATAGCCTTACTTTTTGGCCAAAATTGGCTCATTTTCATCACTTTTGAATCTGCAATCAAAATCAATCAAATTCAATTTCGGTCATTTTTCGCTCAATATTGGCCAAAATACCAAGGCTATAGCCTTACTTTTTGGCCAAAATTGGCTCATTTTCATCACTTTTCAATCTGCAATCAAAATCAATCAATTTCAATTTCGGTCATTTTTCGCTCATTTTTGGCCAACATACCAAGGCTATAGCCTTACTTTTTGGCCAAAATTGGCTCATTTTCATCACTTTTCAATCTGCAATCAAAGTCAATCAATTTCAATTTCGGTCATTTTTCGCTCATTTTTGGCCACAATACCAAGGCTATAGCCTTACTTTTTGGCCAAAATTGGCTCAGTTTCATCACTTTTCAATCTGCAATCAAAATCTATCAATTTCAATTTCGGTCATTTGTCGCTCATTTCTGGCCAAAATACCACGGCTATAACCTTACTTTTTGGCCAAAATTGGCTCATTTTCATCACTTTTCAATCTGCAATCAAAATCAATCAAATTCAATTTCGGTCATTTTTCGCTCAATATTGGCCAAAATACCAAGGCTATAGCCTTACTTTTTGGCCAAAATTGGCTCATTTTCATCACTTTTCAATCTGCAATCAAAATCAATCAATTTCACTGTCGGTCATTGTTTGCTCATTTTTGGCCAACATACCAAGGCTATAGCCTTACTTTTTGGCCAAAGTTGGCTCATTTTCATCACTTTTCAATCTGCAATCAAAGTCAATCAATTTCAATTTCGGTCATTTTTCGCTCATTTTTGGCCAAACTACCAAGGCTATAGCCTTACCTTTTGGCCAACATTGGCTCATTTTCATCACTTTTCAATCTGCAATCACAATCAATCACTTTCAATTTCGGTCATTTGTCGCTCATTTTTGGCCAAACTACCAAGGCTATAGCCTTACCTTTTGGCCAAAATTGGCTCATTTTCATCACTTTTCAATCTGCAATCACAATCGAGCAATTTCAATTTCGGTCATTTTTCGCTCATTTTTGGCCAAAATACCAAGGCTATAGCCTTACTTTTTGGCAAAAATTGGCTCATTTTCATCACTTTTCACTCTACAATCAAATTCAATCAATTTCAGTTTCGGTCATTTTTCGCTCATTTTTGGCAAAATACCAAGGCTATAGCCTTACTTTTTGGCCAATATTGGCTCATTTTCATCACTTTTCAATCTGCAATCAAAATCAATCAATTTCATTTTCAGTCAGTTTTCGCTCATTGTTGGCCAAAATACCAAGGCTATAGCCTTACTTTTTGGCCAATATTGGCTCATTTTCATCACTTTTCAATCTGCAATCAAAGTCAATCAATTTCACGTTCGGTCATTTTTCGCTTAATTTTTGGCCAAGCTACCAAGGCTATAGCCTTGCTTTTTGGCCAATAGTGGCTCATTGTCATCACTTTTCAATCTGCAATCAAAATCAATCAATTTCAATTTCGGTCATTTTTCGCTCATTTTTTGCCAAACTACCAAGGCTATAGCCTTACCTTTTGGCCAATATTGGCTCATTTTCATCACTTTTCAATCTGCAATCAAAATCAATCAATTTCACTTTCGGTCATTTTTCGCTCATTTTTGGCCAAAATACCAAGGCTATAGCCTTACTTTTTGGCAAACATTGGCTCATTTTCATCACTTTTCAATCTGCAATCAAAATCAATCACTTTCAATTTCGGTCATTTGTCGCTCATTTTTGGCCAAACTACCAAGGCTATAGCCTAACCTTTTGGCCAAAATTGGCTCATTTTCATCACTTTTCAATCTGCAATCAAAATCAATCAATTTCAATTTCGGTCATTTTTCGCTCATTTTTGGCCAAAATACCAAGGCTATAGCCTTACTTTTTGGCAAAAATTGGCTCATTTTCATCACTTTTCACTCTACAATCAAATTCAATCAATTTCAGTTTCGGTCATTTTTCGCTCATTTTTGGCAAAATACCAAGGCTATAGCCTTACTTTTTGGCCAATATTGGCTCATTTTCATCACTTTTCAATCTGCAATCAAAATCAATCAATTTCATTTTCAGTCAGTTTTCGCTCATTGTTGGCCAAAATACCAAGGCTATAGCCTTACTTTTTGGCCAATATTGGCTCATTTTCATCACTTTTCAATCTGCAATCAAAGTCAATCAATTTCACGTTCGGTCATTTTTCGCTTAATTTTTGGCCAAGCTACCAAGGCTATAGCCTTGCTTTTTGGCCAATAGTGGCTCATTGTCATCACTTTTCAATCTGCAATCAAAATCAATCAATTTCAATTTCGGTCATTTTTCGCTCATTTTTTGCCAAACTACCAAGGCTATAGCCTTACCTTTTGGCCAATATTGGCTCATTTTCATCACTTTTCAATCTGCAATCAAAATCAATCAATTTCACTTTCGGTCATTTTTCGCTCATTTTTGGCCAAAATACCAAGGCTATAGCCTTACTTTTTGGCAAACATTGGCTCATTTTCATCACTTTTCAATCTGCAATCAAAGTCAATCAATTTCAATTTCGGTCATTTTTCGCTCATTTTTGGCCAAACTACCAAGGCTATAGCCTTACCTTTTGGCCAAAATTGGCTCATTTTCATCACTTTTAAATCTGCAATCAAAATCAATCAATTTCAGTTTTGGTCATTGTTTGCTCATTTTTGGCCAAAATACCAAGGCTATAGCCTTACTCTTTGGCCAAAATTGGCTCATTTTCATCACTTTTCAATCTGCAATCAAAATCAATCAATTTCAATTTCGGTCATTTTTCGCTCATTTTTGGCCAAAATACCAAGGCTATAGCCTTACTTTTTGGCCAATATTGGCTCATTTTCATCACTTTTCAATCTGCAATCAACATCAATCAATTTCAGTTTCGGTCATTTGTCGCTCATTTTTGGCCAAAATACCAAGGCTATAACCTTACTTTTTGGTCAAAATTGGCTCATTTTCATCACTTTTCAATCTGCAATCAAAATCAATCAATTTCAGTTTCAGTCATTTTTCGCTCATTTTTGGCCAAAATACCAAGGCTATAGCCTGACCTTTTGGCCAAAATTGGCTCATTTTCATCACTTTTCAATCTGCAATCAAAATCAATCACTTTCATTTTCGGTCATTTTTCGCTTAATTTTTGGCCAAAATACCAAGGCTATAGCCTTACTTTTTGGCCAAAATTGGCTCATTTTCATCACTTTTCAATCTGCAATCAAATTCAATCAATTTCATTTCGGTCAGCTTTCGCTCATTTTTGGCCAAAATACCAAGGCTATAGCCTTACTTTTTGGCCAAAAATTGGCTCATTTTCATCACTTTTCAATCTGCAATCACAATCAATCAATTTCATTTTCGGTCAGTTTTCGCTCATTATTGGCCAAAATACCAAGGCTATAGCCTTACTTTTTGGCAAAAATTGGCTCATTTTCATCACTTTTCACTCTGCAATAAAATTCAATCAATTTCAGTTTCGGTCATTTTTCGCTTATCTTTGGCCAAACTACCAAGGCTATAGCCTTACCTTTTGGCCAACATTGGCTCATTTTCATCACTTGTCAATCTGCAATCAAAATCAATCAATTTGAATTTCGGTCATTTTTCGCTCATTTTTGGCCAAAATACCAAGGCTATAGCCTTGCTTATCGGCCAAAATTGGCTCATTTTCATCACTTTTCAATCTGCAATCACAATCGAGCAATTTCAATTTCGGTCATTTTTCGCTCATTTTTGGCCAAAATACCAAGGCTATAGCCTTACTTTTTGGCCAAAATTACCTCATTTTCATCACTTTTCAATCTAGAATCAAAATCAATCAATTTCATTGTCGGTCAGTTTTTGCTCAGTGTTGGCCACAATACCAAGGCTATAGCCTTACTTTTTGGCCAAAATTGGCTCATTTTCATCACTTTTCAATCTGCAATCACAATCAATCAATTTCAATTTCGGTCAGTTTTCGCTCATTTTTGGCCAAACCACCAAGGCTATAGCCTTGCTTATCGGCCAAAATTCGCTCATTTTCATCACTTTTCAATCTGCAATCACAATCGATCAATTTCAATTTCGGTCATTTTTCGCTCATTTTTGGCCAAAATACCAAGGCTATAGCCTTACTTTTTGGCCAAAATTGGCTCATTTTCATCACTTTTCAATCTGCAATCACAATCGATCAATTTCAATTTCGGTCATTTTTCGCTCATTTTTGGCCAAAATACCAAGGCTATAGCCTTACCTTTTGGCCAACATTGGCTCATATTCATCACTTTTCAATCTGCAATCAAATTCAATCACTTTCAGTTTCGGTCATTTTTCGCTCATTTTTGGCCAAAATACCAAGGCTATAGCCTTACCTTTTGGCCAAAATTGGCTCATTTTCATCACTTTTCAATCTGCAATCAAACTCAATCAATTTCAGTTTCGGTCATTTTTCGGTCATTTTTGGCCAAAATACCAAGGCTATAGCCTTACTTTTTGGCCGAAATTGGCTCATTTTCATCACTTTTCAATCTGCAATCACAATCAATCAATTTCATTTTCGGTCAGTTTTCGCTCATTTTTGGCCAAAATACCAAGGCTATAGCCTTACTTTTTGGCCAAAATTGGCTCATTGTCATCACTTTTCAATCTGCAATCACAATCAATCAATTTCATTTTCGGTCAGTTTTCGCTCATTTTTGGCCAAAATACCAAGGCTATAGCCTTACTTTTTGGCCAAAATTCGCTCATTTTCATCACTTTACAAACTGTAATCAAACTCAATCATTTTCACTTTCAGTCATTTGTCGTTGATTTTTGGCCACACTACGAAGGCTATAGCCTTACTTCTTGGCCAAAATTGGCTCATTTTCATCACTTTTCAATCTGCAATCAAACTCAATCAATTTAATTTTTGGTCAGTTTTCGCTCAGTTTTGGCCAAAATACCAAGGCTATAGCCTTACTTTTTGGCAAAAATTGGCTCATTTTCATCACTTTTCACTCTGCAATCAAATTCAATCAATTTCAGTTTCGGTCATTTTTCGCTCATTTTTGGCCAAAATACCAAGGCTATAGCCTTACTTTTTGGCCAATATTGGCTCATTTTCATCACTTTTCAATCTGCAATCAAAATCAATCAATTTCAATTTCGGTCATTGTTCGCTCATTTTTGGCCAAAATACCAAGGCTATAGCCTTACTTTTTTGCCAAAATTGGCTCACTTTCATCACTTTTCAATCTGCAATCAAAATCAATCAATTTCAGTTTTGGTCATTTGTCGCTCAATTTTGGCCAAAATACCAAGGCTATAGCCTTACCTTTTGGCCAAAATTGGCTCATTTTCATCACTTTTCAATCTGCAATCAATTTCAATCAATTTCAATTTCGGTCATTTTTCGCTCATTTTTGGCCAAAATACCAAGGCTATAGGCTTACTTTTTGGCCGAAATTGGCTCATTTTCATCACTTTTCAATCTGCAATCAAACTCAATCAATTTCAATTTCGGTAATTTTTCGCTCATTTTTGGCCAAAATACCAAGGCTATAGCCTTACTTTTTTGGCCAAAATTGGCTCATTTTCATCACTTTTCAATCTGCACTCACAATCAATCAATTTCAATTTCGGTCATTTTTCGCTCATTTTACGCCAAACTACCAAGACTATAGCCTTACTTTATTGTCAAAATTGGCTCATTTTCATCACTTTTCAATCTGCAATCAAAGTCAATCAATTTCACTTTATGTGATTTTTCGCTCATTTTTGGCTAAAATAACAAGGCTATAGCCTTACTTTTTGGCCAAAATTGGCTCATTTTCATCACTTTTCAATCTGCAATCAAACTCAATCAATTTCATTGTCGGTCAGTTATCGCTCATTTGTGGCCACAATACCAAGGCTATAGCCTTACTTTGTGGCCGAAATTGGCTCATTTTCATCACTTTTCAATCTGCAATCAAACTCAATCAATTTCAATTTCGGTAATTTTTCGCTCATTTTTGGCCAAAATACCAAGGCTATAGCCTTGCTTATCGGCCAAAATTGGCTCATTTTCATCACTTTTCAATCTGCAATCACAATCGATCAATTTCAATTTCGGTCATTTTTCGCTCATTTTTGGCCAAAATACAAAGGCTATAGCCTTACTTTTTGGCCAAAATTGGCTCATTTTCATCACTTTTCAATCTGCAATCAAAATCAATCAATTTCAATTTCGGTCATTTGTCGCTCATTTTTGGCCAAAATACCAAGGCTATAACCTTACTGTTTGGC
This sequence comes from Mastigias papua, assembly GCA_964019165.1. Classification (NCBI taxonomy): domain Eukaryota; kingdom Metazoa; phylum Cnidaria; class Scyphozoa; order Rhizostomeae; family Mastigiidae; genus Mastigias; species Mastigias papua. Next base: position 15,171,097 of record OZ025275.1, read on the forward strand.
CAAAATTGGCTCATTTTCATCACTTTTCAATCTGTAATCAAAATCAATCAATTTCATTGTCGGTCATTTTTCGGTCATGTTTGGCCAATATACCAAGGCTATAGCCTTACCTTTTGGCCGAAATTGGCTCATTTTCATCACTTTTCAATCTGCAATCAAAATCAATCAATTTCATTTTCGGTCAGTTTTCGCTCATTGTTGGCCACAATACCAAGGCTATAGCCTTACTTTTTGGCCAAAATTGGCTCATTTTCATCACTTTTCAATCTGCAATCAAAATCTATCAATTTCAATTTCGGTCATTATTCGCTCATTCTTGGCCAAAATACCAAGGCTATAGCCTTACTTTTTGGCCACAATTGGCTCATGTCCATCACTTTTCAATCTGCAATCAAAATCAATCAATTTCAATTTATGTGATTTTTCGCTCATTTTTGGCCAAAATACCAAGGCTATAGCCTTACTTTTTGGCCAAAATTGGCTCAGTTTCATCACTTTTCAATCTGCAATCAAATTCTATCACTTTCATTGTCGGTCAGTTTTCGCTCAGTGTTGGCCACAATACCAAGGCTATAGCCTTACTTTTTGGCCAAAATTGGCTCATTTTCATCACTTTTCAATCTGCAATGAAACTCAATCAATTTCAATTTCGGTCATTTGTCGCTCATTTTTGGCCAAAATACCAAGGCTATAACCTTACTTTTTCGCCAAAATTGGCTCATTTTCATCACTTTTCAATCTGTAATCAAAATCAATCAATTTCATTGTCGGTCATTTTTCGGTCATTTTTGGCCAATATACCAAGGCTATAGCCTTACTATTTGGCCAAAATTGGCTCAGTTTCATCACTTTTCAATCTGCAAGCAAAATCAATCAATTTCAATTTCGGTCATTGTTCGCTCATTTTTGGCCAAAATACCAAGGCTATAGCCTTACTTTTTTGCCAAATTGGCTCACTTTCATCACTTTTCAATCTGCAATCAAAATCAATCAATTTCAGGTTTGGTCATTTGTCGCTCATTTTTGGCCAAAATACCAAGGCTATAGCCTTACCTTTTGGCCACAATTGGCTCATTTTCATCACTTTTCAATCTGCAATCAAAGTCAATCAATTTCAATTTCGGTCATTTTTCGCTCATTTTTGGCCAAAATACCAAGGCTATAGCCTTACTTTTTGGCCAAAATTGGCTCAATTTCATCACTTTTCAATCTGCAATCAAATTCAATCAATTTCAATTTCGGTCATTTTTCGCTCATTTTTGGCCAAAATACCAAGGCTATAGCCTTACTTTTTGGCCAAAATTGGCTCATTTTCATCACTTTTCAATCTGCACTCACAATCAATCAATTTCAATTTCGGTCATTTTTCGCTCATTTTACGCCAAACTACCAAGGCTATAGCCTTACTTTATTGCCAAAATTGGCTCATTTTCATCACTTTTCAATCTGCAATCAAAATCAATCAATTTCACTTTCGGTCATTTCTCGCTTAAAATTTTGGCCAAACTACCAAGGCTATAGCCTTACTTTTTGGCCAAAATTGGGTCATTTTCATCACTTTTCAATCTGCAATCAAAATCAATCAATTTCATTTTCGGTCAGTTTTCGCTCATTTGTGGCCAAAATACCAAGGCTATAGCCTTACTTTTTGGCCAAAATTGGCTCATTTTCATCACTTTTCACTCTGCAATCAAATTCAATCAATTTCAATTTCGGTGATTTTTCGCTCATTTTTGGCCAAAATACCAAGGCTATAGCCTTACTTTTTGGCCAAAATTGGCTCATTTTCATCACTTTTCAATCTGCAATCAAAATCAATCAATTTCAATTTCGGTCATTTCTCGCTCATTTTTGGCCAAAATACCAAGGCTATAGCCTTACTTTATTGTCAAAATTGGCTCATTTTCATCACTTTTCAATCTGCAATCAAAGTCAATCAATTTCACTTTATGTGATTTTTCGCTCATTTTTGGCTAAAATACCAAGGCTATAGCCTTACTTTTTTGCCAAAATTGGCTCATTTTCATCACTTTTCAATCTGCAATCAAACTCAATCAATTTCATTGTCGGTCAGTTATCGCTCATTTGTGGCCACAATACCAAGGCTATAGCCTTACTTTGTGGCCGAAATTGGCTCATTTTCATCACTTTTCAATCTGCAATCAAACTCAATCAATTTCAATTTCGGTAATTTTTCGCTCATTTTTGGCCAAACTACCAAGGCTATAGCCTTGCTTATCGGCCAAAATTGGCTCATTTTCATCACTTTTCAATCTGCAATCACAATCGATCAATTTCAATTTCGGTCATTTTTCGCTCATTTTTGGCCAAAATACCAAGGCTATAGCCTTACTTTTTCGCCAAAATTGGCTCAGTTTCATCACTTTTCAATCTGCAATCAAATTCTATCACTTTCATTGTCGGTCAGTTTTCGCTCAGTGTTGGCCACAATACCAAGGCTATAGCCTTACTTTTTGGCCAAAATTGGCTCATTTTCATCACTTTTCAATCTGCAATCAAACTCAATCAATTTCAATTTCGGTAATTTTTCGCTCAATTTTGGCCAAAATACCAAGGCTATAGCCTTACTTTTTGGCCAAAATTGGCTCATTTTCATCACTTTTCAATCTGCACTCACAATCAATCAATTTCAATTTCGGTCATTTTTCGCTCATTTTACGCCAAACTACCAAAGCTATAGCCTTACTTTATTGTCAAAATTGGCTCATTTTCATCACTTTTCAATCTGCAATCAAAGTCAATCAATTTCACTTTATGTGATTTTTCGCTCATTTTTGGCTAAAATACCAAGGCTATAGCCTTACTTTTTTGCCAAAATTGGCTCATTTTCATCACTTTTCAATCTGCAATCAAACTCAATCAATTTCATTGTCGGTCAGTTATCGCTCATTTGTGGCCACAATACCAAGGCTATAGCCTTACTTTGTGCCGAAATTGGCTCATTTTCATCACTTTTCAATCTGCAATCAAACTCAATCAATTTCAATTTCGGTAATTTTCGCTCATTTTTGGCCAAAATACCAAGGCTATAGCCTTGCTTATCGGCCAAAATTGGCTCATTTTCATCACTTTTCAATCTGCAATCACAATCGATCAATTTCAATTTCGGTCATTTTTCGCTCATTTTTGGCCAAAATACCAAGGCTATAGCCTTACTTTTTCGCCAAAATTGGCTCAGTTTCATCACTTTTCAATCTGCAATCAAATTCTATCACTTTCATTGTCGGTCAGTTTTCGCTCAGTGTTGGCCACAATACCAAGGCTATAGCCTTACTTTTTGGCCAAAATTGGCTCATTTTCATCACTTTTCAATCTGCAATCAAAAAATCAATCAATTTCAATTTCGGTCATTTGTCGCTCATTTTTGGCCAAAATACCAAGGCTATAACCTTACTGTTTGGCCAAAATTGGCTCATTTTCATCACTTTTCAATCTGTAATCAAAATCAATCAATTTCATTGTCGGTCAGTTTTCGCTCATTTTTGGCCAATATACCAAGGCTATAGCCTTACTATTTGGCCAAAATTAGCTCAGTTTCATCACTTTTCAATCTGCAATCAAAATCAATCAATTTCATTTTCGGTCAGTTTTCGCTCATTGTTGGCCACAATACCAAGGCTATAGCCTTACTTTTTGGCCAAAATTGGCTCATTTTCATCACTTTTCAATCTGCAATCAAAATCTATCAATTTCAATTTCGGTCATTATTCGCTCATTTTTGGCCAAAATACCAAGGCTATAGCCTTACTTTTTGGCCAAAATTGGCTCATTTTCATCACTTTTCAATCTGCAATCAAACTCAATCAATGTCAATTTAGGTCATTTGTCGCTCATTTTTGGCCAAATACCAAGGCTATAACCTTACTTTTTCGCCAAAATTGGCTCATTTTCATCACTTTTCAATCTGTAATCAAAATCAATCAATTTCATTGTCGGTCATTTTTCGGTCATTTTTGGCCAATATACCAAGGCTATAGCCTTACTATTTGGCCAAAATTGGCTCAGTGTCATCACTTTTCAATCTGCAATCAAAATCAATCAATTTCAATTTCGGTCATTGTTCGCTCATTTGTGGCCAAAATACCAAGTCTATAGCCTTACTTTTTTGCCAAAATTGGCTCACTTTCATCACTTTTCAATCTGCAATCAAAATCAATCAATTTCAGTTTTGGTCATTTGTCGCTCATTTTTGGCCAAAATACCAAGGCTATAGCCTTACCTTTTGGCCAAAATTGGCTCATTTTCATCACTTTTCAATCTGCAATCAAAGTCAATCAATTTCAATTTCGGTCATTTTTCGCTCATTTTTGGCCAAAATACCAAGGCTATAGCCTTACTTTTTGGCCAAAATTGGCTCATTTTCATCACTTTTCAATCTGCAATCAAATTCAATCAATTTCAATTTCGGTCATTTTTCGCTCATTTTTGGCCAAAATACCAAGGCTATAGCCTTACTTTTTGGCCAAAATTGGCTCATTTTCATCACTTTTCAATCTGCACTCACAATCAATCAATTTCAATTTCGGTCATTTTTCGCTCATTTTACGCCAAACTACCAAGGCTATAGCCTTACTTTATTGCCAAAATTGGCTCATTTTCATCACTTTTCAATCTGTAATCAAAATCAATCAATTTCATTGTCGGTCAGTTTTCGCTCATTTTTGGCCAAAATACCAAGGCTATAGCCTTACGTTTTGGCCAAAATTGGCTCATTTTCATCACTTTTCAATCTGCAATCAAATTCAATCAATTTCATTGTCGGTCAGTTATCGCTCATTTTTGGCAAAAATACCAAGGCTATAACCTTACTTTTTGGCCAATATTGGCTCATTTTCATCACTTTTCAATCTGCAATCAAAATCAATCAATTTCAATTTCGGTCATTTTTCGCTCATTTTTGGCCAAAATACCAAGGCTATAGCCTTACCTTTTGGCCAAAATTGGCTCATTTTCATCACTTTTCAATCTGCAATCAAAGTCAATCAATTTCAATTTCGGTCATTGTTCGCTCATTTTTGGCCAAAATACCAAGGCTATAGCCTTACTTTTTTGCCAATATTTGCTCACTTTCATCACTTTTCAATCTGCAATCAAAATCAATCAATTTCATTTTCAGTCAGTTTTCGCTCATTGTTGGCCAAAATACCAAGGCTATAGCCTTACCTTTTGGCCAAAATTGGCTCATTTTCATCACTTTTCAATCTGCAATCAAAGTCAATCAATTTCAATTTCGGTCATTTTTCGCTCATTTTTGGCCAAACTACCAAGGCTATAGCCTTACTTTTTGGCCAATATTGGCTCATTTTCATCACTTTTCAATCTGCAATCAACATCAATCAATGTCAATTTCGGTCATTTTTCGCTCATTTTTGGCCAAAATACCAAGGCTATAGGCTTACTTTTTGGCCAAAATTGGCTCATTTTCATCACTTTTCAATCTGCAATCAAACTCAATCAATTTCATTTTCGGTAATTTTTCGCTCATTTTTGGCCAAAATACCAAGGCTATAGCCTTACTTTTTGGCCAAAATTGGCTCATTTTCATCACTTTTCAATCTGCACTGACAATCAATCAACTTCAATTTCGGTCATTTTTCGCTCATTTTACGACAAACTACCAAGGCTATAGCCTTACTTTATTGCCAAAATTGGCTCATTTTCATCACTTTTCAATCTGCAATCAAAATCAATCAATTTCACTTTCGGTCATTTCTCGCTTAATTTTTGGCCAAACTACCAAGGCTATAGCCTTACTTTTTGGCCAATATTGGCTCATTTTCATCACTTTTCAATCTGCAATCAAAATCAATCAATTTCAATTTCGGTCATTTCTCGCTCATTTTTGGCCAAAATACCAAGGCTATAGCCTTACTTTTTGGCCAAAATTGGCTCATTTTCATCACTTTTCAATCTGCAATCAAACTCAATCAATATCAATTTCGGTAATTTTTCGCTCATTTTTGGCTAAAATACCAAGGCTATAGCCTTACTTTTTGGCCAAAATTGGCTCATTTTCATCACTTTTCAATCTGCACTCACAATCAATCAATTTCAATTTCGGTCATTTTTCGCTCATTTTACGCCAAACTACCAAGGCTATAGCCTTACTTTATTGCCAAAATTGGCTCATTTTCATCACTTTTCAATCTGCAATCAAAGTCAATCAATTTCAATTTCGGTCATTTTTCGCTCATTTTTGGCCAAAATAACAAGGCTATAGCCTTACTTTTTGGCCAAAATTGGCTCATTTTCATCACTTTTCAATCTGCAATCAAATTCAATCAATTTCATTGTCGGTCAGTTATCGCTCATTTTTGGCAAAAATACCAAGGCTATAACCTTACTTTTTGGCCAATATTGGCTCATTTTCATCACTTTTCAATCTGCAATCAAAATCAATCAATTTCAATTTCGGTCATTTTTCGCTCATTTTTGGCCAAAATACCAAGGCTATAGCCTTACCTTTTGGCCAAAATTGGCTCATTTTCATCACTTTTCAATCTGCAATCAAAGTCAATCAATTTCAATTTCGGTCATTGTTCGCTCATTTTTGGCCAAAATACCAAGGCTTTAGCCTTACTTTTTTGCCAATATTGGCTCACTTTCATCACTTTTCAATCTGCAATCAAAATCAATCAATTTCAGTTTTGGTCATTTGTCGCTCATTTTTGGCCAAAATACCAAGGCTATAGCCTTACCTTTTGGCCAAAATTGGCTCATTTTCATCACTTTTCAATCTGCAATCAAAGTCAATCAATTTCAATTTCGGTCATTTTTCGCTCATTTTTGGCCAAACTACCAAGGCTATAGCCTTACTTTTTGGCCAATATTGGCTCATTTTCATCACTTTTCAATCTGCAATCAACATCAATCAATGTCAATTTCGGTCATTTTTCGCTCATTTTTGGCCAAAATACCAAGGCTATAGGCTAACTTTTTGGCCAAAATTGGCTCATTTTCATCACTTTTCAATCTGCAATCAAACTCAATCAATTTCAATTTCGGTAATTTTTCGCTCATTTTTGGCCAAAATACCAAGGCTATAGCCTTACTTTTTGGCCAAAATTGGCTCATTTTCATCACTTTTCAATCTGCACTGACAATCAATCAATTTCAATTTCGGTCATTTTTCGCTCATTTTACGACAAACTACCAAGGCTATAGCCTTACTTTATTGCCAAAATTGGCTCATTTTCATCACTTTTCAATCTGCAATCAACATCAATCAATTTCACTTTCGGTCATTTCTCGCTTAATTTTTGGCCAAACTACCAAGGCTATAGCCTTACTTTTTGGCCAATATTGGCTCATTTTCATCACTTTTCAATCTGCAATCAAAATCAATCAATTTCAATTTCGGTCATTTCTCGCTCATTTTTGGCCAAAATACCAAGGCTATAGCCTTACTTTTTGGCCAAAATTGGCTCATTTTCATCACTTTTCACTCTGCAATCAAATTCAATCAATTTCAATTTCGGTGATTTTTCGCTCATTTTTGGCCAAAATACCAAGGCTATAGCCTTACTTTTTGGCCAAAATTGGCTCATTTTCATCACTTTTCAATCTGCACTCACAATCAATCAATTTCAATTTCGGTCATTTTTCGCTCATTTTTCGCCAAACTACCAAGGCTCTAGCCTTACTTTTTGGCCAAAATTGGCTCATTTTCATCACTTTTCAATCTGCAATCAAAATCAATCAATTTCACTTTCGGTCATTTTTCGCTCATTTTTGGCCAAAATACCAAGGCTATAGCGTTACTGTTTGGCCAATATTGGCTCATTTTCATCACTTTTCAATCTGCAATCAAAATCAATCAATTTCAATTTCTTTTATTTTCGCTCATTGTTGGCCAAAATACCAAGGCTATAGCCTTACTTTTTGGCCAACATTGGCTCATTTTCATCACTTTTCAATCTGCAATCAAAGTCAATCAATTTCAATTTCGGTCATTTTTCGCTCATTTTTGGCCAAAATACCAAGGCTATAGCCTTACTTTTTGGCCACAATTGGCTCATGTCCATCACTTTTCAATCTGCAATCAAAATCAATCAATTTCAATTTATGTGATTTTTCGCTCATTTTTGGCTAAAATACCAAGGCTATAGCCTTACTTTTTGGCCAAAATTGCCTCATTTTCATCACTTTTCAATCTGCAATCAAAAGCAATCAATTTCAATTTATGTGATTTTTCGCTCATTTTTGGCTAAAATACCAAGGCTATAGCCTTACTTTTTGGCCAAATTTGGCTCATTTTCATCACTTTTCAATCTGCAATAAAACTCAATCAATTTCATTGTCGGTCAGTTATCGCTCATTTTTGGCCAAAATACCAAGGCTATAACCTTACTTTGTGGCCAATATTGGCTCATTTTCATCACTTTTCAATCTGCAATCACAATCAATCAATTTCAATTTCGGTCATTTCTCGCTCAATTTTGGCCAAAATACCAAGGCTATAGCCTTACTTTTTGGCCAAAATTGGCTCATTTTCATCACTTTTCAATCTGCAATCAAAATCAATCAAATTCAATTTCGGTCATTTTTCGCTCAATATTGGCCAAAATACCAAGGCTATAGCCTTACTTTTTGGCCAAAATTGGCTCATTTTCATCACTTTTCAATCTGCAATCAAAATCAATCAATTTCAATTTCGGTCATTTTTCGCTCATTTTTGGCCAACATACCAAGGCTATAGCCTTACTTTTTGGCCAAAATTGGCTCATTTTCATCACTTTTCAATCTGCAATCAAAGTCAATCAATTTCAATTTCGGTCATTTGTCGCTCATTCTTGGCCAAACTACCAAGGCTATAGCCTTACTTTTTTGCCAACATTGGCTCATTTTCATCACTTTTCAATCTGCAATCAAAATCAATCAATTTCACTGTCGGTCATTGTTTCCTCATTTTTGGCCAAAATACCTAGGCTATAGCCTTACTTTTTGGCCAAAATTGGATCATTGTCATCACTTTTCAATCTGCAATCAAAATCAATCAAATTCAATTTCGGTGATTTTTCGCTCAATATTGGCCAAACTACCAAGGCTATAGCCTTACTTCTTGGCCAAAATTGGCTCATTTTCATCACTTTTCAATCTGCAATCAAAATCAATCAATTTCAATTTCGGTCATTTTTCGCTCATTTTTGGCCAAAATACCAAGGCTATAGCCTTACTCTTTGGCCAATATTGGCTCATTTTCATCACTTTTCAATCTGCAATCAAAATCAATCAATTTCAATTTCGGTCATTTCTCGCTCATTTTTGGCCAAAATACCAAGGCTATAGCCTTACTTTTTGGCCAAAATTGGCTCATTTTCATCACTTGTCACTCTGCAATCAAATTCAATCAATTTCAATTTCGGTGATTTTTCGCTCATTTTTGGCCAAAATACCAAGGCTATAGCCTTACTTTTTGGCCAAAATTGGCTCATTTTCATCACTTTTCAATCTGCACTCACAATCAATCAATTTCAATTTCGGTCATTTTTCGCTCATTTTTCGCAAAACTACCAAGGCTATAGCCTTACTTTTTGGCCAAAATTGGCTCATTTTCATCACTTTTCAATCTGCAATCAAAATCAATCAATTTCAATTTCGGTCATTTTTCGCTCATTTTTGGCCAAAATACCAAGGCTATAGCCTTACTGTTTGGCCAATATTGGCTCATTTTCATCACTTTTCAATCTGCAATCAAAATCAATCAATGTCAATTTCTTTTATTTTCGCTCATTGTTGGCCAAAATACCAAGGCTATAGCCTTACTTTTTGGCCAAAATTGGCTCATTTTCATCACTTTTCAATCTGCAATCAAAATCTATCAATTTCAATTTCGGTCATTTTTCGCTCATTTTTGGCCAAAATACCAAGGCTATAGCCTTACTTTTTGGCCACAATTGGCTCATGTCCATCACTTTTCAATCTGCAATCAAAATCAATCAATTTCAATTTATGTGATTTGTCGCTCATTTTTGGCTAAAATACCAAGGCTATAGCCTTACTTTTTGGCCAAAATTGCCTCATTTTCATCACTTTTCAATCTGCAATCAAAAGCAATCAATTTCAATTTATGTGATTTTTCGCTTATTTTTGGCTAAAATACCAAGGCTATAGCCTTACTTTTTGGCCAAAATTGGCTCATTTTCATCACTTTTCAATCTGCAATAAAACTCAATCAATTTCATTGTCGGTCAGTTATCGCTCATTTTTGGCAAAAATACCAAGGCTATAACCTTACTTTTTGGCCAATATTGGCTCATTTTCATCACTTTTCAATCTGCAATCAAAATCAATCAATTTCAATTTCGGTCATTTTTCGCTCATTTTTGGCCAAAATACCAAGGCTATAGCCTTACCTTGTGGCCAAAATTGGCTCATTTTCATCACTTTTCAATCTGCAATCAAAATCAATCAATTTCAGTTTCGGTCATTTTTCGCTCATTTTTGGCCAAAATACCAAGGCTATAGCCTTACTTTTTGGCCAAAATTGGCTCATTTTCATCACTTTTCAATCTGCAATCAAAATCAATCAATGTCACTTTCGGTCATTTTTCGCTGAATTTGTGGCCAAACTACCAAGGCTATAGCCTTACATTTTGGCCAATATTGGCTCATTTTCATCACGTTTCAATCTGCAATCAAAATCAATCAATTTCAATTTCTGTCATTTTTCGCTCATTTTACGCCAAACTACCAAGGCTATAGCCTTACTTTATTGCCAAAATTGGCTCATTTTCATCACTTTTCAATCTGCAATCAAAATCAATCAATTTCACTTTCGGTCATTTCTCGCTTAATTTTTGGCCAAACTACCAAGGCTATAGCCTTACTTTGTGGCCAATATTGGCTCATTTTCATCACTTTTCAATCTGCAATCAAAATCAATCAATTTCAATTTCGGTCATTTTTCGCTCACTATTGGCCAAAATACCAAGGCTATAGCCTTACTTTTTGGCCAAAATTGGCTCATTTTCATCACTTTTCAATCTGCAATCAAAATCAATCAATTTCACTTTCGGTCATTTCTCGCTTAATTTTTGGCCAAACTACCAAGGCTATAGCCTTACTTTTTGGCCAATATTGGCTCATTTTCATCACTTTTCAATCTGCAATCAAAGTCAATCAATTTCAGTTTCGGTCATTTGTCGCTCATTTTTGGCCAAACTACCAAGGCTATAGCCTTACTTTTTGGCCAAAATTGGCTCATTTTAATCACTTTTCAATCTGCAATCAAAATCAATCAATTTCAGTTTCGGTCATTGTTTGCTCATTTTTGGCCAAAATACCAAGGCTATAGCCTTACTTTTAGGCCAATATTGGCTCATTTTCATCACTTTTCAATCTGCAATCAAAATCAATCAATTTCGCTGTCGGTCATTGTTTGCTCATTTTTGGCCAAAATACCAAGGCTATAGCCTTACTTTTTGGCCACAATTGGCTCATGTCCATCACTTTTCAATCTGCAATCAAAATCAATCAATTTCAATTTATGTGATTTGTCGCTCATTTTTGGCTAAAATACCAAGGCTATAGCCTTACTTTTTGGCCAAAATTGCCTCATTTTCATCACTTTTCAATCTGCAATCAACAGCAATCAATTTCAATTTATGTGATTTTTCGCTCATTTTTGGCTAAAATACCAAGGCTATAGCCTTACTTTTTGGCCAAAATTGGCTCATTTTCATCACTTTTCAATCTGCAATAAAACTCAATCGATTTCATTGTCGGTCAGTTATCGCTCATTTTTGGCAAAAATACCAAGGCTATAACCTTACTTTTTGGCCAATATTGGCTCATTTTCATCACTTTTCAATCTGCAATCAAAATCAATCAATTTCAATTTCGGTCATTTTTCGCTCATTTTTGGCCAAAATACCAAGGCTATAGCCTTACCTTGTGGCCAAAATTGGCTCATTTTCATCACTTTTCAATCTGCAATCAAAATCAATCAATTTCAGTTTCGGTCATTTTTCGCTCATTTTTGGCCAAAATACCAAGGCTATAGCCTTACTTTTTGGCCAAAATTGGCTCATTTTCATCACTTTTCAATCTGCAATCAAAATCAATCAATGTCACTTTCGGTCATTTTTCGCTGAATTTGTGGCCAAACTACCAAGGCTATAGCCTTACATTTTGGCCAATATTGGCTCATTTTCATCACTTGTCAATCTGCAATCAAAATCAATCAATTTCAATTTCTGTCATTTTTCGCTCATTTTACGCCAAACTACCAAGGCTATAGCCTTACTTTATTGCCAAAATTGGCTCATTTTCATCACTTTTCAATCTGCAATCAAAATCAATCAATTTCACTTTCGGTCATTTCTCGCTTAATTTTTGGCCAAACTACCAAGGCTATAGCCTTACTTTGTGGCCAATATTGGCTCATTTTCATCACTTTTCAATCTGCAATCAAAATCAATCAAATTCAATTTCGGTCATTTTTCGCTCACTATTGGCCAAAATACCAAGGCTATAGCCTTACTTTTTGGCCAAAATTGGCTCATTTTCATCACTTTTCAATCTGCAATCAAAATCAATCAATTTCACTTTCGGTCATTTCTCGCTTAATTTTTGGCCAAACTACCAAGGCTATAGCCTTACTTTTTGGCCAATATTGGCTCATTTTCATCACTTTTCAATCTGCAATCAAAGTCAATCAATTTCAGTTTCGGTCATTTGTCGCTCATTTTTGGCCAAACTACCAAGGCTATAGCCTTACTTTTTGGCCAAAATTGGCTCATTTTCATCACTTTTCAATCTGCAATCAAAATCAATCAATTTCAGTTTCGGTCATTGTTTGCTCATTTTTGGCCAAAATACCAAGGCTATAGCCTTACTTTTAGGCCAATATTGGCTCATTTTCATCACTTTTCAATCTGCAATCAAAATCAATCAATTTCGCTGTCGGTCATTGTTTGCTCATTTGTGGCCAAAATACCAAGGCTATAGCCTTACTTTTTGGCCAAAATTGGCTCATTTTCATCACTTTTCAATCTGCAATCAAAATCAATCAATTTCAATTTCGGTCATTTTTCGCTCAATTTTGGCCAAAATACCAAGGCTATAGCCTTACTTTTTGGCCAAAATTGGCTCATTTTCATCACTTTTCAATCTGTAATCAAAATCAATCAATTTCAATTTCGGTCATTTTTCGCTCATTTTTGGCCAACATACCAAGGCTATAACCTTACTTTTTGGCCAACATTGGCTCATTTTCATCACTTTTCAATCTGCAATCAAAGTCAATCAATTTCAATTTCGGTCATTTTTCGCTCATTTTTGGCCAAACTACCAAGGCTATAGCCTTACCTTTTGGCCAAAATTGGCTCAGTTTCATCACTTTTCAATCTGCAATCAAAATCAATCAATTTCAGTTTCGGTCATTTGTCGCTCATTTTTGGCCAAAATACGAAGGCTATAGCCTTACTGTTTTGCCAACATTGGGTCATTTTCATCACTTTTCAATCTGCAATCAAAATCAATCAATTTCAATTTCGGTCATTTTTCGCTCATTTCTGGCCAAAATACCAAGGCTATAGCCTTACTTTTTGGCCAACATTGGCTCATTGTCATCACTTTTCAATCTGCAATCACAGTCAATCAATTTCACTATCGGTCATTTTTCGCTTAATTTTTGGCCAAACTACCAAGACTATAGCCTTACTTCTTGGCCAAAATTGGCTCATTTTCATCACTTTTCACTCAGCAATCAAACTCAATCAATTTAATTTGTGGTCAGTTTTCGCTCATTTTTGGCCAAAATACCAAGGCTATAGCCTTACTTTGTGGCAAAAATTGGCTCATTTTCATCACTTTTCAATCTGCAATCAAAATCTATCAATTTCATTGTTGGTCAGTTGTCGCTCAGTGTTGGCCACAATACCAAGGCTATAACCTTACTTTTTGGCCAAAATTGGCTCATTTTCATCACTTTTCAATCTGTAATCAAAATCAATCAATTTCAGTTTCGGTCATTATCCGCTCATTTTTGGCCAAAATACCAAGGCTATAGCCTTACTTTTTGGCCAAAATTGGCTCATTTTCATCACTTTTCAATCTGCAATCAAAATCAATCAATTTCAGTTTCGGTCATTGTTTGCTCATTTTTGGCCAAAATACCAAGGCTATAGCCTTACTTTTAGGCCAATATTGGCTCATTTTCATCACTTTTCAATCTGCAATCAAAATCAATCAATTTCGCTGTCGGTCATTGTTTGCTCATTTGTGGCCAAAATACCAAGGCTATAGCCTTACTTTTTGGCCAAAATTGGCTCATTTTCATCACTTTTCAATCTGCAATCAAAATCAATCAATTTCAATTTCGGTCATTTTTCGCTCAATTTTGGCCAAAATACCAAGGCTATAGCCTTACTTTTTGGCCAAAATTGGCTCATTTTCATCACTTTTCAATCTGTAATCAAAATCAATCAATTTCAATTTCGGTCATTTTTCGCTCATTTTTGGCCAACATACCAAGGCTATAACCTTACTTTTTGGCCAACATTGGCTCATTTTCATCACTTTTCAATCTGCAATCAAAGTCAATCAATTTCAATTTCGGTCATTTTTCGCTCATTTTTGGCCAAACTACCAAGGCTATAGCCTTACCTTTTGGCCAAATTGGCTCAGTTTCATCACTTTTCAATCTGCAATCAAAATCAATCAATTTCAGTTTCGGTCATTTGTCGCTCATTTTTGGCCAAAATACGAAGGCTATAGCCTTACTGTTTTGCCAACATTGGGTCATTTTCATCACTTTTCAATCTGCAATCAAAATCAATCAATTTCAATTTCGGTCATTTTTCGCTCATTTCTGGCCAAAATACCAAGGCTATAGCCTTACTTTTTGGCCAACATTGGCTCATTGTCATCACTTTTCAATCTGCAATCACAGTCAATCAATTTCACTATCGGTCATTTTTCGCTTAATTTTTGGCCAAACTACCAAGACTATAGCCTTACTTCTTGGCCAAAATTGGCTCATTTTCATCACTTTTCACTCAGCAATCAAACTCAATCAATTTAATTTGTGGTCAGTTTTCGCTCATTTTTGGCCAAAATACCAAGGCTATAGCCTTACTTTGTGGCAAAAATTGGCTCATTTTCATCACTTTTCAATCTGCAATCAAAATCTATCAATTTCATTGTTGGTCAGTTGTCGCTCAGTGTTGGCCACAATACCAAGGCTATAACCTTACTTTTTGGCCAAAATTGGCTCATTTTCATCACTTTTCAATCTGTAATCAAAATCAATCAATTTCAGTTTCGGTCATTATCCGCTCATTTTTGGCCAAAATACCAAGGCTATAGCCTTACTTTTTGGCCAAAATTGGCTCATTTTCATCACTTTTCAATCTGCAATCAAAATCAATCAATTTCATTTTCGGTCAGTGTTCGCTCATTTTTGGCCAAAATACCAAGGCTATAGCCTTACTTTTTGGCCAAAATTGGCTCATTTTCATCACTTTTCAATCTGCAATCAAAATCAATCAATTTCAATTTCGGTCATTTTTCGCTCATTTTTGGCCAAAATACCAAGGCTATAGCCTTACCTTTTGGCCAAAATTGGCTCATTTTCATCACTTCTCAATCTGCAATCAAACTCAATCAATGTCAGTTTCGGTCATTTTTGGTCATTTTTGGCCAAAATACCAAGGCTATAACCTTACTTTTTTGGCCAAAATTGGCTCAGTTTCATCACTTTTCAATCTGCAATCAAAATCAATCAATTTCAGTTTCGGTCATTGTTTGCTCATTGTTGGCCAAAATACCAAGGCTATAGCCTTACTTTTTGGCCAATATTGGCTCATTTTCATCACTTTTCAATCTGCAATCACAATCAATCAATTTCACTGTCGGTCATTGTTTGCTCATTTTTGGCCAAAATACCAAGGCTATAACCTTACTTTTTTGGCCAAAATTGGCTCAGTTTCATCACTTTTCAATCTGCAATCAAAATCAATCAATTTCAGTTTCGGTCATTGTTTGCTCATTGTTGGCCAAAATACCAAGGCTATAGCCTTACTTTTTGGCCAATATTGGCTCATTTTCATCACTTTTCAATCTGCAATCACAATCAATCAATTTCACTGTCGGTCATTGTTTGCTCATTTTTGGCCAAAATACCAAGGCTATAGCCTTACTTTTTGGCCAAAATTGGCTCATTTTCACCACTTTTCAATCTGCAATCAAAATCAATCAATTTCAGTTTCGGTCATTGTTTGCTCATTTTTGGCCAAAATACCAAGGCTATAGCCTTACTTTTTGGCCAAAATTGGCTCATTTTCATCACTTTTCAATCTGCAATCAAAATCAATCAATTTCAATTTCGGTCAGCTTTCGCTCATTTTTGGCCAAAATACCAAGGCTATAGCCTTACTTTTTGGCCAAAATTGGCTCATTTTCATCACTTTTCAATCTGCAATCACAATCAATCAATTTCATTTTCGGTCAGTTTTCGCTCATTTTTGGCCAAAATACCAAGGCTATAGCCTTACTTTTTGGCCAAAATTCGCTCATTTTCATCACTGTACAAACTGTAATCAAACTCAATCAATTTCACTTTCAGTCATTTGTCGTTGATTTTTGGCCACACTACGAAGGCTATAGCCTTACTTCTTGGCCAAAATTGGCTCATTTTCATCACTTTTCAATCTGCAATCAAAATCAATCAATTTCAATTTCGGTCATTTTTCGCTCATTTTTGGCCAAAATACCAAGGCTATAGCCTTACCTTTTGGCCAAAATTGGCTCATTTTCATCACTTCTCAATCTGCAATCAAACTCAATCAATGTCAGTTTCGGTCATTTTTGGTCATTTTTGGCCAAAATACCAAGGCTATAGCCTTACTTTTTTGGCCAAAATTGGCTCAGTTTCATCACTTTTCAATCTGCAATCAAAATCAATCAATTTCAGTTTCGGTCATTGTTTGCTCATTGTTGGCCAAAATACCAAGGCTATAGCCTTACTTTTTGGCCAATATTGGCTCATTTTCATCACTTTTCAATCTGCAATCACAATCAATCAATTTCATTTTCGGTCAGTTTTCGCTCATTTTTGGCCAAAATACCAAGGCTATAGCCTTACTTTTTGGCCAAAATTCGCTCATTTTCATCACTGTACAAACTGTAATCAAACTCAATCAATTTCACTTTCAGTCATTTGTCGTTGATTTTTGGCCACACTACGAAGGCTATAGCCTTACTTCTTGGCCAAAATTGGCTCATTTTCATCACTTTTCAATCTGCAATCAAAATCAATCAATTTCAATTTCGGTCATTTTTCGCTCATTTTTGGCCAAAATACCAAGGCTATAGCCTTACCTTTTGGCCAAAATTGGCTCATTTTCATCACTTCTCAATCTGCAATCAAACTCAATCAATGTCAGTTTCGGTCATTTTTGGTCATTTTTGGCCAAAATACCAAGGCTATAGCCTTACTTTTTTGGCCAAAATTGGCTCAGTTTCATCACTTTTCAATCTGCAATCAAAATCAATCAATTTCAGTTTCGGTCATTGTTTGCTCATTGTTGGCCAAAATACCAAGGCTATAGCCTTACTTTTTGGCCAATATTGGCTCATTTTCATCACTTTTCAATCTGCAATCACAATCAATCAATTTCACTGTCGGTCATTGTTTGCTCATTTTTGGCCAAAATACCAAGGCTATAGCCTTACTTTTTGGCCAAAATTGGCTCATTTTCATCACTTTTCAATCTGCAATCAAAATCAATCAATTTCTGTTTCGGTCATTGTTTGCTCATTTTTGGCCAAAATACCAAGGCTATAGCCTTACGTTTTGGCCAAAATTGGCTCATTTTCATCACTTTTCAATCTGCAATCAAAATCAATCAATTTCAATTTCGGTCAGCTTTCGCTCATTTTTGGCCAAAATACCAAGGCTATAGCCTTACTTTTTGGCCAATATTGGCTCATTTTCATCACTTTTCAATCTGCAATCACAATCAATCAATTTCACTGTCGGTCATTGTTTGCTCATTTTTGGCCAAAATACCAAGGCTATAGCCTTACTTTTTGGCCAAAATTGGCTCATTTTCATCACTTTTCAATCTGCAATCAAAATCAATCAATTTCAGTTTCGGTCATTGTTTGCTCATTTTTGGCCAAAATACCAAGGCTATAGCCTTACTTTTTGGCCAAAATTGGCTCATTTTCATCACTTTTCAATCTGCAATCAAAATCAATCAATTTCAATTTCGGTCAGCTTTCGCTCATTTTTGGCCAAAATACCAAGGCTATAGCCTTACTTTTTGGCCAAAATTGGCTCATTTTCATCACTTTTCAATCTGCAATCACAATCAATCAATTTCATTTTCGGTCAGTTTTCGCTCATTTTTGGCCAAAATACCAAGGCTATAGCCTTACTTTTTGGCCAAAATTCGCTCATTTTCATCACTGTACAAACTGTAATCAAACTCAATCAATTTCACTTTCAGTCATTTGTCGTTGATTTTTGGCCACACTACGAAGGCTATAGCCTTACTTCTTGGCCAAAATTGGCTCATTTTCATCACTTTTCAATCTGCAATCAAACTCAATGAATTTAATTTTTGGTGAGTTTTCGCTCATTTTTGGCCAAAATACCAAGGCTATAGCCTTACTTTTTGGCAAAAATTGGCTCATTTTCATCACTTTTCAATCTGCAATCAAAATCTATCAATTTCATTGTCGGTCAGTTGTCGCTCAGTGTTGGCCACAATACCAAGGCTATAGCCTTACTTTTTGGCCAAAATTGGCTCATTTTCATCATTTTTCAATCTGCAATCAAAATCAATCAATTTCAATTTCGATCATTTGTCGCTCATTTTTGGCCAAAATACCAAGGCTATAACCTTACTTTTTGGCCAAAATTGGCTCATTTTCATCACTTTTCAATCTGTAATCAAAATCAATCAATTTCAGTTTCGGTCATTATCCGCTCATTTTTGGCCAAAATACCAAGGCTATAGCCTTACTTTTTGGCCAAAATTGGCTCATTTTCATCACTTTTCAATCTGCAATCAAAATCAATCAATTTCATTTTCGGTCATTTTTCGCTCATGTGTGGCCAAACTACCAAGGCTATAGCCTTACTTTTTGGCCAAAATTGGCTCATTTTCATCACTTTTCAATCTGCAATCAAAATCAATCAATTTCAGTTTCGGTCATTGTTTGCTCATTTTTGGCCAAAATACCAAGGCTATAGCCTTACTTGTTGGCCAAAATTGGCTCATTTTCATCACTTTTCAATCTGCAATCAAAATCAATCAATTTCAATTTCGGTCATTTCTCGCTCAATTTTGGCCAAAATACCAAGGCTATAGCCTTACTTTTTGGCCAAAATTGGCTCATTTTCATCACTTGTCAATCTGCAATCACAATCAATCAATTTCACTGTCGGTCATTGTTTGCTCATTTTTGGCCAAAATACCAAGGCTATAGCCTTACTTTTTGGACAAAATTGGCTCATTTTCATCACTTTTCAATCTGCAATCAAAATCAATCAATTTCAGTTTCGGTCATTGTTTGCTCATTTTTGGCCAAAATACCAAGGCTATAGCCTTACTTTTTGGCCAAAATTGGCTCATTTTCATCACTTTTCAATCTGCAATCAAAATCAATCAATTTCAATTTCGGTCAGCTTTCGCTCATTTTTGGCCAAAATACCAAGGCTATAGCCTTACTTTTTGGCCAAAATTGGCTCATTTTCATCACTTTTCAATCTGCAATCACAATCAATCAATTTCATTTTCGGTCAGTTTTCGCTCATTTTTGGCCAAAATACCAAGGCTATAGCCTTACTTTTTGGCCAAAATTCGCTCATTTTCATCACTGTACAAACTGTAATCAAACTCAATCAATTTCACTTTCAGTCATTTGTCGTTGATTTTTGGCCACACTACGAAGGCTATAGCCTTACTTCTTGGCCAAAATTGGCTCATTTTCATCACTTTTCAATCTGCAATCAAACTCAATCAATTTAATTTTTGGTGAGTTTTCGCTCATTTTTGGCCAAAATACCAAGGCTATAGCCTTACTTTTTGGCAAAAATTGGCTCATTTTCATCACTTTTCAATCTGCAATCAAAATCTATCAATTTCATTGTCGGTCAGTTGTCGCTCAGTGTTGGCCACAATACCAAGGCTATAGCCTTACTTTTTGGCCAAAATTGGCTCATTTTCATCACTTTTCAATCTGCAATCAAAATCAATCAATTTCAGTTTCGGTCATTGTTTGCTCATTTTTGGCCAAAATACCAAGGCTATAGCCTTACTTGTTGGCCAAAATTGGCTCATTTTCATCACTTTTCAATCTGCAATCAAAATCAATCAATTTCAATGTCGGTCATTTCTCGCTCAATTTTGGCCAAAATACCAAGGCTATAGCCTTACGTTTTGGCCAAAATTGGCTCATTTTCATCACTTTTCAATCTGCAATCAACATCAATCAATTTCAATTTCGGTCATTTTTCGCTCATTTTTGGCCAAAATACCAAGGCTATAGCCTTACCTTTTGGCCAATATTGGCTCATTTTCATCACTTTTCAATCTGCAATCAAAATCAATCAATGTCAGTTTCGGTCATTTTTGGTCATTTTTGGCCAAAATACCAAGGCTATAGCCTTACTTTTTGGCCAAAATTGGCTCATTTTCATCACTTTTCAATCTGCAATCAAAATCAATCAATTTCAATTTCGATCATTTGTCGCTCATTTTTGGCCAAAATACCAAGGCTATAACCTTACTTTTTGGCCAAAATTGGCTCATTTTCATCACTTTTCAATCTGTAATCAAAATCAATCAATTTCAGTTTCGGTCATTATCCGCTCATTTTTGGCCAAAATACCAAGGCTATAGCCTTACTTTTTGGCCAAAATTGGCTCATTTTCATCACTTTTCAATCTGCAATCAAAATCAATCAATTTCATTTTCGGTCATTTTTCGCTCATGTGTGGCCAAACTACCAAGGCTATAGCCTTACTTGTTGGCCAAAATTGGCTCATTTTCATCACTTTTCAATCTGCAATCAAAATCAATCAATTTCAGTTTCGGTCATTGTTTGCTCATTTTTGGCCAAAATACCAAGGCTATAGCCTTACTTGTTGGCCAAAATTGGCTCATTTTCATCACTTTTCAATCTGCAATCAAAATCAATCAATTTCAATTTCGGTCATTTCTCGCTCAATTTTGGCCAAAATACCAAGGCTATAGCCTTACTTTTTGGCCAAAATTGGCTCATTTTCATCACTTGTCAATCTGCAATCACAATCAATCAATTTCACTGTCGGTCATTGTTTGCTCATTTTTGGCCAAAATACCAAGGCTATAGCCTTACTTTTTGGCCAAAATTGGCTCATTTTCATCACTTTTCAATCTGCAATCAAAATCAATCAATTTCAGTTTCGGTCATTGTTTGCTCATTTTTGGCCAAAATACCAAGGCTATAGCCTTACTTTTTGGCCAAAATTGGCTCATTTTCATCACTTTTCAATCTGCAATCAAAATCAATCAATTTCAATTTCGGTCAGCTTTCGCTCATTTTTGGCCAAAATACCAAGGCTATAGCCTTACTTTTTGGCCAAAATTGGCTCATTTTCATCACTTTTCAATCTGCAATCACAATCAATCAATTTCATTTTCGGTCAGTTTTCGCTCATTTTTGGCCAAAATACCAAGGCTATAGCCTTACTTTTTGGCCAAAATTCGCTCATTTTCATCACTGTACAAACTGTAATCAAACTCAATCAATTTCACTTTCAGTCATTTGTCGTTGATTTTTGGCCACACTACGAAGGCTATAGCCTTACTTCTTGGCCAAAATTGGCTCATTTTCATCACTTTTCAATCTGCAATCAAACTCAATCAATTTAATTTTTGGTGAGTTTTCGCTCATTTTTGGCCAAAATACCAAGGCTATAGCCTTACTTTTTGGCAAAAATTGGCTCATTTTCATCACTTTTCAATCTGCAATCAAAATCTATCAATTTCATTGTCGGTCAGTTGTCGCTCAGTGTTGGCCACAATACCAAGGCTATAGCCTTA
This sequence comes from Mastigias papua, assembly GCA_964019165.1. Taxonomy (NCBI): domain Eukaryota; kingdom Metazoa; phylum Cnidaria; class Scyphozoa; order Rhizostomeae; family Mastigiidae; genus Mastigias; species Mastigias papua. Next base: position 15,193,161 of record OZ025275.1, read on the forward strand.
CTTTTTGGCCAAAATTGGCTCATTTTCATCACTTTTCAATCTGCAATCAAAATCAATCAATTTCAATTTCGATCATTTGTCGCTCATTTTTGGCCAAAATACCAAGGCTATAACCTTACTTTTTGGCCAAAATTGGCTCATTTTCATCACTTTTCAATCTGTAATCAAAATCAATCAATTTCAGTTTCGGTCATTATCCGCTCATTTTTGGCCAAAATACCAAGGCTATGGCCTTACTTTTTGGCCAAAATTGGCTCATTTTCATCACTTTTCAATCTGCAATCAAAATCAATCAATTTCATTTTCGGTCATTTTTCGCTCATGTGTGGCCAAACTACCAAGGCTATAGCCTTACTTTTTGGCCAAAATTGGCTCATTTTCATCACTTTTCAATCTGCAATCAAAATCAATCAATTTCAGTTTCGGTCATTGTTTGCTCATTTTTGGCCAAAATACCAAGGCTATAGCCTTACTTGTTGGCCAAAATTGGCTCATTTTCATCACTTTTCAATCTGCAATCAAAATCAATCAATTTCAATTTCGGTCATTGTTCGCTCATTTTTGGCCAAAATACCAAGGCTATAGCCTTACTGTTTTGCCAACATTGGCTCATTTTCATCACTTTTCAATCTGCAATCAAAATCAATCAATTTCAATTTCGGTCATTTTTCGCTCATTTTTGGCCAAAATACCAAGGCTATAGCCTTACCTTTTGGCCAATATTGGCTCATTTTCATCACTTTTCAATCTGCAATCAAAATCAATCAATGTCAGTTTCGGTCATTTTTGGTCATTTTTGGCCAAAATACCAAGGCTATAGCCTTACTTTTTGGCCAAAATTGGCTCATTTTCATCACTTTTCAATCTGCAATCAAAATCAATCAATTTCATTTTCGGTCATTTTTCGCTCATGTGTGGCCAAACTACCAAGGCTATAGCCTTACTGTTTGGCCAAAATTGGCTCATTTTCATCACTTTTCAATCTGCAATCAAAATCAATCAATTTCAGTTTCGGTCATTGTTTGCTCATTTTTGGCCAAAATACCAAGGCTATAGCCTTACTTTTTGGCCAAAATTGGCTCATTTTCATCACTTTTCAATCTGCAATCAAAATCAATCAATTTCATTTTCGGTCATTTTTCGCTCAATTTTGGCCAAAATACCAAGGCTATAGCCTTACTTTTTGGCCAAAATTGGCTCTTTTTCATCACTTTTCAATCTGCAATCAAAATCAATCAATTTCAATTTCGGTCATTTTTCGCTCATTTTTGGCCAAAATACCAAGGCTATAGCCTTACCTTTTGGCCAATATTGGCTCATTTTCATCACTTTTCAATCTGCTATCAAAATCAATCAATGTCAGTTTCGGTCATTTTTGGTCATTTTTGGCCAAAATACCAAGGCTATAGCCTTACTTTTTTGGCCAAAATTGGCTCAGTTTCATCACTTTTCAATCTGCAATCAAAATCAATCAATGTCAGTTTCGGTCATTGTTTGCTCATTGTTGGCCAAAATACCAAGGCTATAGCCTTACTTCTTGGCCAATATTGGCTCATTTTCATCACTTTTCAATCTGCAATCACAATCAATCAATTTCACTGTCGGTCATTGTTTGCTCATTTTTGGCCAAAATACCACGGCTATAGCCTTACTTTTTGGCCAAAATTGGCTCATTTTCATCACTTTTCAATCTGCAATCAAAATCAATCAATTTCAGTTTCGGTCATTGTTTGCTCATTTTTGGCCAAAATACCAAGGCTATAGCCTTACTTTTTGGCCAAAATTGGCTCATTTTCATCACTTTTCAATCTGCAATCAAAATCAATCAATTTCAATTTCGGTCATTTTTCGCTCATTTTTGGCCAAAATACCAAGGCTATAGCCTTACCTTTTGGCCAATATTGGCTCATTTTCATCACTTTTCAATCTGCAATCAAAATCAATCAATGTCAGTTTCGGTCATTTTTGGTCATTTTTGGCCAAAATACCAAGGCTATAGCCTTGCTTTTTTGGCCAAAATTGGCTCAGTTTCATCACTTTTCAATCTGCAATCAAAATCAATCAATTTCAGTTTCGGTCATTGTTTGCTCATTGTTGGCCAAAATACCACGGCTATAGCCTTACGTTTTGGCCAATATTGGCTCATTTTCATCACTTTTCAATCTGCAATCACAATCAATCAATTTCACTGTCGGTCATTGTTTGCTCATTTTTGGCCAAAATACCAAGGCTATGGCCTTACTTTTTGGCCAAAATTGGCTCATTTTCATCACTTTTCAATCTGCAATCAAAATCAATCAATTTCACTTTCGGTCATTGTTTGCTCATTTTTGGCCAAAATACCAAGGCTATAGCCTTACTTTTTGGCCAAAATTGGCTCATTTTCATCACTTTTCAATCTGCAATCAAAATCAATCAATTTCAATTTCGGTCATTTTTCGCTCATTTTTGGCCAACATACCACGGCTATAGCCTTACTTTTTGGCCAAAATTGGCTCATTTTCATCACTTTTCAATCTGCAATCAAAGTCAATCAATTTCAATTTCGGACATTTTTTGCTCATGTTTGGCCAAACTACCAAGGCTATAGCCTTACCTTTTGGCCAAAATTGGCTCATTTTCATCACTTTTCAATCTGCAATCAAAATCAATCAATTTCAATTTCGGTCATTTTTCGCTCATTTTTGGCCAAACTACCAAGGCTATAGCCTTACCTTTTGGCCAAAATTGGCTCATTTTCATCACTTTTCAATCTGCAATCAAAATCAATCAATTTCAATTTCGGTCATTGTTCGCTCATTTTTGGCCAAAATACCAAGGCTATAGCCTTACTGTTTTGCCAACATTGGCTCATTTTCATCACTTTTCAATCTGCAATCAAAATCAATCAATTTCAATTTCGGTCATTTTTCGCTCATTTTTGGCCAAAATACCAAGGCTATAGCCTTACTTTTTGGCCAACATTGGCTCATTTTCATCACTTTTCAATCTGCAATCAAAGTCAATCAATGTCACTATCGGTCATTTGTCGCTTAATTTTTGGCCAAACTACCAAGACTATAGCCTTACTTTTTGGCCAATATTGGCTCATTTTCATCACTTTTCAATCTGCAATCAAAATCAATCAATTTCAGTTTCGGTCATTTGTCGCTCATTTTTGGCCAAAATACCAAGGCTATAACCTTACTGTTTGGTCAAAATTGGCTCATTTTCATCACTTTTCAATCCGCAATCAAAGTCAATCAATTTCAGTTTCGGTCATTTTTCGCTGATTTTTGGCCATAATACCAAGGCTATAGCCTTACTTTTTGGCCAAAATTGGGTCATTTTCATCACTTTTCAATCTGCAATCAAAATCAATCAATTTCATTTTCGGTCAGTTTTCGCTCATTTTTGGCCAAAATACCAAGGCTATAGCCTTACTTTTTGGCCAAAATTCGCTCATTTTCATCACTTTACAAACTGTAATCAAACTTAATCAATCTCACTTTCAGTCATTTGTCGTTGATTTTTTGCCACACTACGAAGGCTATAGCCTTACTTTTTGGCCAAAATTGGCTCATTTTCATCACTTTTCAATCTGCAATCAAAATCAATCAATTTCACTGTCGGTCATTTTTCGCTCATTTTTGGCCAAAATACCAAGGCTATAGCCTTACTTTTTGGCCAAAATTGGCTCATTTTCATCACTTTTCAATCTGCAATCACAATCAATCAATTTCATTTTCGGTCAGTTTTCGCTCATTTTTGGCCAAACTACCAAGACTATAGCCTTACTTTTTGGCCAATATTGGCTCATTTTCATCACTTTTCAATCTGCAATCAAAATCAATCAATTTCAGTTTCGGTCATTTGTCGCTCATTTTTGGCCAAAATACCAAGGCTATAACCTTACTGTTTGGTCAAAATTGGCTCATTTTCATCACTTTTCAATCTGCAATCAAAGTCAATCAATTTCAGTTTCGGTCATTTTTCGCTGATTTTTGGCCATAATACCAAGGCTATAGCCTTACCTTTTGGCCAAAATTGGGTCATTTTCATCACTTTTCAATCTGCAATCAAAATCAATCAATTTCATTTTCGGTCAGTTTTCGCTCATTTTTGGCCAAAATACCAAGGCTATAGCCTTACTTTTTGGCCAAAATTCGCTCATTTTCATCACTTTACAAACTGTAATCAAACTTAATCAATCTCACTTTCAGTCATTTGTCGTTGATTTTTTGCCACACTACGAAGGCTATAGCCTTACTTTTTGGCCAAAATTGGCTCATTTTCATCACTTTTCAATCTGCAATCAAAATCAATCAATTTCACTGTCGGTCATTTTTCGCTCATTTTTGGCCAAAATACCAAGGCTATAGCCTTACTTTTTGGCCAAAATTGGCTCATTTTCATCACTTTTCAATCTGCAATCACAATCAATCAATTTCATTTTCGGTCAGTTTTCGCTCATTTTTGGCCAAAATACCAAGCCTATAGCCTTACTTTTTGGCCAAAATTCGCTCATTTTCATCACTTTTCAATCTGTAATCAAAATCAATCAATTTCAATTTCGGTCATTTTTCGCTCATTTTTGGCCAACATACCAAGGCTATAACCTTACTTTTTGGCCAATATTGGCTCATTTTCATCACTTTTCAATCTGCAATCAAAATCAATCAATTTCAGTTTCGGTCATTTGTCGCTCATTTTTGGCCAAAATACCAAGGCTATAACCTTACTGTTTGGTCAAAATTGGCTCATTTTCATCACTTTTCAATCTGCAATCAAAGTCAATCAATTTCAGTTTCGGTCATTTTTCGCTGATTTTTGGCCATAATACCAAGGCTATAGCCTTACTTTTTGGCCAAAATTGGGTCATTTTCATCACTTTTCAATCTGCAATCAAAATCAATCAATTTCATTTTCGGTCAGTTTTCGCTCATTTTTGGCCAAAATACCAAGGCTATAGCCTTACTTTTTGGCCAAAATTCGCTCATTGTCATCACTTTACAAACTGTAATCAAACTTAATCAATCTCACTTTCAGTCATTTGTCGTTGATTTTTTGCCACACTACGAAGGCTATAGCCTTACATTTTGGCCAAAATTGGCTCATTTTCATCACTTTTCAATCTGCAATCAAAATCAATCAATTTCACTGTCGGTCATTTTTCGCTCATTTTTGGCCAAAATACCAAGGCTATAGCCTTACTTTTTGGCCAAAATTGGCTCATTTTCATCACTTTTCAATCTGCAATCACAATCAATCAATTTCATTTTCGGTCAGTTTTCGCTCATTTTTGGCCAAAATACCAAGGCTATAACCTTACTTTTTGGCCAATATTGGCTCATTTTCATCACTTTTCAATCTGCAATCAAAATCAATCAATTTCAATTTCGGTCATTTTTCGCTCATTTTTGGCCAACATACCAAGGCTATAACCTTACTTTTTGGCCAAAATTGGCTCATTTTCATCACTTTTCAATCTGCAATCAAAGTCAATCAATTTCAATTTCGGTCATTTTTCGCTCATTTTTGGCCAAACTACCAAGGCTATAGCCTTACCTTTTGGCCAAAATTGGCTCATTTTCATCACTTTTCAATCTGCAATCAAAATCAATCAATTTCAATTTCGGTCATTTTTCGCTCATTTTTGGCCAAAATACGAAGGCTATAGCCTTACTGTTTTGCCAAAATTGGCTCATTTTCATCACTTTTCAATCTGCAATCAAAATCAATCAATTTCAATTTCGGTCATTTTTCGCTCATTTCTGGCCACAATACCAAGGCTATAGCCTTACGTTTTGGCCAACATTGGCTCATTTTCATCACTTTTCAATCTGCAATCAAAGTCAATCAATTTCACTATCGGTCATTTTTCGCTTAATTTTTGGCCAAACTACCAAGACTATAGCCTTACTTTTTGGCCAATATTGGCTCATTTTCATCACTTTTCAATCTGCAATCAAAATCAATCAATTTCAATTTCGGTCATTTTTCGCTCATTTTTGGCCAAAATACCAAGGCTATAACCTTACTTTTTGGTCAAAATTCGCTCATTTTCATCACTTTACAAACTGTAATCAAACTCAATCAATTTCACTTTCAGTCATTTGTCGTTGATTTTTGGCCACACTACGAAGGCTATAGCCTTACTTCTGGGCCAAAATTGGCTCATTTTCATCACTTTTCAATCTGCAATCAAACTCAATCAATTTAATTTGTGGTCAGTTTTCGCTCATTTTTGGCCAAAATACCAAGGCTATAGCCTTACTTTGTGGCAAAAATTGGCTCATTTTCATCACTTTTCAATCTGCAATCAAACTCAATCAATGTCAGTTTCGGTCATTATCCGCTCATTTTTGGCCAAAATACCAAGGCTATAGCCTTACCTTTTGGCCAAAATTGGCTCATTTTCATCACTTCTCAATCTGCAATCAAACTCAATCAATGTCAGTTTCGGTCATTTTTGGTCATTTTTGGCCAAAATACCAAGGCTATAGCCTTACTTTTTTGGCCAAAATTGGCTCAGTTTCATCACTTTTCAATCTGCAATCAAAATCAATCAATTTCAGTTTCGGTCATTGTTTGCTCATTGTTGGCCAAAATACCAAGGCTATAGCCTTACTTTTTGGCCAAAATTCGCTCATTTTCATCACTTTTCAATCTGCAATCAAAATCAATCAATTTCAATTTCGGTCATTTTTCGCTCATTTTTGGCCAAAATACCAAGGTTATAGCCTTGCTTATCGGCCAAAATTGGCTCATTTTCATCACTTTTCAATCTGCAATCACATTCGATCAATTTCAATTTCGGTCATTTTTCGCTCATTTTTGGCCAAAATGCCAAGGCTATAGCCTTACTTTTTGGCCAAAATTGCCTCAGTTTCATCACTTTTCAATCTGCAATCAAAATCTATCAAATTTATTGTCGGTCAGTTTTCGCTCAGTGGTGGCCACAATACCAAGGCTATAGCCTTACTTTTTGGCCAAAATTGGCTCATTTTCATCACTTTTCAATCTGCAATCAAAATCAATCAATTTCACTTTCGGTCATTTTTCGCTTAATTTTTGGCCAAACTACCAAGGCTCTAGCCTTACTTTTTGGCCAATATTGGCTCATTTTCATCACTTTTCAATCTGCAATCAAAATCAATCAATTTCAATTTCGGTCATTTTTTGCTCAATTTTGGCCAAACTACCAAGGCTATAGCCTTACTTTTTGGCCAAAATTGGCTCATTTTCATCACTTTTCAATCTGCAATCAAAATCAATCAATTTCAGTTTCGGTCATTTGTCGCTCATTTTTGGCCAAAATACCAAGGCTATAACCTTACTGTTTGGTCAAAATTGGCTCATTTTCATCACTTTTCAATCTGCAATCACAATCGATCAATTTCAATGTCGGTCATTTTTCGCTCATTTTTGGCCAAAATACCAAGGCTATAGCCTTACTGTTTCGCCAAAATTGGCTCATTTTCATCACTTTTCAATCTGCAATCACAATCAATCAATTTCAGTTTCGGTCATTTTTCGCTGATGTTTGGCCATAATACCAAGGCTATAGCCTTACTTTTTGGCCAAAATTGGGTCATTTTCATCACTTTTCAATCTGCAATCAAAATCAATCAATTTCATTTTCGGTCAGTTTTCGCTCATTTTTGGCCAAAATACCAAGGCTATAGCCTTACTTTTTGGCCAAAATTCGCTCATTTTCATCACTTTACAAACTGTAATCAAACTCAATCAATCTCACTTTCAGTCATTTGTCGTTGATTTTTTGCCACACTACGAAGGCTATAGCCTTACTTTTTGGCCAAAATTGGCTCATTTTCATCACTTTTCAATCTGCAATCAAAATCAATCAATTTCACTGTCGGTCATTTTTCGCTCATTTTTGGCAAAAATACCAAGGCTATAGCCTTACTTTTTGGCCAAAATTGGCTCATTTTCATCACTTTTCAATCTCCAATCACAATCAATCAATTTCATTTTCGGTCAGTTTTCGCTCATTTTTGGCCAAAATACCAAGGCTATAGCCTTACTTTTTGGCCAAAATTCGCTCATTTTCATCACTTTTCAATCTGCAATCAAAATCAATCAATTTCAATTTCGGTCATTTTTCGCTCATTTTTGGCCAAAATACCAAGGTTATAGCCTTGCTTATCGGCCAAAATTGGCTCATTTTCATCACTTTTCAATCTGCAATCACATTCGATCAATTTCAATTTCGGTCATTTTTCGCTCATTTTTGGCCAAAATGCCAAGGCTATAGCCTTACTTTTTGGCCAAAATTGCCTCAGTTTCATCACTTTTCAATCTGCAATCAAAATCTATCAATTTTATTGTCGGTCAGTTTTCGCTCAGTGTTGGCCACAATACCAAGGCTATAGCCTTACTTTTTGGCCAAAATTGGCTCATTTTCATCACTTTTCAATCTGCAATTAAAATCAATCAATTTCACTTTCGGTCATTTTTCGCGTAATTTTTGGCCAAACTACCAAGGCTCTAGCCTTACTTTTTGGCCAATATTCGCTCATTTTCATCACTTTTCAATATGGAATCAAAATCAAGCAATTTCATTGTCGGTCAGTTTTCGCTCAGTGTTGGCCACAATACCAAGGCTATAGCCTTACTTTTTGGCCAAAATTGGCTCATTTTCATCACTTTTCAATCTGCAATCACAATCAATCAATTTCAATTTCGGTCATTTTTCGCTCATTTTTGGCCAAAATACCAAGGCTATAGCCTTGCTTATCGGCCAAAATTGGCTCATTTTCATCACTTTTCAATCTGCAATCACAATCGATCAATTTCAATTTCGGTCATTTTTCGCTCATTTTTGGCCAAAATACCAAGGCTATAGCCTTACTTTTTGGCCAAAATTGGCTCAGTTTCATCACTTTTCAATCTGCAATCAAAATCAATCAAATTCAATTTCGGTCATTTTTCGCTCAGTGTTGGCCACAATACCAAGGCTATAGCCTTACTTTTTGGCCAACATTGGCTCATTTTCATCACTTTTCAATCTGCAAATAAAATCAATCAATTTCAATTTCGGTCATTTGTCGCTCATTTTTGGCCAAAATACCAAGGCTATAGCCTTACTTTTTGGCCAAAATTGGCTCATTTTCATCACTTTTCAATCTGCAATCAAAATCAATCAATTTCAGTTTCGGTCATTTGTCGCTCATTTTTGGCCAAAATACCAAGGCTATAACCTTACTGTTTGGTCAAAATTGGCTAATTTTCATCACTTTTCAATCTGCAATCAAAATCAATCAATTTCATGTTCGGTCAGTTTTCGCTCATTTTTGGCCAAAATACCAAGGCTATAGCCTTACTTTTTGGCCAAAATTGGCTCATTTTCATCACTTTACAAACTGTAATCAAACTCAATCAATCTCACTTTCAGTCATTTGTCGTTGATTTTTTGCCACACTACGAAGGCTATAGCCTTACTTTTTGGCCAAAATTGGCTCATTTTCATCACTTTTCAATCTGCAATCAAAATCAATCAATTTCACTGTCGGTCATTTTTCGCTCATTTTTGGCCAAAATACCAAGGCTATAGCCTTACTTTTTGGCCAAAATTGGCTCATTTTCATCACTTTTCAATCTCCAATCACAATCAATCAATTTCATTTTCGGTCAGTATTCGCTCATTTTTGGCCAAAATACCAAGGCTATAGCCTTACTTTTTGGCCAAAATTCGCTCATTTTCATCACTTTTCAATCTGCAATCAAAATCAATCAATTTCAATTTCGGTCATTTGTCGCTCATTTTTGGCCAAAATACCAAGTTTATAGCCTTGCTTATCGGCCAAAATTGGCTCATTTTCATCACTTTTCAATCTGCAATCACAATCGATCAATTTCAATTTCGGTCATTTTTCGCTCATTTTTGGCCAAAATACCAAGGCTATAGCCTTACTTTTTGGCCAAAATTGGCTCAGTTTCATCACTTTTCAATCTGCAATCAAAATCAATCAAATTCAATTTCGGTCATTTTTCGCTCAGTGTTGGCCACAATACCAAGGCTATAGCCTTACTTTTTGGCCAACATTGGCTCATTTTCATCACTTTTCAATCTGCAAATAAAATCAATCAATTTCAATTTCGGTCATTTGTCGCTCATTTTTGGCCAAAATACCAAGGCTATAGCCTTACTTTTTGGCCAAAATTGGCTCATTTTCATCACTTTTCAATCTGCAATCAAAATCAATCAATTTCAGTTTCGGTCATTTGTCGCTCATTTTTGGCCAAAATACCAAGGCTATAACCTTACTGTTTGGTCAAAATTGGCTAATTTTCATCACTTTTCAATCTGCAATCAAAATCAATCAATTTCATGTTCGGTCAGTTTTCGCTCATTTTTGGCCAAAATACCAAGGCTATAGCCTTACTTTTTGGCCAAAATTGGCTCATTTTCATCACTTTACAAACTGTAATCAAACTCAATCAATCTCACTTTCAGTCATTTGTCGTTGATTTTTTGCCACACTACGAAGGCTATAGCCTTACTTTTTGGCCAAAATTGGCTCATTTTCATCACTTTTCAATCTGCAATCAAAATCAATCAATTTCATTTTCGGTCATTTTTCGCTCATGTGTGGCCAAAATACCAAGGCTATAGCCTTACTTTTTGGCCAAAATTGGCTCATTTTCATCACTTTTCAATCTGCAATCAAAATCAATCAATTTCACTTTCGGTCATTTTTCGCTTAATTTTTGGCCAAACTACCAAGGCTCTAGGCTTACTTTTTGGCCAATATTGGCTCATTTTCATCACTTTTCAATCTGCAATCAAAATCAATCAATGTCAGTTTCGGTCATTTTTCGCTCATTTTTGGCCAAAATACCAAGGCTATAGCCTTACCTTTTGGCCAAATTTGGCTCATTTTCATCACTTTTCAATCTGCAATCAAACTCAATCAATTTCAGTTTCGGTCATTGTTCGGTCATTTTTGGCCAAAATACCAAGGCTATAGCCTTACTTTGTGGCCAAAATTGGCTCATTTTCATCACTTTTCAATCTGCAATCACAATCAATCAATTTCATTTTCGGTCAGTTTTCGCTCATTTTTGGCCAAAATACCAAGGCTATAGCCTTACTTTTTGGCCAAAATTGGCTCATTTTCATCACTTTTCAATCTGCAATCACAATCAATCACTTTCATTTTCGGTCAGTGTTCGCTCATTTTTGGCCACACTACGAAGGCTATAGCCTTACTTCTTGGCCAAAAGTGGCTCATTTTCATCACTTTTCAATCTGCAATCAGATTCAATCAATTTCATTTTTGGTCAGTGTTCGCTCATTTTTGGCCAAAATACCAAGGTTATAGCCTTACTTTTTGGCCAATATTGGCTCATTTTCATCACTTTTCACTCTGCAAGCAAATTCAATCAATTTCAGTTTCGGTCATTTTTCGCTCATTTTTGGCCAAAATACCAAGGCTATAGCCTTACTTTTTGGCCAAAATTGGCTCATTTTCATCACTTTTCAATCTGCAATCACAATCAATCAATTTCAATTTCGGTCATTTTTCGCTCATTTTTGGCCAAAATACCAAGGCCATAGCCTTGCTTATCGGCCAAAATTGGCTCATTTTCATCACTTTTCAATCTGCAATCACAATCGATCAATTTCAATGTCGGTCATTTTTCGCTCATTTTTGGCCAAAATACCAAGGCTATAGCCTTACTGTTTCGCCAAAATTTCCTCATTTTCATCACTTTTCAATATGGAATCAAAATCAAGCAATTTCATTGTCGGTCAGTTTTCGCTCAGTGTTGGCCACAATACCAAGGCTATAGCCTTACTTTTTGGCCAAAATTGGCTCATTTTCATCACTTGTCAATCTGCAATCACAATCAATCAATTTCAATTTCGGTCATTTTTCGCTCATTTTTGGCCAAAATACCAAGGCTATAGCCTTGCTTATCGGCCAAAATTGGCTCATTTTCATCACTTTTCAATCTACAATCACAATCGATCAATTTCAATTTCGGTCATTTTTCGCTCATTTTTGGCCAAAATACCAAGGCTATAGCCTTACTTTTTGGCCAAAATTGGCTCAGTTTCATCACTTTTCAATCTGCAATCAAAATCAATCAAATTCAATTTCGGTCATTTTTCGCTCAGTGTTGGCCACAATACCAAGGCTATAGCCTTACTTTTTGGCCAACATTGGCTCATTTTCATCACTTTTCAATCTGCAAATAAAATCAATCAATTTCAATTTCGGTCATTTGTCGCTCATTTTTGGCCAAAATACCAAGGCTATAGCCTTACTTTTTGGCCAAAATTGGCTCATTTTCATCACTTTTCAATCTGCAATCAAAATCAATCAATTTCAGTTTCGGTCATTTGTCGCTCATTTTTGGCCAAAATACCAAGGCTATAACCTTACTGTTTGGTCAAAAGTGGCTCATTTTCATCACTTTTCAATCTGCAATCAAAGTCAATCAATTTCAGTTTCGGTCATTTGTCGCTGATGTTTGGCCATAATACCAAGGCTATAGCCTTACTTTTTGGCCAAAATTGGGTCATTTTCATCACTTTTCAATCTGCAATCAAAATCAATCAATTTCATTTTCGGTCAGTTTTCGCTCATTTTTGGCCAAAATACCAAGGCTATAGCCTTACTTTTTGGCCAAAATTCGCTCATTTTCATCACTTTACAAACTGTAATCAAACTCAATCAATCTCACTTTCAGTCATTTGTCGTTGATTTTTTGCCACACTACGAAGGCTATAGCCGTACTTTTTGGCCAAAATTGGCTCATTTTCATCACTTTTCAATCTGCAATCAAAATCAATCAATTTCACTGTCGGTCATTTTTCGCTCATTTTTGGCCAAAATACCAAGGCTATAGCCTTACTTTTTGGCCAAAATTGGCTCATTTTCATCACTTTTCAATCTCCAATCACAATCAATCAATTTCATTTTCGGTCAGTTTTCGCTCATTTTTGGCCAAAATACCAAGGCTATAGCCTTACTTTTTGGCCAAAATTCGCTCATTTTCATCACTTTTCAATCTGCAATCAAAATCAATCAATTTCAATTTCGGTCATTTTTCGCTCATTTTTGGCCAAAATACCAAGGTTATAGCCTTGCTTATCGGCCAAAATTGGCTCATTTTCATCACTTTTCAATCTGCAATCACATTCGATCAATTTCAATTTCGGTCATTTTTCGCTCATTTTTGGCCAAAATGCCAAGGCTATAGCCTTACTTTTTGGCCAAAATTGCCTCAGTTTCATCACTTTTCAATCTGCAATCAAAATCTATCAATTTTATTGTCGGTCAGTTTTCGCTCAGTGTTGGCCACAATACCAAGGCTATAGCCTTACTTTTTGGCCAAAATTGGCTCAATTTCATCACTTTTCAATCTGCAATCAAAATCAATCAATTTCACTTTCGGTCATTTTTCGCTTAATTTTTGGCCAAACTACCAAGGCTCTAGCCTTACTTTTTGGCCAATATTGGCTCATTTTCATCACTTTTCAATCTGCAATCAAAATCAATCAATTTCAATTTCGGTCATTTTTTGCTCATTTTTGGCCAAAATACCAAGGCTATAGCCTTACCTTTTGGCCAAATTTGGCTCATTTTCATCACTTTTCAATCTGCAATCAAACTCAATCAATTTCAGTGTCGGTCATTGTTCGGTCATTTTTGGCCAAAATACCAAGGCTATAGCCTTACCTTTTGGCCAATATTGGCTCATTTTCATCACTTTTCAATCTGCAATCACAATCGATCAATTTCAATTTCGGTCATTTTTCGCTCATTTTTGGCCAAAATACCAAGGCTATAGCCTTACTTTTTGGCCAAAATTGGCTCAGTTTCATCACTTTTCAATCTGCAATCAAAATCAATCAAATTCAATTTCGGTCATTTTTCGCTCAGTGTTGGCCACAATACCAAGGCTATAGCCTTACTTTTTGGCCAACATTGGCTCATTTTCATCACTTTTCAATCTGCAAATAAAATCAATCAATTTCAATTTCGGTCATTTGTCGCTCATTTTTGGCCAAAATACCAAGGCTATAGCCTTACTTTTTGGCAAAAATTGGCTCATTTTCATCACTTTTCAATCTGCAATCAAAATCAATCAATTTCATTTTCGGTCAGTTTTCGCTCATTTTTGGCCAAAATACCAAGGCTATAGCCTTACTTTTTGGCCAAAATTGGCTCATTTTCATCACTTTTCAATCTGCAATCACAATCGATCAATTTCAATTTCGGTCATTTTTCGCTCATTTTTGGCCAAAATACCAAGGCTATAGCCTTACCTTTTGGCCAACATTGGCTCATTTTCATCACTTTTCAATCTGCAATCAAAGTCAATCAATTTCAGTTTCGGTCATTTTTCGCTCATTTTTGGCCAAAATACCAAGGCTATAGCCTTACCTTTTGGCCAAACTTGGCTCATTTTCATCACTTTTCAATCTGCAATCAAACTCAATCAATTTCATTTTTGGTCAGTTTTCGCTCATTTTTGGCCAAAATACCAAGGCTATAGCCTTACTTTTTGGCCAAAATTGGCTCAGTTTCATCACTTTTCAATCTGCAATCAAAATCAATCAAATTCAATTTCGGTCATTTTTCGCTCAGTGTTGGCCACAATACCAAGGCTATAGCCTTACTTTTTGGCCAACATTGGCTCATTTTCATCACTTTTCAATCTGCAAATAAAATCAATCAATTTCAATTTCGGTCATTTGTCGCTCATTTTTGGCCAAAATACCAAGGCTATAGCCTTACTTTTTGGCAAAAATTGGCTCATTTTCATCACTTTTCAATCTGCAATCAAAATCAATCAATTTCATTTTCGGTCAGTTTTCGCTCATTTTTGGCCAAAATACCAAGGCTATAGCCTTACTTTTTGGCCAAAATTGGCTCATTTTCATCACTTTTCAATCTGCAATCACAATCGATCAATTTCAATTTCGGTCATTTTTCGCTCATTTTTGGCCAAAATACCAAGGCTATAGCCTTACCTTTTGGCCAACATTGGCTCATTTTCATCACTTTTCAATCTGCAATCAAAGTCAATCAATTTCAGTTTCGGTCATTTTTCGCTCATTTTTGGCCAAAATACCAAGGCTATAGCCTTACCTTTTGGCCAAACTTGGCTCATTTTCATCACTTTTCAATCTGCAATCAAACTCAATCAATTTCATTTTTGGTCAGTTTTCGCTCATTTTTGGCCAAAATACCAAGGCTATAGCCTTACTTTTTGGCCAAAATGGGCTCATTTTCATCACTGTTCAATCTGCAATCAAAGTCAATCAATTTCAGTTTCGGTCATTTTTCGCTCATTTTTGGCCAAAATACCAAGGCTATAGCCTTACTTCTTGGCCAAAAGTGACTCATTTTCATCACTTTTCAATCTGCAATCAGATTCAATCAATTTCATTTTTGGTCAGTGTTCGCTCATTTTTGGCCAAAATACCAAGGTTATAGCCTTACTTTTTGGCCAATATTGGCTCATTTTCATCACTTTTCACTCTGCAAGCAAATTCAATCAATTTCAGTTTCGGTCATTTTTCGCTCATTTTTGGCCAAAATACCAAGGCTATAGCCTTACGTTTTGGCCAAAATTGGCTCATTTTCATCACTTTTCAATCTGCAATCACAATCAATCAATTTCAATTTCGGTCATTTTTCGCTCATTTTTGGCCAAAATACCAAGGCTATAGCCTTGCTTATCGGCCAAAAGTGGCTCATTTTCATCACTTTTCAATCTGCAATCACAATCGATCAATTTCAATGTCGGTCATTTTTCGCTCATTTTTGGCCAAAATACCAAGGCTATAGCCTTACTGTGTCGCCAAAATTGCCTCATTTTCATCACTTTTCAATCTGGAATCAAAATCAAGCAATTTCATTGTCGGTCAGTTTTCGCTCAGTGTTGGCCACAATACCAAGGCTATAGCCTTACTTTTTGGCCAAAATTGGCTCATTTTCATCACTTTTCAATCTGCAATCACAATCAAGCAATTTCATTGTCGGTCAGTTTTCGCTCAGTGTTGGCCACAATACCAAGGCTCTAGCCTTACTTTTTGGCCAAAATTGGCTCATTTTCATCACTTTTCAATCTGCAATCACAATCAATCAATTTCAATTTCGGTCATTTTTCGCTCATTTTTGGCCAAAATACCAAGGCCATAGCCTTGCTTATCGGCCAAAATTGGCTCATTTTCATCACTTTTCAATCTGCAATCACAATCGATCAATTTCAATGTCGGTCATTTTTCGCTCATTTTTGGCCAAAATACCAAGGCTATAGCCTTACTGTTTCGCCAAAATTGCCTCATTTTCATCACTTTTCAATATGGAATCAAAATCAAGCAATTTCATTGTCGGTCAGTTTTCGCTCAGTGTTGGCCACAATACCAAGGCTATAGCCTTACTTTTTGGCCAAAATTGGCTCATTTTCATCACTTTTCAATCTGCAATCACAATCAATCAATTTCAATTTCGGTCATTGTTCGCTCATTTTTGGCCAAAATACCAAGGCTATAGCCTTACCTTTTGGCCAATATTGGCTCATTTTCATCACTTTTCAATCTGCAATCACAATCGATCAATTTCAATTTCGGTCATTTTTCGCTCATTTTTGGCCAAAATACCAAGGCTATAACCTTACTGTTTTACCAAAATTGGCTCAGTTTCATCACTTTTCAATCTGCAATCAAAATCAATCAAATTCAATTTCGGTCATTTTTCGCTCAGTGTTGGCCACAATACCAAGGCTATAGCCTTACTTTTTGGCCAACATTGGCTCATTTTCATCACTTTTCAATCTGCAAATAAAATCAATCAATTTCAATTTCGGTCATTTGTCGCTCATTTTTGGCCAAAATACCAAGGCTATAGCCTTACTTTTTGGCAAAAATTGGCTCATTTTCATCACTTTTCAATCTGCAATCAAAATCAATCAATTTCATTTTCGGTCAGTTTTCGCTCATTTTTGGCCAAAATACCAAGGCTATAGCCTTACTTTTTGGCCAAAATTGGCTCATTTTCATCACTTTTCAATCTGCAATCACAATCGATCAATTTCAATTTCGGTCATTTTTCGCTCATTTTTGGCCAAAATACCAAGGCTATAGCCTTACCTTTTGGCCAACATTGGCTCATTTTCATCACTGTTCAATCTGCAATCAAAGTCAATCAATTTCAGTTTCGGTCATTTTTCGCTCATTTTTGGCCAAAATACCAAGGCTATAGCCTTACCTTTTGGCCAAACTTGGCTCATTTTCATCACTTTTCAATCTGCAATCAAACTCAATCAATTTCATTTTTGGTCAGTTTTCGCTCATTTTTGGCCAAAATACCAAGGCTATAGCCTTACTTTTTGGCCAAAATGGGCTCATTTTCATCACTGTTCAATCTGCAATCAAAGTCAATCAATTTCAGTTTCGGTCATTTTTCGCTCATTTTTGGCCAAAATACCAAGGCTATAGCCTTACCTTTTGGCCAAACTTGGCTCATTTTCATCACTTTTCAATCTGCAATCAAATTCAATCAATTTCATTTTTGGTCAGTTTTCGCTCATTTTTGGCCAAAATACCAAGACTATAGCCTTACTTTTTGGCCAATATTGGCTCATTTTCATCACTTTTCAATCTGCAATCAAAATCAATCAATTTCAATTTATGTGATTTTTCGCTCATTTTTGGCTATAATACCAAGGCTATAGCCTTACTTTTTGGCCAAAATTGGCTCATTTTCATCACTTTTCAATCTGCAATCAAACTCAATCAATTTCATTGTCGGTCAGTTATCGCTCATTTTTGGCAAAAATACCAAGGCTATAACCCTACTTTTTGGCCAAAATTGGCTCATTTTCATCACTTTTCAATCTGCAATCAAAATCAATCAATTTCACTGTCAGTCATTGTTTGCTCATTTTTGGCCAAAATACCAAGGCTATAGCCTTACTTTTTTGCCAACATTGGCTCATTTTCATCACTTTTCAATCTGCAATCAAAATCAATCAATTTCAGTTTCGGTCATTTTTCGCTCATTTTTGGCCAAAATACCAAGGCTATAGCCTTACTTTTTGGCCACAATTGGCTCATGTCCATCACTTTTCAATCTGCAATCAAACTCAATCAATTTCAATTTATGTGATTTTTCGCTCATTTTTGGCCAAACTACCAAGGCTATAGCCTTACTTTTTGGCCAATATTGGCTCATTTTCATCACTTGTCAATCTGCAATCAAAATCAATCAATTTCAAATTCGGTCATTTTTCGCTCATTTGTGGCCAAAATACCAAGGCTATAGCCTTACTTATCGGCCAAAATTGGCTCATTTTCATCACTTTTCAATCTGCAATCAAAGTCAATCAATTTCACTTTCGGTCATTTTTCGCTTAATTTTTGGCCAAACTACCAAGGCTCTAGCCTTACTTTTTGGTCAATATTGGCTCATTTTCATCACTTTTCAATCTGCAATCAAAATCAATCAATGTCAGTTTCGGTCATTTTTCGCTCATTTTTGGCCAAAATACCAAGGCTATAGCCTTACCTTTTGCCAAAATTGGCTCATTTTCATCACTTTTCAATCTGCAATCAAAATCAATCAATTTCACTTTCGGTCATTTTTCGCTTAATTTTTGGCCAAACTACCAAGGCTATAGCCTTACTTTTTGGCCAATATTGGCTCATTTTCATCACTTTTCAATCTGCAATCAAAATCAATCAATTTCAATTTCGGTCATTTCTCGCTTAGTTTTGGCCAAACTACCAAGGCTATAGCCTTACTGTTTGGCCAAAATTGGCTCATTGTCATCACTTTTCACTCTGTAATCATATTCAATCAATTTCAATTTCGGTGATTTTTCGCTCATTTTTGGCCACAATACCAAGGCTATAGCCTTACTGTTTGGCCAAAATTGGCTCATTTTCATCACATTTCAATCTGCACTCACAATCAATCAATTTCAATTTCGGTCATTTTTCGCTCATTTTTGGCCAAACTACCAAGGCTATAGCCTTACTTTTTGGCCAAAATTGGCTCATTTTCATCACTTTTCAATCTGCAATCAAAATCAATCAATTTCACTTTCGGTCATTTTTCGCTCATTTTTGGCCAAAATACCAAGGCTATAGCCTTACTTTTTTGCCAACATTGGCTCATTTTCATCACTTTTCAATCTGCAATCAAAATCAATCAATGTCAGGTTCGGTCATTTTTCGCTCATTTTTGGCCAAAATACCAAGGCTATAGCCTTACCTGCTGGCCAAAATTGGCTCATTTTCATCACTTGTCAATCTGCAATCAAAATCAATCAATTTCACTTTCGGTCCTTTTTCGCTTAATGTTTGGCCAAACTGCCAAGGCTATAGCCTTACTTTTTGGCCAATATTGGCTCATTTTCATCACTTTTCAATCTGCAATCAAAATCAATCAATTTCAATTTCGGTCATTTTTCGCTCAATTTTGGCCAAACTACCAAGGCTATAGCCTTACTTTTTGGCCAAAATTGGCTCATTTTCATCACTTTTCACTCTGCAATCAAATTCAATCAATTTCACTTTCGGTCATTTTTCGCTCATTTTTGGCCAAAATACCAAGGCTATAGCCTTACCTTTTGGCCAAAATTGGCTCATTTTCATCACTTTTCAATCTGCAATCAAAGTCAATCAATTTCACTTTCGGTCATTTTTCGCTTAATTTTTGGCCAAATTACCAAGGCTATAGCCTTACTTTTTTGCCAACATTGGCTCATGTTCATCACTTTTCAATCTGCAATCAAAATCAATCAATTTCAGTGTCGGTCATTTTTGGCTCATATTTGGCCAAAATACCAAGGCTATAGCCTTACTGTTTTGCCAACATTGGCTCATTTTCATCACTTTTCAATCTGCAATCAAAATCAATCAATGTCAGTTTCGGTCATTTTTCGCTCATTCTTGGCCAAAATACCAAGGCTATAGCCTTACCTGTTGGCCAATATTGGCTCATTTTCATCACTTTTCAATCTGCAATCAAAATCAATCAATTTCAATTTCGGTCATTTGTCGCTCATTTTTGGCCGAAATACCAAGGCTATAGCCTTACTGTTTGGCCAAAATTGGCTCATTTTCATCACTTTTCACTCTGCAATCAAATTCAATCAATTTCAGTTTCGGTCATTTTTCGCTCATTTTTGGCCAAAATACCAAGGCAATAGCCTTACCTTTTGGCCAAAATTGGCTCATTTTCATCACTTTTCAATCTGCAATCAAAGTCAATCAATTTCACTTTCGGTCATTTGTCGCTTAATTTTTGGCCAAATTACAAAGGCTATAGCCTTACTTTTTTGCCAACATTGGCTCAATTTCATCACTTTTCAATCTGCAATCAAAATCAATCAATTTCAGTTTCGGTCATTTTTGGCTCATTTTTGGCCAAAATACCAAGGCTATAGCCTTACTGTTTTGCCAACATTGGCTCATTTTCATCACTTTTCAATCTG
Source organism: Mastigias papua (assembly GCA_964019165.1). NCBI lineage: Eukaryota > Metazoa > Cnidaria > Scyphozoa > Rhizostomeae > Mastigiidae > Mastigias > Mastigias papua. The sequence goes on from OZ025275.1 coordinate 15,213,627, forward strand.
CAATCAAAATCAATCAATTTCAGTTTCGGTCATTTTTCGCTCATTTTTGGCCAAAATACCAAGGCTATAGCCTGACCTTTTGGCCAAAATTGGCTCATTTTCATCACTTTTCAATCTGCACTCAAAATCAATCAATTTCATTTTCGGTCAGTTTTCGCTTACTTTTTGGCCAAACTACCAAGGCTATAGCCTTACTTTTTGGCCAATATTGGCTCATTTTCATCACTTTTCACTCTGCAATCAAATTCAATCAATTTCAGGTTCGGTCATTTTTCGCTCATTTTTGGCCAAAATACCAAGGCTATAGCCTTACCTTTTGGCCAAAATTGGCTCATTTTCATCACTTTTCAATCTGCAATCAAAGTCAATCAATTTCACTTTCGGTCATTATTCGCTTAATTTTTGGCCAAATTACCAAGGCTATAGCCTTACTTTTTTGCCAACATTGGCTCATGTTCATCACTTTTCAATCTGCAATCAAAATCAATCAATTTCAGTTTCGGTCATTTTTGGCTCATATTTGGCCAAAATACCAAGGCTATAGCCTTACTGTTTTGCCAACATTGGCTCATTTTCATCACTTTTCAATCTGCAATCAAAATCAATCAATGTCAGTTTCGGTCATTTTTCGCTCATTCTTGGCCAAAATACCAAGGCTATAGCCTTACCTGTTGGCCAATATTGGCTCATTTTCATCACTTTTCAATCTGCAATCAAAATCAATCAATTTCAATTTCGGTCATTTGTCGCTCATTTTTGGCCGAAATACCAAGGCTATAGCCTTACTGTTTGGCCAAAATTGGCTCATTTTCATCACTTTTCACTCTGCAATCAAATTCAATCAATTTCAGTTTCGGTCATTTGTCGCTCATTTTTGGCCAAAATACCAAGGCAATAGCCTTACCTTTTGGCCAAAATTGGCTCATTTTCATCACTTTTCAATCTGCAATCAAAGTCAATCAATTTCACTTTCGGTCATTTGTCGCTTAATTTTTGGCCAAATTACAAAGGCTATAGCCTTACTTTTTTGCCAACATTGGCTCAATTTCATCACTTTTCAATCTGCAATCAAAATCAATCAATTTCAGTTTCGGTCATTTTTGGCTCATTTTTGGCCAAGATACCAAGGCTATAGCCTTACTGTTTTGCCAATATTGGCTCATTTTCATCACTTTTCAATCTGCAATCAAAATCAATCAATTTCAATTTCGGTCATTTCTCGCTCATTTTTGGCCAAAATACCAAGGCTATAGCCTTACTTTTTGGCCAAAATTGGCTCATTTTCATCACTTTTCACTCTGCAATCAAATTCAATCAATTTCACTTTCGGTCATATTTCGCTCATTTTTGGCCAAAATACCAAGGCTATAGCCTTACCTTTTGGCGAAAATTGGCTCATTTTCATCAGTTTTCAATCTGCAATCAAAGTCAATCAATGTCAGTTTCGGTCATTTTTCGCTCATGTGTGGCCAAACTACCAAGGCTATAGCCTTACTTTTTGGCCAAAATTGGCTCATTTTCATCACTTTTCACTCTGCAATCAAATTCAATCAATTTCAATTTCGGTCATTTTTCGCTCATTTTTGGCCAAACTACCAAGGCTATAGCCTTACTGTTCGGCCAAAATTGGCTCATTTTCATCACTTTTCAATCTGCACTCACAATCAATCAATTTCAATTTCGGTCATTTTTCGCTCATTTCTCGCCAAAATACCAAGGCTATAGCCTTACTTTTTGGCCAAACTTGGCTCATTTTCATCATTTTTCAATCTGCACTCATAATCAATCAATTTCAATTTCGGTCATTTTTCGCTCATTTCTCGCCAAACCACCAAGGCTATAGCCTTACTTTTTGGCCAAAATTGGCTCATTTTCATCATTTTTCAATCTGGAATCAAAATCAATCAATTTCAGTTTCGGTCATTCTTCGCTCATTTTTGGCCAAAATACCAAGGCTATTGCCTTACTTTTTTGCCAAAATTGGCTCATTTTCATCACTTTTCAATCTGCAATCAAAATCAATCAATTTCAATTTCGGTCATTTTTCGCTTAATTTTTGGCCAAACTACCAAGGCTATAGCCTTACCTTTTGGCCAATATTGGCTCATTTTCATCACTTTTCAATCTGCAATCACAATCGATCAATTTCAATTTCGGTCATTTTTCGCTCATTTTTGGCCAAAATACCAAGGCTATAGCCTTACTTTTTGGCCAAAATTGGCTCAGTTTCATCACTTTTCAATCTGCAATCAAAATCAATCAAATTCAATTTCGGTCATTTTTCGCTCAGTGTTGGCCACAATACCAAGGCTATAGCCTTACTTTTTGGCCAACATTGGCTCATTTTCATCACTTTTCAATCTGCAAATAAAATCAATCAATTTCAATTTCGGTCATTTGTCGCTCATTTTTGGCCAAAATACCAAGGCTATAGCCTTACTTTTTGGCAAAAATTGGCTCATTTTCATCACTTTTCAATCTGCAATCAAAATCAATCAATTTCATTTTCGGTCAGTTTTCGCTCATTTTTGGCCAAAATACCAAGGCTATAGCCTTACTTTTTGGCCAAAATTGGCTCATTTTCATCACTTTTCAATCTGCAATCACAATCGATCAATTTCAATTTCGGTCATTTTTCGCTCATTTTTGGCCAAAATACCAAGGCTATAGCCTTACCTTTTGGCCAACATTGGCTCATTTTCATCACTGTTCAATCTGCAATCAAAGTCAATCAATTTCAGTTTCGGTCATTTTTCGCTCATTTTTGGCCAAAATACCAAGGCTATAGCCTTACCTTTTGGCCAAACTTGGCTCATTTTCATCACTTTTCAATCTGCAATCAAACTCAATCAATTTCATTTTTGGTCAGTTTTCGCTCATTTTTGGCCAAAATACCAAGGCTATAGCCTTACTTTTTGGCCAAAATGGGCTCATTTTCATCACTGTTCAATCTGCAATCAAAGTCAATCAATTTCAGTTTCGGTCATTTTTCGCTCATTTTTGGCCAAAATACCAAGGCTATAGCCTTACCTTTTGGCCAAACTTGGCTCATTTTCATCACTTTTCAATCTGCAATCAAACTCAATCAATTTCATTTTTGGTCAGTTTTCGCTCATTTTTGGCCAAAATACCAAGGCTATAGCCTTACTTTTTGGCCACAATTGGCTCATGTCCATCACTTTTCAATCTGCAATCAAAATCAATCAATTTCAATTTATGTGATTTTTCGCTCATTTTTGGCTATAATACCAAGGCTATAGCCTTACTTTTTGGCCAAAATTGGCTCATTTTCATCACTTTTCAATCTGCAATCAAACTCAATCAATTTCATTGTCGGTCAGTTATCGCTCATTTTTGGCCAAAATACCAAGGCTATAACCCTACTTTTTGGCCAAAATTGGCTCATTTTCATCACTTTTCAATCTGCAATCAAAATCAATCAATTTCACTGTCAGTCATTGTTTGCTCATTTTTGGCCAAAATACCAAGGCTATAGCCTTACTTTTTTGCCAACAATGGCTCATTTTCATCACTTTTCAATCTGCAATCAAAATCAATCAATTTCAGTTTCGGTCATTTTTCGCTCATTTTTGGCCAAAATACCAAGGCTATAGCCTTACTTTTTGGCCACAATTGGCTCATGTCCATCACTTTTCAATCTGCAATCAAACTCAATCAATTTCAATTTATGTGATTTTTCGCTCATTTTTGGCCAAACTACCAAGGCTATAGCCTTACTTTTTGGCCAATATTGGCTCATTTTCATCACTTGTCAATCTGCAATCAAAATCAATCAATTTCAAATTCGGTCATTTTTGGCTCATTTGTGGCCAAAATACCAAGGCTATAGCCTTACTTATCGGCCAAAATTGGCTCATTTTCATCACTTTTCAATCTGCAATCAAAGTCAATCAATTTCACTTTCGGTCATTTTTCGCTTAATTTTTGGCCAAACTACCAAGGCTCTAGCCTTACTTTTTGGCCAATATTGGCTCATTTTCATCACTTTTCAATCTGCAATCAAAATCAATCAATGTCAGTTTCGGTCATTTTTCGCTCATTTTTGGCCAAAATACCAAGGCTATAGCCTTACCTTTTGGCCAAAATTGGCTCATTTTCATCACTTTTCAATCTGCAATCAAAATCAATCAATTTCACTTTCGGTCATTTTTCGCTTAATTTTTGGCCAAACTACCAAGGCTATAGCCTTACTGTTTGGCCAATATTGGCTCATTTTCATCACTTTTCAATCTGCAATCAAAATCAATCAATTTCAATTTCGGTCATTTCTCGCTTAGTTTTGGCCAAACTACCAAGGCTATAGCCTTACTGTTTGGCCAAAATTGGCTCATTGTCATCACTTTTCACTCTGTAATCAAATTCAATCAATTTCAATTTCGGTGATTTTTCGCTCATTTTTGGCCACAATACCAAGGCTATAGCCTTACTGTTTGGCCAAAATTGGCTCATTTTCATCACATTTCAATCTGCACTCACAATCAATCAATTTCAATTTCGGTCATTTTTCGCTCATTTTTGGCCAAACTACCAAGGCTATAGCCTTACTGTTTGGCCAATATTGGCTCATTTTCATCACTTTTCAATCTGCAATCAAAATCAATCAATTTCACTTTCGGTCATTTTTCGCTCATTTTTGGCCAAAATACCAAGGCTATAGCCTTACTTTTTTGCCAACATTGGCTCATTTTCATCACTTTTCAATCTGCAATCAAAATCAATCAATGTCAGGTTCGGTCATTTTTCGCTCATTTTTGGCCAAAATACCAAGGCTATAGCCTTACCTGCTGGCCAAAATTGGCTCATTTTCATCACTTTTCAATCTGCAATCAAAATCAATCAATTTCACTTTCGGTCCTTTTTCGCTTAATGTTTGGCCAAACTGCCAAGGCTATAGCCTTACTTTTTGGCCAATATTGGCTCATTTTCATCACTTTTCAATCTGCAATCAAAATCAATCAATTTCAATTTCGGTCATTTTTCGCTCAATTTTGGCCAAACTACCAAGGCTATAGCCTTACTTTTTGGCCAAAATTGGCTCATTTTCATCACTTTTCACTCTGCAATCAAATTCAATCAATTTCACTTTCGGTCATTTTTCGCTCATTTTTGGCCAAAATACCAAGGCTATAGCCTTACCTTTTGGCCAAAATTGGCTCATTTTCATCACTTTTCAATCTGCAATCAAAGTCAATCAATTTCACTTTCGGTCATTTTTCGCTTAATTTTTGGCCAAATTACCAAGGCTATAGCCTTACTTTTTTGCCAACATTGGCTCATGTTCATCACTTTTCAATCTGCAATCAAAATCAATCAATTTCAGTTTCGGTCATTTTTGGCTCATATTTGGCCAAAATACCAAGGCTATAGCCTTACTGTTTTGCCAACATTGGCTCATTTTCATCACTTTTCAATCTGCAATCAAAATCAATCAATGTCAGTTTCGGTCATTTTTCGCTCATTCTTGGCCAAAATACCAAGGCGATAGCCTTACCTGTTGGCCAATATTGGCTCATTTTCATCACTTTTCAATCTGCAATCAAAATCAATCAATTTCAATTTCGGTCATTTGTCGCTCATTTTTGGCCGAAATACCAAGGCTATAGCCTTACTGTTTGGCCAAAATTGGCTCATTTTCATCACTTTTCACTCTGCAATCAAATTCAATCAATTTCAGTTTCGGTCATTTGTCGCTCATTTTTGGCCAAAATACCAAGGCAATAGCCTTACCTTTTGGCCAAAATTGGCTCATTTTCATCACTTTTCAATCTGCAATCAAAGTCAATCAATTTCACTTTCGGTCATTTGTCGCTTAATTTTTGGCCAAATTACAAAGGCTATAGCCTTACTTTTTTGCCAACATTGGCTCAATTTCATCACTTTTCAATCTGCAATCAAAATCAATCAATTTCAGTTTCGGTCATTTTTGGCTCATTTTTGGCCAAAATACCAAGGCTATAGCCTTACTGTTTTGCCAACATTGGCTCATTTTCATCACTTTTCAATCTGCAATCAAAATCAATCAATTTCAGTTTCGGTCATTTTTCGCTCATTTTTGGCCAAAATACCAAGGCTATAGCCTGACCTTTTGGCCAAAATTGGCTCATTTTCATCACTTTTCAATCTGCACTCAAAATCAATCAATTTCATTTTCGGTCAGTTTTCGCTTACTTTTTGGCCAAACTACCAAGGCTATAGCCTTACTTTTTGGCCAATATTGGCTCATTTTCATCACTTTTCACTCTGCAATCAAATTCAATCAATTTCAGGTTCGGTCATTTTTCGCTCATATTTGGCCAAAATACCAAGGCTATAGCCTTACCTTTTGGCCAAAATTGGCTCATTTTCATCACTTTTCAATCTGCAATCAAAGTCAATCAATTTCACTTTCGGTCATTATTCGCTTAATTTTTGGCCAAATTACCAAGGCTATAGCCTTACTTTTTTGCCAACATTGGCTCATGTTCATCACTTTTCAATCTGCAATCAAAATCAATCAATTTCAGTTTCGGTCATTTTTGGCTCATATTTGGCCAAAATACCAAGGCTATAGCCTTACTGTTTTGCCAACATTGGCTCATTTTCATCACTTTTCAATCTGCAATCAAAATCAATCAATGTCAGTTTCGGTCATTTTTCGCTCATTCTTGGCCAAAATACCAAGGCTATAGCCTTACCTGTTGGCCAATATTGGCTCATTTTCATCACTTTTCAATCTGCAATCAAAATCAATCAATTTCAATTTCGGTCATTTGTCGCTCATTTTTGGCCGAAATACCAAGGCTATAGCCTTACTGTTTGGCCAAAATTGGCTCATTTTCATCACTTTTCACTCTGCAATCAAATTCAATCAATTTCAGTTTCGGTCATTTGTCGCTCATTTTTGGCCAAAATACCAAGGCAATAGCCTTACCTTTTGGCCAAAATTGGCTCATTTTCATCACTTTTCAATCTGCAATCAAAGTCAATCAATTTCACTTTCGGTCATTTGTCGCTTAATTTTTGGCCAAATTACAAAGGCTATAGCCTTACTTTTTTGCCAACATTGGCTCAATTTCATCACTTTTCAATCTGCAATCAAAATCAATCAATTTCAGTTTCGGTCATTTTTGGCTCATTTTTGGCCAAGATACCAAGGCTATAGCCTTACTGTTTTGCCAATATTGGCTCATTTTCATCACTTTTCAATCTGCAATCAAAATCAATCAATTTCAATTTCGGTCATTTCTCGCTCATTTTTGGCCAAAATACCAAGGCTATAGCCTTACTTTTTGGCCAAAATTGGCTCATTTTCATCACTTTTCACTCTGCAATCAAATTCAATCAATTTCACTTTCGGTCATATTTCGCTCATTTTTGGCCAAAATACCAAGGCTATAGCCTTACCTTTTGGCGAAAATTGGCTCATTTTCATCATTTTTCAATCTGCAATCAAAGTCAATCAATGTCAGTTTCGGTCATTTTTCGCTCATGTGTGGCCAAACTACCAAGGCTATAGCCTTACTTTTTGGCCAAAATTGGCTCATTTTCATCACTTTTCACTCTGCAATCAAATTCAATCAATTTCAGTTTCGGTCATTTTTGGCTCATTTTTGGCCAAAATACCAAGGCTATAGCCTTACTGTTTTGCCAACATTGGCTCATTTTCATCACTTTTCAATCTGCAATCAAAATCAATCAATTTCAGTTTCGGTCATTTTTCGCTCATTTTTGGCCAAAATACCAAGGCTATAGCCTGACCTTTTGGCCAAAATTGGCTCATTTTCATCACTTTTCAATCTGCACTCAAAATCAATCAATTTCATTTTCGGTCAGTTTTCGCTTACTTTTTGGCCAAACTACCAAGGCTATAGCCTTACTTTTTGGCCAATATTGGCTCATTTTCATCACTTTTCACTCTGCAATCAAATTCAATCAATTTCAGGTTCGGTCATTTTTCGCTCATATTTGGCCAAAATACCAAGGCTATAGCCTTACCTTTTGGCCAAAATTGGCTCATTTTCATCACTTTTCAATCTGCAATCAAAGTCAATCAATTTCACTTTCGGTCATTATTCGCTTAATTTTTGGCCAAATTACCAAGGCTATAGCCTTACTTTTTTGCCAACATTGGCTCATGTTCATCACTTTTCAATCTGCAATCAAAATCAATCAATTTCAGTTTCGGTCATTTTTGGCTCATATTTGGCCAAAATACCAAGGCTATAGCCTTACTGTTTTGCCAACATTGGCTCATTTTCATCACTTTTCAATCTGCAATCAAAATCAATCAATGTCAGTTTCGGTCATTTTTCGCTCATTCTTGGCCAAAATACCAAGGCTATAGCCTTACCTGTTGGCCAATATTGGCTCATTTTCATCACTTTTCAATCTGCAATCAAAATCAATCAATTTCAATTTCGGTCATTTGTCGCTCATTTTTGGCCGAAATACCAAGGCTATAGCCTTACTGTTTGGCCAAAATTGGCTCATTTTCATCACTTTTCACTCTGCAATCAAATTCAATCAATTTCAGTTTCGGTCATTTGTCGCTCATTTTTGGCCAAAATACCAAGGCAATAGCCTTACCTTTTGGCCAAAATTGGCTCATTTTCATCACTTTTCAATCTGCAATCAAAGTCAATCAATTTCACTTTCGGTCATTTGTCGCTTAATTTTTGGCCAAATTACAAAGGCTATAGCCTTACTTTTTTGCCAACATTGGCTCAATTTCATCACTTTTCAATCTGCAATCAAAATCAATCAATTTCAGTTTCGGTCATTTTTGGCTCATTTTTGGCCAAGATACCAAGGCTATAGCCTTACTGTTTTGCCAATATTGGCTCATTTTCATCACTTTTCAATCTGCAATCAAAATCAATCAATTTCAATTTCGGTCATTGTTTGCTCATTTTTGGCCAAAATACCAAGGCTATAGCCTTACTTTTTGGCCAAAATTGGCTCATTTTCATCACTTTTCACTCTGCAATCAAATTCAATCAATTTCACTTTCGGTCATATTTCGCTCATTTTTGGCCAAAATACCAAGGCTATAGCCTTACCTTTTGGCGAAAATTGGCTCATTTTCATCATTTTTCAATCTGCAATCAAAGTCAATCAATGTCAGTTTCGGTCATTTTTCGCTCATGTGTGGCCAAACTACCAAGGCTATAGCCTTACTTTTTGGCCAAAATTGGCTCATTTTCATCACTTTTCACTCTGCAATCAAATTCAATCAATTTCAATTTCGGTCATTTTTCGCTCATTTTTGGCCAAACTACCAAGGCTATAGCCTTACTGTTCGGCCAAAATTGGCTCATTTTCATCACTTTTCAATCTGCACTCACAATCAATCAATTTCAATTTCGGTCATTTTTCGCTCATTTCTCGCCAAAATACCAAGGCTATAGCCTTACTTTTTGGCCAAACTTGGCTCATTTTCATCATTTTTCAATCTGCACTCATAATCAATCAATTTCAATTTCGGTCATTTTTCGCTCATTTCTCGCCAAACCACCAAGGCTATAGCCTTACTTTTTGGCCAAAATTGGCTCATTTTCATCATTTTTCAATCTGGAATCAAAATCAATCAATTTCAGGTTCGGTCATTCTTCGCTCATTTTTGGCCAAAATACCAAGGCTATTGCCTTACTTTTTTGCCAAAATTGGCTCATTTTCATCACTTTTCAATCTGCAATCAAAATCAATCAATTTCAATTTCGGTCATTTTTCGCTTAATTTTTGGCCAAACTACCAAGGCTATAGCCTTACTTTTTGGCCAATATTGGCTCATTTTCATCACTTTTCAATCTGCAATCAAAATCAATCAATTTCAATTTCGGTCATTTTTCGCTCATTTTTGGCCGAAATACCAAGGCTATAGCCTTACGTTTTGGCCAAAATTGGCTCATTTTCATCACTTTTCACTCTGCAATCAAATTCAATCAATTTCAGTTTCGGTCATTTTGTCCCTCATTTGTGGCCAAAATACCAAGGCTATAGCCTTACCTTTTGGCCAAAATTGGCTCATTTTCATCACTTTTCAATCTGCAATCAAAGTCAATCAATTTCACTTTCGGTCATTTGTCGCGTAATTTTTGGCCAAATTACCAAGGCTATAGCCTTACTTTTTGGCCGAAATTGGCTCATTTTCATCACTTTTCAATCTGCAATCAAAATCAATCAATTTCAGTTTCGGTCATTTTTGGCTCATTTTTGGCCAAAATACCAAGGCTATAGCCTTACTGTTTTGCCAACATTGGCTCATTTTCATCACTGTTCAATCTGCAATCAAAATCAATCAATTTCAGTTTCGGTCATTTTTCGCTCATTTTTGGCCAAAATACCAAGGCTATAGCCTTACCTTTTGGCCAAAATTGGCTCATTTTCATCACTTTTCAATCTGCAATCAAAATCAATCAATTTCACTTTCGGTCATTTTTCGCTTAATTTTTGGCCAAACTACCAAGGCTATAGCCTTACTTTTTGGCCAATATTGGCTCATTTTCATCACTTTTCAATCTGCAATCAAAGTCAATCAAGTTCAACTTCGGTCATTTTTCGCTCATGTGTGGCCAAACTACCAAGGCTATAGCCTTACTTTTTGGCCAACATTGTCTCATTTTCATCACTTTTCACTCTGCAATCAAATTCAATCAATTTCACTTTCGGTCATTTTTCGCTCATTTTTGGCCAAACTACCAAGGCTATAGCCTTACTTTTTGGCCAAAATTGGCTCATTTTCATCACTTTTCAATCTGCACTCACAATCAATCAATTTCAATTTCGGTCATTTTTCGCTCATTTCTCCCCAAACCACCAAGGCTATAGCCTTACTTTTTGGCCAATATTGGCTCATTTTCATCACTTTTCAATCTGCAATCAAAATCAATCAATTTCAATTTCGGTCATTTTTCGCTCATTTTTGGCCGAAATACCAAGGCTATAGCCTTACGTTTTGGCCAAAATTGGCTCATTTTCATCACTTTTCACTCTGCAATCAAATTCAATCAATTTCAGTTTCGGTCATGTTGTCGCTCATTTGTGGCTAAAATACCAAGGCTATAGCCTTACCTTTTGGCCAAAATTGGCTCATTTTCATCACTTTTCAATCTGCAATCAAAGTCAATCAATTTCACTTTCGGTCATTTGTCGCGTAATTTTTGGCCAAATTACCAAGGCTATAGTCTTACTTTTTGGCCGAAATTGGCTCATTTTCATCACTTTTCAATCTGCAATCAAAATCAATCAATTTCAGTTTCGGTCATTTTTGGCTCATTTTTGGCCAAAATACCAAGGCTATAGCCTTACTGTTTTGCCAACATTGGCTCATTTTCATCACTGTTCAATCTGCAATCAAAATCAATCAATTTCAGTTTCGGTCATTTTTCGCTCATTTTTGGCCAAAATACCAAGGCTATAGCCTTACCTTTTGGCCAAAATTGGCTCATTTTCATCACTTTTCAATCTGCAATCAAAATCAATCAATTTCACTTTCGGTCATTTTTCGCTTAATTTTTGGCCAAACTACCAAGGCTATAGCCTTACTTTTTGGCCAATATTGGCTCATTTTCATCACTTTTCAATCTGCAATCAAAGTCAATCAAGTTCAACTTCGGTCATTTTTCGCTCATGTGTGGCCAAACTACCAAGGCTATAGCCTTACTTTTTGGCCAACATTGTCTCATTTTCATCACTTTTCACTCTGCAATCAAATTCAATCAATTTCACTTTCGGTCATTTTTCGCTCATTTCTCCCCAAACCACCAAGGCTATAGCCTTACTTTTTGGCCAAAATTGGCTCATTTTCATCAGTTTTCAATCTGGAATCAAAATCAATGAATTTCAGGTTCGGTCATTCTTCGCTCATTTTTGGCCAAAATACCAAGGCTATAGCCTTACTTTTTGGCCAAAATTGGCTCATTTTCATCACTTTTCAATCTGCAATCATAATCAATCAATTTCAATTTCGGTCACATTTCGCTCATTTTTGGCCAAAATACCAAGGCTATAGCCTTACTTTTTGGCCAATATTGGCTCATTTTCATCACTTTTCAATCTGCAATCAAAATCAATCAATTTCAATTTCGGTCATTTCTCGCTCATTTTTGGCCAAAATACCAAGGCTATAGCCTTACTTTTTGGCCAAAATTGGCTCATTTTCTTCACTTTTCACTCTGCAGTCAAATTCAATCAATTTCAGTTTCGGTCATTGTTTGCTCATTATTGGCCAAAATACCAAGGCTATAGCCTTACCTATTGGCCAAAATTGGCTCATTTTCATCACATTTCAATCTGCAATCAAAGTCAATCAATTTCACTTTCGGTCATTTTTCGCTTAATTTTTGGCCAAACTACCAAGGCTATAGCCTTACTCTTTGGCCAAAATTGGCTCATTTTCATCACTTTTCAATCTGCAATCATAATCAATCAATTTCAATTTCGGTCACATTTCGCTCATTTTTGGCCAAAATACCAATGCTATAGCCTTACTTTTTGGCCAAAATTGGCTCATTTTCATCACTTTTCAATCTGCAATCATAATCAATCAATTTCAATTTCGGTCACATTTCGCTCATTTTTGGCCAAAATACCAAGGCTATAGCCTTACTTTTTGGCCAATATTGGCTCATTTTCATCACTTTTCAATCTGCAATCAAAATCAATCAATTTCACTTTCGGTCATTTTTCGCTTAATTTTTGGCCAAACTACCAAGGCTATAGCCTTACTCTTTGGCCAAAATTGGCTCATTTTCATCACATTTCAATCTGCAATCAAAGTCAATCAATTTCACTTTCGGTCATTTTTCGCTTAATTTTTGGCCAAACTACCAAGGCTATAGCCTTACTCTTTGGCCAAAATTGGCTCATTTTCATCACTTTTCAATCTGCAATCAAACTCAATCAATGTCATTTTCGGTCAGTTTTCGCTCATTTTTCGCCAAACTACCAAGGCTATAGCCTTACCTTTTGGCCAAAATTGGCTCATTTTCATCACTGTTCAATCTGCAATCAAAATCAATCAATTTCACTTTCGGTCATTTTTCGCTTACTTTTTGGCCAAATTACCAAGGCGATGGCCTTACTTTTTGGCCAATATTGGCTCATTTTCATCACTTTTCAATCTGCAATCAAAATCAATCAATTTCAATTTCTGTCATTTTTCGCTCATTTTTGGCCAAAATACCAAGGCTATAGCCTTACTTTTTTGCCAACATTGGCTCATTTTCATCACTTTTCAATCTGCAATCAAAATCAATCAATGTCAACTTCGGTCATTTTTTGCTCATGTGTGGCCAAACTACCACGGCTATAGCCTTACTTTTTGGCCAAAATTGGCTCATTTTCATCACTTTTCACTCTGCAATCAAATTCAATCACTTTCACTTTCGGTCATTTTTCGCTCAATTTTTGGCCAAACTACCAAGGCTATAGCCTTACTCTTTGGCCAAAATTGGCTCATTTTCATCACTGTTCAATCTGCACTCACAATCAATCAATTTCAATTTCGGTCATTTTTCGCTCATTTCTCGCCAAACCACCAAGGCTATAGCCTTACTTTTTGGCCAAAATTGGCTCATTTTCATCATTTTTCAATCTGGAATCAAAATCAATCAATTTCAGTGTCGGTCATTCTTCGCTCATTTTTGGCCAAACTACCAAGGCTATAGCCTTACTTTTTGGCCAAAATTGGCTCATTTTCATCACTTTTCAATCTGCAATCATAATCAATCAATTTCAATGTCGGTCACATTTCGCTCATTTTTGGCCAAAATACCAAGGCTATAGCCTTACTTTTTGGCCAAAATTGGCTCATTTTCATCACTTTTCAATCTGGAATCAAAATCAATCAATTTCAGTGTCGGTCATTCTTCGCTCATTTTTGGCCAAAATACCAAGGCTATAGCCTTACTTTTTGGCCAAAATTGGCTCATTTTCTTCACTTTTCACTCTGCAGTCAAATTCAATCAATTTCAGTTTCGGTCATTGTTTGCTCATTATTGGCCAAAATACCAAGGCTATAGCCTTACCTATTGGCCAAAATTGGCTCATTTTCATCACATTTCAATCTGCAATCAAAGTCAATCAATTTCACTTTCGGTCATTTTTCGCTTAATTTTTGGCCAAACTACCAAGGCTATAGCCTTACTCTTTGGCCAAAATTGGCTCATTTTCATCACTTTTCAATCTGCAATCATAATCAATCAATTTCAATTTCGGTCACATTTCGCTCATTTTTGGCCAAAATACCAATGCTATAGCCTTACTTTTTGGCCAAAATTGGCTCATTTTCATCACTTTTCAATCTGCAATCATAATCAATCAATTTCAATTTCGGTCACATTTCGCTCATTTTTGGCCAAAATACCAAGGCTATAGCCTTACTTTTTGGCCAATATTGGCTCATTTTCATCACTTTTCAATCTGCAATCAAAATCAATCAATTTCACTTTCGGTCATTTTTCGCTTAATTTTTGGCCAAACTACCAAGGCTATAGCCTTACTCTTTGGCCAAAATTGGCTCATTTTCATCACATTTCAATCTGCAATCAAAGTCAATCAATTTCACTTTCGGTCATTTTTCGCTTAATTTTTGGCCAAACTACCAAGGCTATAGCCTTACTCTTTGGCCAAAATTGGCTCATTTTCATCACTTTTCAATCTGCAATCAAACTCAATCAATGTCATTTTCGGTCAGTTTTCGCTCATTTTTCGCCAAACTACCAAGGCTATAGCCTTACCTTTTGGCCAAAATTGGCTCATTTTCATCACTGTTCAATCTGCAATCAAAATCAATCAATTTCACTTTCGGTCATTTTTCGCTTACTTTTTGGCCAAATTACCAAGGCGATGGCCTTACTTTTTGGCCAATATTGGCTCATTTTCATCACTTTTCAATCTGCAATCAAAATCAATCAATTTCAATTTCTGTCATTTTTCGCTCATTTTTGGCCAAAATACCAAGGCTATAGCCTTACTTTTTTGCCAACATTGGCTCATTTTCATCACTTTTCAATCTGCAATCAAAATCAATCAATGTCAACTTCGGTCATTTTTTGCTCATGTGTGGCCAAACTACCACGGCTATAGCCTTACTTTTTGGCCAAAATTGGCTCATTTTCATCACTTTTCACTCTGCAATCAAATTCAATCAATTTCACTTTCGGTCATTTTTCGCTCAATTTTTGGCCAAACTACCAAGGCTATAGCCTTACTCTTTGGCCAAAATTGGCTCATTTTCATCACTGTTCAATCTGCACTCACAATCAATCAATTTCAATTTCGGTCATTTTTCGCTCATTTCTCGCCAAACCACCAAGGCTATAGCCTTACTTTTTGGCCAAAATTGGCTCATTTTCATCATTTTTCAATCTGGAATCAAAATCAATCAATTTCAGTGTCGGTCATTCTTCGCTCATTTTTGGCCAAACTACCAAGGCTATAGCCTTACTTTTTGGCCAAAATTGGCTCATTTTCATCACTTTTCAATCTGCAATCATAATCAATCAATTTCAATGTCGGTCACATTTCGCTCATTTTTGGCCAAAATACCAAGGCTATAGCCTTACTTTTTGGCCAAAATTGGCTCATTTTCATCACTTTTCAATCTGCAATCAAAATCAATCAATTTCACTTTCGGTCATTTTTCGCTTAATTTTTGGCCAAATTATCAAGGCGATAGCCTTACTTTTTGGCC
This sequence comes from Mastigias papua, assembly GCA_964019165.1. Lineage (NCBI taxonomy): Eukaryota > Metazoa > Cnidaria > Scyphozoa > Rhizostomeae > Mastigiidae > Mastigias > Mastigias papua. The sequence goes on from OZ025275.1 coordinate 15,229,321, forward strand.
AATATTGGCTCATTTTCATCACTTTTCAATCTGCAATCAAAATCAATCAATTTCAATTTCGGTCATTTTTCGCTCATTTTTGGCCAAAATACCAAGGCTATAGCCTTACTTTTTTGCCAACAGTGGCTCATGTTCATCACTTTTCAATCTGCAATCAAAATCAATCAATTTCAGTTTCGGTCATTTTTCGATCATTTTTGGCCAAAATACCAAGGCTATAGCCTTACCTTTTGGCCAAAATTGGCTCATTTTCATCACTTTTCAATCTGCAATCAAAATCAATCAATTTCAATTTCGGTCATTTTTCGCTTAATTTTTGGCCAAACTACCAAGGCTATAGCCTTACCTTTTGGCCAAAATTCGCTCATTTTCATCACTTCACAAACTGTAATCAAACTCAATCAAGTTCACTTTCAGTCATTTGTCGTTGATTTTTGGCCACATTACGAAGGCTATATCGTTACTTTTTTGCCAAAATTGGCTCATTTTCAACACTTTTCAATCTGCAATCACAATCAATCAATTTCAATTTCGGTCATGTTTCGCTCATTTTTGGCCAAAATACCAAGGCTATAGCCTTACTTTTTGGCCAAAATTGGCTCATTTTCATCACTTTTCATTCTGCAATCAAAATCAATCAATTTCAGTTTCGGTCATTTGTCGCTCATTTTTGGCCAAAATACCAAGGCTATAGCCTTACCTTTTTGCCAAAATTGGCTCATTTTCATCACTTTTCAATCTGCAATCACAATCAATCAATTTCAATTTCGGTCATTTCTCGCTCATTTTTGGCCAAAATACCAAGGCTATAGCCTTACATTTTGGCCAAAATTGGCTCATTTTCATCACTTGTCAATCTGCAATCACAATCAATCACTTTCAGTTTCGGTCATTTTTCGCTCATTTTTGGCCAAAATTCCAATGCTATAGCCTTACTTTTTGGCCAAAATTGGCTCATTTTCATCACTTTTCAATCTGCAATCAAACTCAATCAATTTCATTTTCGGTCAGTTTTCGCTCAATTTTCGCCAAACTACCAAGGCTATAGCCTTACCTTTTGGCCAACATTGGCTCATTTTCATCACTTTTTAATCTGCAATCAAAATCAATCAATTTCACTTTCGGTCAGTTTTCGCTCATTTTTTGCCTAACTACCAAGGCTATAGCCTTACCTTTCGGCCAACATTGGCTCATTTTCATCACTTTTCAATCTGCAATCAAACTCAATCAATTTCATTTTCGGTCAGTTTTCGCTCATTTTTCGCCAAACTACCAAGGCTATAGCCTTACCTTTTGGCCAAAATTGGCTCATGTCCATCACTTTTCAATCTGCAATCAAACTCAATCAATTTCAATTTTGGTCAGTTTTCGCTTAATTTTCGGCCAAAAGACCACGGCTATAACTTTCCTTTTTGGCCAAAATTGGCTCATTTTCATCACTTTTCAATCTGCAATGAAAATCAATCAATTTCAATTCGGTCATTTGTCGCTCACTTTTGGCCAAAATACCAAGGCTATAGCCTTACTTTTAGGCCAAAATTGGCTCATTTTCATCACTTCTCAATCTGCAATCAAACTCAATCAATTTCATGTTTGGTCAGTTTTCGCTCATGTTTGGCCAAAATACCAAGGCTTTAACCTTACTTTTTGGCCAAAATTGGCTCATTTTCATCACTTTTCAATCTGCAATCAAAATCAATCAATTTCAATTTCGGTCATTTTTTGCTCATTTTTGGCCAAAATACCAAGGCTATAGCCTTACTTTTTGGCCAAAATTGGCTCATTTTCATCACTTGTCAATCTGCAATCAAAATCAATCAATGTCAATTTTGGTCATTTTTCGCTTAATTTTTATCCAAAATACCAAGGCTATAGCCTTACTTTCTGGCCAAAATTAGCTCATTGTCATCACTTTTCAATCTGCAATCAAAATCAATCAATATCAATTTCGGTCATTGTTTGCTCATTTTTGGCCAAACTACCAAGGCTATAGCCCTACATTTTGGCCAAATTTGGCTCATTTTCATCACTGTTCAATCTGCAATCAAAATCAATCAATTTCAATTTATGTGATTTTTCGCTCATTTTTGGCTAAAATACCAAGGCTATAGCCTTACTTTTTGGCCAAAATTGGCTCATTTTCATCACTTTTCAATCTGCAATCAAAATTGATCAATTTCAATTTCGGTCATTTTTCGCTTAATTGTTGGCCAAACTACCAAGGCTATAGCCTTACCTTTTGGCCAAAATTCGCTCATTTTCATCACTGTACAAACTGTAATCAAACTCAATCAAGTTCACTTTCAGTCATTTGTCGTTGATTTTTGGCCACATTACGAAGGCTATAGCTTTACTTTTTTGCCAAAATTGGCTCATTGTCAACACCTTTCAATCTGCAATCACAATCAATCAATTTCAATTTCGGTCATGTTTCGCTCATTTTTGGCCAAAATACCAAGGCTATAGCCTTACTTTTTGGCCAGAATTGGCTCATTTTCATCACTTTTCATTCTGCAATCAAAATCAATCAATTTCAGTTTCGGTCATTTGTCGCTCATTTTTGGCCAAAATACCAAGGCTATAGCCTTACCTTTTGGCCAAAATTGGCTCATTTTCATCACTTTTCAATCTGCAATCACAATCAATCAATTTCAATTTCGGTCATTTTTCGCTCATTTTTGGCCAAAATTCCAAGGCTATAGCCTTACCTTTCGGCCAACATTGGCTCATTTTCATCACTTTTCAATCTGCAATCAAACTCAATCAATTTCATTTTCGGTCAGTTATCGCTCATTTTTCGCCAAACTACCAAGGCTATAGCCTTACCTTTTGGCCAACATTGGCTCATGTCCATCACTTTTCAATCTGCAATCAAAATCAATCAATTTCAATTTTGGTCATTTTTCGCTTAATTTTCGGCCAAAAGACCAAGGCTATAACCTTACTTTTTGGCCAAAATTGGCTCATTTTCATCACTTTTCAATCTGCAATCAAACTCAATCAATTTCATTTTCGGTCAGTTTTCGCTCATTTTTGGCCAAATTACCAAGGCTATAGCCTTACTTTTTGGCCACAATTGGCTCATGTCCATCACTTTTCAATCTGCAATCAAACTCAATCAATGTCAATTTTGGTCAGTTTTCGCTTTATTGTCGTCCAAAAGACCACGGCTATAACTTTCCTTTTTGGCCAAAATTGGCTCATTTTCATCACTTTTCAATCTGCAATCAAAATCCATCAATTTCAATTTATGTGACTTTTCGCTCATTTTTGGCTAAAATACCAAGGCTATAGCCTTACTTTTT